>JARFIW010001228.1:317500-917500 GCA_036346225.1 Platerodrilus igneus
ATACTAGTCGTATATTAAAAGTATTTACATATTTGAAGAACTTAGAATAATTAATTCAAAGGCAACTGTGGTTTTTAAATTTCTGATGAAGGGGATTTGTGGCCCTATTTTAGTAGTCGACTATGCACGTGGAGTAGTGATGATTGTGTGTATAGTACGAGTGCAGGTGTAGGTGCAGGTGTGATGTGGCTAAAGGCACTTCATAATAATAAAAGGCAAGTTATTTATTATTATGAATTGCCTTTGGGTAAGAACCCGGGTGTCGTCGCGAGAAGGTTTGTTACGTTTGCAAATAAATTTTGCTGTAACATTCCGCAAATCTCAAAAGGCCAGACGTACTTGTATAGCCATCTTTAGAACTACGATGTAGTTTCGATTCAAGTTTTGTACTTCCGCGCTTAGTAGTGTTGGTGTTTTACCACCTGATGGCAGTATTATTTACTTTTGCCATAGTACAGAGATTGCTTCAAAATTATATCAGTATAAAAGCTTCGATTGCCTCATAGGGTTGGAAACTAATTCGCTCTGAAGATGCTTAAGAAAGCTGAAACCGGCCGGTTAGTGAATGTTTCTTTTCCTGTGAAGTAATAAAGCTATTATTTTGTCAACTACTAGCCCGATTTGTATTCGTCAATAAACTCTTATTATTTTCATAAGAGTTTGTTTACAGATACATCTTAATTTATATATTGTTCTACACAATTTCTTATTTGCATTTGCGGACTGCAAATAACTTATCTTTTCTATATATATATATATATATATATATATATATATATATATATATATATATATATATAATCAGTATGGAAAATATTTTTAAGAATGAAAGATCGAACCTCTTACAAAAGTGGGCTCTATTTTAGACAAACTGAGTACATATTATACATCATTTCATTCATTAGCATGCATAGTTATTAATGTAATACACGTATTAAATTAATCTGAAAATTGCGTTTAATTAAAAAAATTATACAAATATCCATAATCGTGTAAATGTTAATTTAGGAACATCTAATTTTCATTACATTCTTTATTTGAGTACCGTAGCAAAATTTTTTTGTACAAATCTACACTTGCAGGTGAAAAGACGTTATTAAAACAGAGGTGTTATTTACATTTGGAGATTACAAAATTAATTCAACATAAACACTATTGGAATTCACCCACAAAAACGACGTCAAACTAACACTATTTGAACCAGTCAACAAATACCCTTTTTATATTTAAAATGTAAATAGTTCATTGGACGTAAGTTTGTGTATTTCTTCAAGTTCATTGGACGTAGTGTTTGTGTAATTCTTCAAGTCCAACACGCGGCCGGCCGGGGAAGTTCCTTCGAACAAATGCTCTGTTATCAGAACTAACTTTTATAAATAGCGATAGGACGTACCAAGAGAGAATAGTTATGTGTTTTTAGTGAGCACGTATAGTGAAAATACTTAGTGCTACGATTACGTAAAAACTAAAAATAATTAAAAGTTGAAAAGTGAAATTAAGTGTAACTCTACTTAGCCGATTGGAATCGTAGGTAAAATTTTCTTGTCCGAATTGTTTTCGGTAAAATAAATTATTCTAGGTTTTTTAACTATCACCCAAAATAATTCTAGCTACCATTAGAAGTAATTCTAAGTTCCACACGAGATAATTTTAAGCACCTCCATAAATATTATAGCCATACCCAAAATAGTTTTAATTACTTCAACGCAGAAGGTGACTAAGAGCTCTAAAACAAAAGTAAATTAGTGCTTAACGTAAGAAGTATCTTTGTAAGACTCCTATTATTATGTTAGATAAATTGATGCTCGAAACGTGGGACCGTTAGTATAACAGCAATATATGTATATTGCTATGCAGTAATAGATAAGTAGTAGATAAACATCTTTTATGTACGTGTTGGTGAGATTCTTAATTTTTAATTCAAGTCAAAAGTTTGAATTCTTTGTTCGAAGATACTCTATTTATGGATAAATCTGCATGTACAAAATATTTTACAGCTATTATTACGTTATTTTAATTCAAGTTGCTTGTCGTCAAGAATAACTTTCTGAAGAAATGTGTATATTTTTGATTACAAATTAAAGCATGCTCCCGGTCACGTAGTTTTTTGAAAGATTGTTATTCTATTTAATACAATGAACACTTGCTTTGTTAAGCATTATAAAATAAAGACAAACACTTGCGAATTTCGATAAGATTTGAAGTTGCCAACTGGCCTGGGAGATAAATGTAAAGTATAGGAATATGGAGCATGCGTTGAAAAAAAGGTGTATTCCGTATATTTAGAAACACTAAGTCAACAATGTGACTTGTTATGAAACAGAATTATTTCCGTTGACAATAATGCACGTGGGTTGTATCAGCTTTGTTGACATTCTATAGCTAGTAAAAGCTTATGTTCAATTTGGGGAGTTTATTTGTAAAGGAACCGGAGAGTCTTATGGATGATTACTTAATTTTTAAAGGCAGTTAGTGTAATAAAAGTTACATGTAATTGTGAAACTCCATACTAATTTTGTGAAGTAGTCTTCAAATTATTTAAGGGTCTTTGTTTAATTTTTGCCAATTCTAGGAAATCGGTTTTAAATGTTATTTTCAAGTACAAATTTGTAATCATCACCTTTATGTCTTCAGTCCTGAAACTGGTTAGACGCATACCTCCAATTGTGTCTTATTCTGAGTTAACCCATACAGTTCCCTAAAATTTCTACAGCCTGCATCTTTCACTATCTGCGTACAATATTCTGATCTAGGTCTACTTTTACCTCTCTATTTGTATATCTGTTTGTAATATAGCCCGCACTATTCCCCAAAAATGCCTTAAAACATATCCTGCCCTACTATTTCTCCCATTTTTCTTGTTTCAGACAAATATCTTTATTCCTCTACTATTTCTATATCCTTTTAGTTATTAACTTTATCTGTTCATGTGGAAGCATAACATTTCAAAAAGCTTCTTTCTTTTCCTGTCTGCTTCTCCTACCGTCCCTATTTCATGAGTGTATATATGCTTCCAACATTTTTGTACATGTTTCTATGTTTGTTGTCTTCGAACATAGCCGCTGCTGTTTCTTGTTAGATACAGTTCCGTTCCCTTTCTATAGTTTTGTAAATATATACCCTATTTCACCGATATTGAGTGGATGTGAAGGAGGTTAAACAGTCTGTGACTACCAAGATCCCCCAACACTTGAACACTTGCAGAATTAATAGTTTTCTAATAAATTCCGCTGCACAATCAAGATTAGTTGAAAATATTGCAAAACCAACAACTACAGTTGTTTATAATAACAATCAGGTTTAACTGCAATTATTTTATGTCATTATGTTTTTCGTTTTGGAACTGGTTGGACGCGTACCTCGACTGATTTCTATTCTGCGCTAGCCAACAAAGTTACCTGAAATTCACACTGCCAGGATACAGCTTGGTTTCCCTTTCATTGTTTTGTAAATATATACCCTATTTCACTTATATTCAGTGGTATGTGTAGAGGCGGCGGCTCCGTGATGTAGTTGGTATGCGTGTGACTACTATGGCCAAGGTCCCGGGATCGAATTCCAACACGGTCCGCTTGAAAAATATCAGGCGTGCATTTTTCACAAAAATACGCCCTCGTTCGAATGAGAGGTAAAATGGAGGTCCCTGTGTGTGTTGTCACGCATGTTAATGATACCTACCTTGCTTGAAACAGCAAGGGTTCAGCAAAATTCAAAATTTTTCAGGTAAAAAAAAACTCGCCTCCGGCCAATGTAGTACCTTCGGGTGAAAAATAACATGTAGGGAATGTGAAGGAGGTTAAGCAACTAGTGGCTACCAAGATCCCCCATCACTTATGCATTTGCCGAATTAGTAGTTTTTCAATAAATTCTTTCGCACAGTCAGCATTAGTTGAGAATATTGCAAAACCAACATCTGTATTTGTTTATAGTACTCATCTGGTTTAAGGGCAATTATGTTTTCGTCAATAGGTTTTCAGTCTTGGAACTGGTTGGACGTGTTCCTTCACTAATTTCTATTCAGAGCTAGCCTACACAGCTCCCTGAGATTCCTACACCCTTGATATATATGCCCTATTTCACCGATATTCAGCGGTATGTAAAGAGAAGGCGGCTCCGTGGCGTAGTGGTATATGTGTGACTACTACGCCCAAGGTCCCGGGTTTGAATCCCGACACGGTCCGCTTGAAAAATGTTGGGCTCACACAAATACACCCTCGTTCGGATGAGAGGTAAAATGGATGTCCTGTGTGTGAGTGTGGTCACGCACGTTAAAGATTCCTACCTTGCTTGGAACAGCAAAGGTTCGGCAAAATTCTAAAATTTTCCAAGAAAAAGAACTCGTTTTTTAGCCAATGTAGTACCTTCGGGTGGAGCATTGGAAAATCACATGTAAGGTATGTAAAGGGGGTTAAGCAGCCTGCGGTTACCAAGATCCCCAACACAAACATTTGCCGAACCAATAGTTTTTCAGTAAATTCTATCATACAATTAACATTAGTTAAGAATATTGTAAAACCAACTCCTGTAGTTGGTTATAACGATCATCAGGTTAAAGTACAATAATTTTTTGTCATTATAAGGTTATCTGTCTTTGACCTGGTTGGACGCGTACCTCCATTGGTTTCCATTCTGAGCTAGCCTACACGTTTCCCTGAAATTTTCACAATCTACATCCTTGACTATCTGTGTGCAACAGTCTAACCTAGGTCTACCTCTAACTCTCCTTTTTCCTATCTCTGCCTCTAATATATTTCGCACTATTTCCTCATTTTTACTGTTTTCCAGAAATTTCTTTTTCCCCTACCATTTCTACAACCTCTTTGCTCTTAACTTTGCCTATCCATGATATCTTCATCATACTTATATAGCACCACATTTCAAAGGCTTCTATCTTTTACTTGTCCGCTTCTCCGACTATCCAAGTTTCACAACCGTACAGTACTGTGCTCCACACATATGTTTTCAGCAATCTTTTTCTTTTTTCTAAAGTAGTTGTCTTTGAACACAGTAATTGCTTTTTCTTGCTAAATGTAGCACGACCTTGTGCTAACTATTGTTTTATATCTTTTGCGCTTTTACCATCTTGCGTTATTTGGCTTCCTAAGTAGCAGATCTCCTTAACCTCTTGTAAGTTTTCGTCTCCTTTTTGTATTCTAGCTTTTAATATATTTTCTCCTTTTTTGCATACTCGAACTTTAGTTTTATATTTGATAATTTTCATACTGTATCTCCCTTTTAGAACTATTTCCATTTCAATAAGAGCTGCTTCTAATTCTTCTTTGCTAGATGCTAATACCGGTATATGGTATGCAAATCTAAGCATATTGTAGAGAACTTCTGTTAACATGTTTACCCATTTAGAACAAGTAATAACAAAAGTCTTTATTATTCACTATTCACAAGTTTAATTAACAGTATATGCCTTTTTTTAGAGATGTTTTCAGTCCAATTAGCAAGAAGCGGTATCACACTAATGCTATTGACAAGCACTAATATCTTCTTGAAATAAATCCTTATCAATAAGTCTTCTTAACAACACTAACACTACTATAATTTATTTATTACCCTTTTATTTATTTATGTACAAACAGGCGGTACAATATGCACGTACACATAATACAAATTTACATTTACTATAGGACTTTCAACTAATATACACGATCTGATTTATATACGACATTTGGATATAGACTAACAAATGTACACTTATCACCGATCTTATATATACCTAAAATGAACTAGATGATTCACAGTCTGGTGTTTGCTCGAATGTTCTAGACTTCTGTAGAATACACTTCGGTTATGCAACTTGCGTGTTTGACGGGTTGTCTAATAGTTCGCAACAATATCAATCTTTTGACCCTGAAAAATTCCTGCATTTGACAGTATTCATTGCCTCTTCGATGTACAAGTTAAAAATTATTGAGGATTGGGCACCTCCCTGTCTTACCCCTTTCCTAATATTTACTTCTCTACGTTCCTGCTCTAATTCTATTACCGCTGTTTGATATTTGTGTAAGCTATGTACTATCCATCTATGCCTAAAGCTCATTCCAATTCTTTTGAGCAATTCGAACATTTTTTTATAATTTATATTGTCGAATGCTTTTTCCAGATCTACAAACCATATACACGCTTTTTCCTTTTTGTTTTCTCCATTATCATCACCCTCAGAGCTAAAATAGCTTCCTGTGTTTCCCTATTTTGCCTAAATCTAAATTAATCCCCTAATACGTCTTCAGCCCTTTTTTCCATTCGTCTTTGAACAATTCTAGTTAATATTTTTGACACGTGTGCTGTCAAACTTATTGTAAGAAAATTTTCACATATATCCGCATCTTTTTTTTTTGTGCAGTGACTATGACGTTACGTATGAAATCTTTGTGTATCTTGTCTGTTTCATGTATATAGCTAACAAGTTGGAAGAGACGTTATGTTACTGCTTGTCCAGAGGCTTCTAGATCTGCTTGCACCTTATCTATACCCGGCGCGTTACCATTCTACAGGCCTTTTAATGCTAATTCAAAGTCATCTCTAAGTATAGAATATCCCAAGTCATCGTTGTCATTGTCTGATTCTGGTCCTAGTGCTGTTAGTTCGTCTTCTGCATATAAATTCTCTATATATTCTTGACATCTAATCACTTTCTCTACATTTTCTATAATGATGTCTTCTTCCGCGCCCCCTATATTTTTGCTATACGGTTTTATATCTTAAAATTCATTCATACAAGATGCTTTGTCTGTCTTTCCTCCACTTAGTTTGTACCTCTTTGCACTTTTCATCAATCCATTGTTCTTTAGCTTTTCTGCATTTGCAAATAACTTCCCATTTTATTGCTTTGTATCGCTGTTGTCCAACTTCGTATGGTTTATTTTTGTATTTTCGTCTTTCTTCTATTAAGATCAGGATATCCTTTGTTATCCATGGTTTCTTATTATCTTCTTGTGTATACCCCAGAATATCTGTAGTCGCCATGTCTAAGTTGGATTTAATGTTACTCCATTTAGTTCCTGCTTCTTTAGTATCAAATCCCGCTTTCTTTCAGCAATTCATTTGACTTTTCTTCTAATTTTTTTTTGGATATCTTTATCTTTTAGTTTCCTAAAGTCAAATTGTCTTTTTTGTTGCTTTATTTCAAATTTTTAAATTTAAGAGCAGCCTACATAATTACGACGTTGTGGTCAGTGTCTATATCTGCTTCTGATTACCTTCGACAGTCTTATACTTTATTCCTAAACCGTTTGTCTAAGAAGAATGTAATTTATTTGATATAGTCTTTGCAATTTCTAAATAGACCTCGTCATCCGCGACGTCACACAAGTACTAACTATTTATGTATATGTTTGTCAACTTAATACCGTACAATATTAGTGTTATAGTTTTGGTTTGAATAATAGCAATTTACGACGTTGCCAATAATTTTAAAGGCAAATATTAAATTTTGACGTTTAAATTTTAGGTTATGTGCCATTCCTTGTTTTGTTGGTGTCAACGACCTCTTAAATTTTCCGTTTTTATATATTGATATTTGGCTTGTTTTTGCTTCAAACAGTGCTATTCACAACTCATATTAGTATTAAAATGAACTCTAATAACCAAAGACGATGAACGAGATTCATTTAGACCCAGAACTAAGCTACTTGTTGCTAGTTTGATCACCTTTATAGGCTGCGTGAAAATCGCTAGTATTTGTTTTCCAGTTACATTTATAGTGCAACACGTAATTATTTTCGATTTATCACGTTTCTGTTGATACTTGATGGTTGAATTTGAAACATGTCGAGTTTTTTAAAGTTAGTGAACGATCCCTAAATACAGTCTTGGATTTAAATGGCTGAAAGATAATCCAAGAATAGGTTTAATGAAACTGTTAAATATTATGAATAAATGGAAATCGATTCCGGAAGATATATGAAAATAAAAGAAGAGAATCTGTAGCATTTTTGTGTGTTTAGATAAAACATGGCTTTTTCAGAATGGTGTCGTATGCCGTACCTAGCAAAGCATGCAATAAGAACAGTTAGAGCACACAAATTGATCGAAAAAGGTTGGTGTCATATCTACTTATCTTTAATACAGTATAATGTAATTAGTCTTTTAGGTACATTATATGCCCGAAATGTAAATGAATTACTAAATGTGGCTGAAATTGATTTTTCTCGTTTTCCACAAAAAAACCTAAATTACTACAGAGAAATGAATGAGCAAAAATTGAAAATTAATTATTAAAGAATTTGGAAAAATTATTTGCAATAATTTTAGACAACATGTCGTATTATTATACTTGTTAAATAAAACATCTAACAGTTTCTAGAAAAAAAGTAACATTGTAGAGCGACACTAAAAAAGCAATTTCTTATGGAACTAATGATTTTAAGCAAAGCTTATTTAACTTGTGGCGATGTAAGTCAAAATTATGTGCTTTATAACATATCAGTATTAATTAAAAATTTTAGGTATAAACCGCCAAAGATTTTTAAAGCGGATTTGCTGGCCGAACAATATGAACATAAGGAGTTAAGATTGCCTCCGTATCACTGCATATTCAATGCAATTGAAAATGTATGGGGTGGTAGTAACAGCTACTACAACCGACACGGTGGAAGAGATGGGAGGTCTGTTGAAAACTTTACAAATGTGGAAAGAAACATTAGAAAAAATAATACCAGAGATTTGGGCACATTTGATAGAACATGCAGAAAAAATTATCAAAGATTGGTGGAAACGTGAGATCAAATTTGATCAAGAAGATAATGCACTTCTAATTATTAACATTGGTGATAGTGATGACAGTGATTCAGATTTTCAATCAAATTGAACACTAGTCAACCAAACGCATGGCTACTTAGAATCAAAAAAACTTTTTACACGATGTACTTTTAATTTAATTACAACTATCTTAAACTTTGTGTATAATAAACAAGTACAACCATATATATTTTATTGTTAAATTACAAGCTTTCAATGCTTGTTAAATTCTTGAGTATCTTGTTTTTAAAATATGGGTTGCAAATTCATCTTCAGAATATTGGATTTTAGGCATCCTAACAACTTCTACAGCTTTCAATTTTAATGGATGTAATAAACACACTGGTGACGAACTTGTCAATACTACACTAGCTTAAACTTTGGAGGTGCTAAATACAGGTAAAGTGAAAGTCTTTATATTAGACCAATCTACAAAAAATGATAAATTGTATATTGAATTATTTGTTTCAAACTACTCAATTACCTGCAACAATTATATGGTCTCGAAGAGTAATAAAACAAATGCCTATTTTTTGGAAGATTTTTGCCCCTTCGTGCTTTTGTATATTCAACAAACTACTGTTTATATCTTTAAGAATTCCATCAAAATAATTAGTCGTTGAACCTTTTGGTTATAAAGTTTTCGTTTTTAGCTTACGACACTGACTGTGGAGATAACTTGCAATTTTGGATTTTTACTGGGAACAGTAATAATCCTGTAACAGTTATTCTTTTCTTGGATAATGGCATACTTCAACAACAGAATTCAAAGTTGGTTCAATTAAAGCGTTTACCCGTATGCATTGTTTTAGTTGTTGGAAATGCTTTGAAAACATGCCGTATTCAATCCAGTTGCATACTAACAAACAAGTAAAATGATCACCACAAATTTTAGGACGATTTGAAAGTGTTAAATCCTTCGTTTGCATTGTACATAACATAACTTTAGTCTTTGTAGATGGTTTCAGGGAAATCTAAAAGATTATTTTAAAGTGACCTATCTTAATTATTCAAAGTTAATGAGAATTTTACTTACAAATAGAATTGTAATTTTGTTCTTTTCCTTTTTCGATTTGTGTAATCAAAACGTTTAAAGTATAATTTCAATGACATAACCTCTTGAATAACTGTGGTTATTATTTCGTCTCTGGTATAATATACTAATCGCCATAAAATTAGGAGTATTAGAAATTCGCAACTATATTTAAAATATGCTCAGTGGTAAAAATATAGAAGTAAATAAAATATATTGTTAATTAATGACTTTAATCTGCAATATTGTCGATAGAAATTTATTCTAAAAAATACTTTTTTAAAAAGTAACAAATCACATTCGTTATCTGCTATTAAATATTTTCAATCTCTGTATTCTACCGATGGCGCTATTATAGTCTTGGAGCAATAGGATTTTGGTAATGGCATCGTCGCCACAATTTGACGTCACAAATGGTAATGACGCAGGTCTATTTAGAAATTGCAAAGACTATATACTCCTATATCTCCTGGCATCTTCCACGTGTATAGTCTTCTAGCATGATGTTGAAATAATGTGTTTGTGATGGTTAAATTGTTTTCATCGCAAAATTCTATCAGCCTATTCCACCCGTCGTTACTCGTGCCCATACCAAATAAACCTACAAGCGTTCCTTCCCTACCCTCATCTACCACTGCATTAAAATTCTCTCGTAATTATTAAATTTTCATATCCTTTTATGTACCTTAATATCTTTTCGATATTTTTGTACATCGCTTCTACCTCTTCCTCACTGTGACTAGAGGTGGGCCTGTACACTTATATTATTACTGTATTTACCGGTTTAGATTCCTTTTAGGTGGTTTTCTACACAGTGTCCTATCTTTTTCTCATAACTATCTCCACACCCGAATTTCATTCATCTGATCCTGTGTGAAATACTCTAAAGTCTCCGCTCCAAAAATCCTCCGCTCCTGGCCATCGAACTTTGCTGATCTCTACTATGTTTAATGCTAACATATCCATTTTAATTTTTAAGTTCTCTAGCTTACCTGCTTGCTTCATACTTCTGACATTCCACCCTCCGACTCGCAGAATGTTCACGACTCCTTTTTTTACTTTCCGATCACATCTTTTGAAGTAGTCCCCTCCGGGAGATCCGAATGAGGGATTATTTTAACTTTGGTATTTTTTACCCCAGAAGATACCATCATTTTAGATATAAATTTAAGTACACTGCGTACTTGGGAGGTAATCTGGTGGTGTCCCGCAGCCTTCCACATCGCAGTAGTGTGTCTTAGAATGACATACCAACACCTATGGTCTCCGCCTCTCTAAGTACCGAGAAAGCTGCTGCCCTATTTTGGGGAAATTTTAAATATTGGTTGTAAATGTTATTTTTAAATGCTATTTTATAAAAAGACCGTCAAATACAACTTTTAATATTACCTCTAAATTGAGTTATCTTTCAGAGTTATTTTGTTGATTATCGAACGAGAATGGGAGTCTTAAAATTTTGGAAAATATCAAACGAGCTTAGATTGATAGAGTGCTAGATGAAGGAACTTAAATGCTAGAATATCTGATAAGCTTTGTTTGCATTTGACTGAATTGCATGTGATATAATTTCGTACATTTGAAATAAATTTTAAAGTGTCTAAGATTTACTGATTATTAACATATATATATATATATATATATATATATATATATATATATATATATATTATTGCTGTTGTAGTCAGGAACAATCTAGTCCCGTAAATTGAGCTGCCCTAAAATCTTTTTCTGAAGATAAAAGAAAAACTTCCAATACCACGGCCAGCTCTAAAATCTGCTTCTTCATAGATACTTACCATCCTAAGTTCGCTCTTTCTCACATATACTGCCAAATAAAATTTGCACTCGAATAATGCAAACAAAACATACAACCTTTTATTCATACAAATTAAAACTTTCCATTACCAAGTAAATATTTACACATTCGGATATACAGCTTTATAAAATATTACAATCTCAATCATTGAATCCTTTTTAAATTTCATGACTTTGATTTATTTTGACAGTTTTTGTTTTATATAAGTGGATGGGTCCGTCTTGAAACGCTAAATTGACTTTTACTCTGGTCTGTGGTGAGCTCAGTATAAACCCAGTTACTCTAAATGCCTAAATACATCACATTTTTGTTTATAACAACTCTAAAGACCCGTTTACTCTTTACATCGAACATTTATTTACACCTTTAAATAATAAATACAAATTGTCCTTTACATATACCTTTCAAATGAGCTTTTATGTTCATCAAATACACGCCCAATGTGTCAAAGCAGTCTACCACATAAATAACAGCACAAAATGTTTAAGCAATAGCAATAGAAATTAGTTTCGTTACCTGGAGTAAACTTTTCTCATCGTCACCTCTAAAGATGTTGTCCACCAAACCTCGTCTTTGCTTCCATACACCTCTCTGCTATGTGCAGATCAAACCCATTTCCACTCACTATCCAAATCTCTGCAGACGCCTTTAATGTTTCTACCCAAATAATTGTACAAACCAAGTTAATCACTTTCCACATCTACCAAACACCAAGCATCCTCGTTCCAAAAATCTCTGAGCACGCTTACCTTAGTAATATCGCTCGTTAGTTCTTTGAATGTAGCTACAGCACCGTCTACAATATAGCACCCACTCGTGCAATTCACACTTTTATTTAACTTTCTACGGACTGTGCTAACACCGTTATAACATTTAACATTTGACTGTTACCGTAAAAGCTAAGCAAAGTCAAAGAAATAAGCGAAGTAAGAGAGAGCTTTACTGCATCTCCTAGTGTATTTACATCGGTCGATACACACCTCCTGCCCCTATCTCAGTCGAAAAGCTCCCCTACTATAATTGTTTCCAAAAATTTTATACGTAACGAACATGTAAAACTGAGAATTCTCACTCCATCGTCGCTTTAGTCCGAAAACTAGTCAACAAAATACAACGGTCCCAAGCTTCTCTGAGATTTTCTAGCACTTAGCCAATCACACACATTTCTCCCATACTTATGTCCAGCCTTCACTATCTTATCCTCGTTTAACACAAGTATGTTGTCTCTTTTATAATCCCACTCAAGCAACAGAAAATCGATATTGTGGTTGACCCCCAAACTTGTCGCGTACTTTAAACGAGTGTTTTACCCAAAGTCTATTGTATGTGATTTTCGTCTGCTTTCAAACCATCTGTTGTTTTCGTAGCTTTTGCATCGACCGTTAACTAAATTTCTACAGAATTATATTCCAACGTTCATTTCAGGTTCCTTGAACTTGTTTATTTATCTGTCAGGCTTTTCTATGAAGCAACTGTCCGTTTGAAATCGTATTTTCCAAGTTGTTCGACTTATAGAATTTTTTAGGATTTGTATTTAACGAACGTTTTGTTTAGTTAAATAGAAAATATGCGTTTACCTTATTGATTTTATATACCCAAAAACTCTTTTTATTATTTGATATTCTTAATTTACAACTTTTAAAATATTAAAGCTAATTACATTCGTATCCTTGAGTTTTTACGTACTCCAAAGCTACTACACGTTATGCAAATTTAACATTCTGATTTATAAATACAAAATATGCTATTATCCGTCCGTTTTCAATGTCAAAACTAATTAATATGGCGTGTAAATAAATTATTACTATTTCCTATATACACGGTCGTTACAAATTTATTTTTTTGACTTATCTATGCCTCTCAACCTATAATTTACACGACAATATATATATATATATATATATATATATATATATATTATAATATTATAAAATGGTTTAAAAGATAGTAGTTAGTACTGAGGGTAAACACATTAATTTACCACGCCTATCAGGGCATTCTAAATTTAAAACACTACAATAAACTAAGGATTGATAAATAATTACTTGTTAAACTAAGCTAAAATGTTATTTACTCGTGGTGGAGCGTTTGAGATTTGAAAGAAACGTTTATCTAATGTAATTCCAACTGAAGGTGTTTTGGTTTGCTAAAAATATCATGTTTGTAACTATTTGATGGATACTCTATTTTATTAATTAATTAATGTACCATAATACCTGTAAAAGAATTTATTTTAGCATGTTTAGTTATCATAAGGTGATGGTAAGGTTTGTGGAATGTCAACCAATGATAATTTGTGTAAGTGACATAAGTATCTGTTCCAAAATAGTAATTAGGCATAAGTAATATTGAATCAATGAATGTACCTCTTAGACTTTTGTATATAGTAGGCAAGATATAATTTTAGAGACTATTTCCTAGGTGATAAGTGTTTATAATGAGTTAGTTGATTTTGAATTTTTGTAATGAATAGATGTTTTGCTTTGGAGCTTGTAATTGAATTTTAAAAAAATTAATATATGTGATTGAAATTTATCCCTTTTATTTGATCGTCGTGTAACTGGAGCAATACTACAAAGAATTTGATGTTTGTGGAGAATAAGTGTATCATATAATAATTAATAAGGTTTTATGCAACCAAGTATAGTACAGAAGAGTGATTCCAGTTAAAGCAAACAAAGGGTCATCTTTAACGTTGGTAAAGAGTAGCACCAGTGAGCTTTGAATATTTTGCAGCGGTTTCCCAGTCGTAACGGACTACGTTTTATCATATGTGGTGAAGTATTGCAAGAGTTCATATTAATAGAGCCGTATCTAAGTATACTGTTGCTGAATTATTATTTTATTAGTTGTATAACTTAAAAAAAAAAGGTGAATGTAATAAGAACATAAAACTAAAACCTACTTTCAACAGATATTAACTGCAAGCGTTCGCAAGACGATTTTGTTGTATTCTGTATCGAAGTCCATGTACAACTCAAGCACCTTCGGAGGAATTACAGGTATTTGAAATTTACCCTTATATATATATGCACCATTTAAAGATATTTGTTAGTAATTTGAATCTCAAACGTTTATCTAAATTGTACATTTGTGATTATATTTATCAATCTTTAAAAATAAGAACGCGACATCTAAACCGCGAGAGGTTAAGTGGTTTTAACTAGACGACGCTTTATGCGAATGTGTTTAATGTACCTGTAAGATGACAAAGAACTCATGTTTTCTTACAGAGTAGAAATATCTAGATATAATAATCCCTGAGTGAGTTTCAAAAGCCGTGGCATAAATAAACCAAATTTCTTTCTTTAATTAATGTTACAGAACTACAAACGTTGGTATAGTATTTTTCAGCGTGCTTAAATTCATTCATGTAAGTCAGGTTGCGGTACTATCAGAAAAGATTTGCCGCCGTTTCTAAATATTTAAAAGGTCGACACCACCTTTGTATATGCAATCATTTATTTCTTAACTCTTATATTTTGAATTATATTATATCTGATATCTTCACGTCACAATTATATATATAATATATAGATAATTATTGATATATATATATATATATATATATATATATATATTATTGTGTAGTCGTCTCGGTTGCTCCGCTCCTATCCTTCCTTACCTTTTTAAAAACTCTTATACTAACACAGACGCTTACCTGGATTACTGAATCCAAAAACTCCGCCTCACTGCTACCATGCTATAACCTAAAAGAAAACCCACTCTACACTCACACTCAAAATAACGCAATTCACAAATACAACACACTCTATTTACAGTCAATAAATATTACATTCTCACAAGACTTTTTATTATGTACACTTGGATACTTCGTACTAACAACAATTTTATTTTCAAGGAAATATTTCACTTCGATAGCCTTATTAAACAATTATCCTGTTAAAGTGAGAGGGCATTCCTCATACTTGGCATTATCCCTTCGTCTTAACATGAACTCATAGTAAAACTTTTTAACCATGATTGCAAATTTACAGCACTACCAAACAAAATTAAATAAGCCCTCTATACTTTTTTACAATATATCCTGGTTATCTGTAAATCACTACTCCTTGACAACCTAAATAATTTTCATTCACCTCGAAAGTCCCATAAATTTATAGTTCAATAAATACAACAATTAAAAAAATACATCAAAGCACAAAAAGTAAAAAGAATCATTGCAAATAGTCACCACACAATGTTTGAATAAAAGTTGTTACCTGGTAACAATCTTCAACAGCTTTTCTCCAACCAGCCCTTTCAGATGATGCCGTCGAGTATGTCTCTTGCATCAATGTCGTTCTCTGCATACTGCTACCCCAAAATTTCGCTTCATTAAAGTAATCATCCACATCCAACTTCCAAAATTTCCAATTTAGAACAAGTTAACTTTTGATTGCTGTCTTCACCATTCTTTCCAAATTTTAATATATTCCAAAACCAAAATAGAGATCTTAGTACTTACGTATACCATCTCATTCCGTTTTTAATTCTTCATTTAACTTTTAGCTTTTATATAACTGGGCATTACACATTACACACACTTGTGTGTACTTATCTTAATAAACAAAATATAAAGTTACTAAATATTTCACTGGAAGTAACTTTATAGAACGTAGGAACGACGAAAAATTAATAGTGTCACCCTTCCTTTCGGGTGAATATATAACCTCGGTCGGCTCCCCTTGTTGAAATTTAGCACGTAAACTTCCAACGGACAACAACAATTCTCCATAGAACTGTAACTGACTCTCATTTTCTGTGAAAAGCTCTAACCGTTTTCGTTTTCTCTGAATATCGCTCGACAAACTCATCAAAATACTCGAAAAACCATACAAAATCGTCAACCGACTCTATGCTTCGGCGAAAAACTAGCCTCAACGAACTTTGAGTTTTGGCTACGTCCACGCCTTCCACTTAAAACAAACATCCTTCATTTCTTTCGTACATATAGCATCTTTTCACATTTATGCTTCTCTTCGATCGATATTTAACCTTCCTAAGACCAACTTCTTGCGCGTCTACCTTTAACGTCCAATCAAATCAATCAAATTCTCCCCTTGCTTTTAACTGATCCGTGTCTGCTGTTAAAGTTCTTAGAAATTATTGATTTTTCTACCCTCTCCAAACAAATTTGTATACCGTCTTCCAACCATAGTACTTCTATGATTAAGTCCTAAAAATATAGTGCTTCTCTCTCACATTCATACGTTCTGCATCATTCATTTTCCTCTATAACCGCTTGGTTGTTTCCCTACTGTACTGTCTTTAAGATTACCTTGATATCTTATGCTGTTTCTCCGTCATACTTGTATGCTTCGATTAATTTTTGTTTATCTGATCATTTAAAAGTAAACCAACTAACCAACATATGTAATCTACTCTCCTTTACTAACACATACGAAAACGCTATCTTTACTTATAAAATATCGATCCGTATTCTTTAACGGCCACTTGCCTTTGCTGTATATTGCTTACACAAATATCCAACAGTCGGTTTTTCTTGGAACATATTAAATTTTTATAATCTCGTTCGTTTAGATAACGTTCCCCCCTGTTTGTTTGTATGGTTTGAAATGTTTCTGGTTTTATCCTATGTTAACGAATACCAAAAGTTTTTGCAAAATAAACGCGGTATTTATTTCGTGTTGCTTCTAAACCCTTATTATTCTAATTAAATATTATGCCAAGTCATTTATAAATAAATACACCTAAAATTACATAAACCCTAAACTATCATACGTTGACTAAGCTCTAATTATTATTTACAAATACCTAATTATCTTACCAATAAATTTAACCAAGTCTCTTCATGTTGATCCATGACCTTCTGTATGTCTTGTTAACCTACAATTAGCTTCTAATTACACAATAATATATATATACATATATATATATATATATATATATATATATATATATATATATATATATATATATATTGTAATTCTTCATTATACTTATTGAATAACCATGTAATTTTTGTAATTAACGTATTTACGTTTGAATATCATGCAGTTTATTGCAAAACTATATTAAAAGTATAGCAAAGGACAATTTACATCTATCGTAGAGTATAGCGGTATAGTTTAGAGAAAAGAAATAAGAACGGTTATATGACTATGCCCAGACACTGTATAAGGTGTTGTATCTTAGTAAAAAAAAACAACACAAAAGGTTTTAAAGTGCAAGTTTATTTTTGATCTTTAGTTTACTATAACTGTGCAAATTTGATACCTATTAACTTGAAAGATGTATTAAAGACATATTGGAAGGAATTAATACATAAATCTTGCTATCCTTGAGAGTCCATGTGTTTTATTTATTGAGCTAGTTAAGAAGTGGACGTTTGAACTTGGGTTTGACATTATACGTTAGCTTTGGTTAATGAGTGGCATTTTAATGGATTTTCCAGGAACTCCAGGTGTAATGTTAAGCTGAGAACACAGCAGAAGGTGACGAATCAAAGTGGGGTTACAGTATTACAGCACGATTTTGGGGCACCTCCGTAAGATGACTGAAGCCCCAACAGAAAATTAGACAGCAACAGTGGGGCTGTGATATCACACCATAAAGAGATAACACAGCGAGTAAAGCTCCGAAGTCACAGCAATACACATACACACACACACAGGACACACACACACGCGCGCATACACACACGCACGCACGCACACGCACACACACACGCACGCACACACACACACACACATGCACAAACACACACACACGAGTATTCAAAGTGAACGGACGTGGACTTTGTTGCTCGTGTTAAAGTATCTTCTTTTCGTAGTTTTACGGAGTTTTTATTATTGTAAACTGTAGTAGTGCCGTGTAGTTTAGTGATTGACAGTTCGCGCGATAGTAATTTCTTTTGTGCAATTCCTTGTTCGCAAGGAATTCGCATAAATCGCTCTATTATATAGAGAATTATTAAGGTTTGTTGTTAATGCTAACAGAACATTATAATAACACCTGCGCGTGATAGCTTATCACTTTCCAATTATTGCATTTCTAATATTTAAAGCATTTCTCAATGTTTATTCTCTACTGATAGTATTTTATTTAACATGGAACAGCCTTTGTTAGAACTCGGGACATCTGTACGCAGGAGCTCCGTTAGTAATACAAATGCTGCAAATGTTCATCAAACTGTAGTTCAAAGCGTATCTAATGTCAATGGTTCCGTAACAAATTCAACTTCGCAAGGTCTTTTTTCTGATATAATAAAAGCATCAGTCTTTCCAAAAAAAGA
Organism: Platerodrilus igneus; assembly: GCA_036346225.1. Lineage (NCBI taxonomy): Eukaryota > Metazoa > Arthropoda > Insecta > Coleoptera > Lycidae > Platerodrilus > Platerodrilus igneus. The sequence goes on from JARFIW010001228.1 coordinate 336,359, forward strand.
TCAAGCCATTGTTTTTCCTGCGATGGACGGCGTTCAAGTAAAAGAGTATGTTTTAGCTGTTGGAAAATTAATTGATCCTAAACATATGTTATTTGCCTCTAGAATGTCCAATAACCGAATATGTATTTATTTATCTACAAAAGAAAATGCTACGTCATTTGTAATTTTACACGGCGGAATAAATATAGGCAGTATATTTATCCCTGTGCGGAAACTGATAAGTCCATCTAAGCGCATTATACTTTCTAACGTACCTCCATGTATTCCGCATAGTATAATCGAAGATGCACTAAAACAACAGAATGTAAAACTTGTGTCTCCTATATCCTTTATTGGAGCAGGTGTAGGGTACCCAATTTTAAACATATAATGAGTTTTAGACGGCAACTTTATATTGCCGATAATGAAACCGTAAATATACCTGACACCCTAATGGTATCTTTCGAAGACGAAGAATATCGATTGTTCATTTCTGACGACAAACTACGTTGTTTTCTGTGCAAAGAGCTGGGTCACATATCGTCGTCGTGTCTAAAGGCAAATCCTAGCGACCAAGTGAGTAGCCTCATAGCAGTACAACAATCGAATAAAGACCTCCTTCATCTACCCTCGAACCTACGGATATTACGCTACGTATTGGCGAAGAGTTCGATGTAGTAGAATCAGTCGTTCCTAATGAAGGACTTGTAAAAGAAATCTTACCAGTCACCAGTGATAAGCCGCAAGGAATATTACACGACAATGTTTCGGAAAACGAATTCCAATTGGTGAAGGTCGGCTCAAAACGTACTCGGAAGAAAATGAAGTTAGAAAGTGTCCCTGATGCGACAGACTCTTACGAAGTGTTGCAGAGTTTGTGGCCCAACCCAGAATATATACTGGATTTTACACAGTTCAGTGATTTTTAAAAGACGTCAAGGGAGCGATAGACCTCTTACGATTGCTAGAAGTTATACCGATGATATTAATAGGCTTTTGTATATACTTAAGCAAGCGGCAACCAACTGTAAAGTAAGAGCGATCAAGGAACGTTGTAAAAGGCTCATACTTTCTATCAAGAAAGGATTGTCAGCTGAAGGCGTCGAAATCTCTTCTCCGACACCATCTTTAGACGGTACACAGCCGTCAACATCGTTATCGAGATGCGCATCGACTGAAAGCTTAGCTAGCACTCAAAGTTGCTACTAAAGGTTTCGGGCGTTTTTCTCCCTCCCTATTTGATTTGCTTCTGTATTCATTTCCTTTCATCATTATTTTATTTAATTCATTTATGGATAAAAGTGTAATTAGAATAGCTACGCTCAATGTTAAGAGCATTAAAAGCGAACTAAAAGTGACGCAGCTTCAAGACTTTTTAAATACTATGCAAGCTGATATTGTTTTACTTCAAGAAACTAATCTAAATAACACAGATGCTATACAATGTTTAAAGAACTATGTGTTAGTGTCAAATGCAGCGCATACACCTTATTCTGGAACAATCCTTTTATTTAAAAAACATAGTCCCATAAAATTTTTGGGTCAAGAAATTCTTGTAAAATCATATTTACAAAGTGTAAAATTCTCCATAGGCAGTAACACTTGGTGCATAATAAATATTTACTGTCCACACAATATAGAGAAAGCATTTGAAATATTTAATGTTCTTGATGTACATCTTGCAAAGTTACAGTCTTCTGGTATACGCTTAATGTTAGGGGGAGATTTTAATTGCACAATTTACCCTACAACAGATCGACTAAAGTGTATAGAAGGACGACCTGCATTAGCAAGAAAGCTTAATAGAACGATTCAACTCTTTCAACTGAGTGATTGTTGGAGATTTTAAATCGCGATAAACGAGGATACACATTCGTAACGGCAAATTCTGCGTCGAGATTAGACCATTTCTATTGCTCAGAAAATGTTGTTGAAATGTTGTCTTCTGCAAACGTTCACAACTCTTTTCGGACCACCTTTCACTAGTTGTCAATTTAAAGATCCATTCAACAAATGCTGGTCCCCAGCAAAAGTGTTATTGGAAGTTCCCAAATTATTTGTTGGAAGAACCACAGTTTGTAGATTGTATGAGAAACTTTCTATTGAGTATTCCGATAGAATCCAATACTGCTATAGACGCACTGATAGAATGGGATAAACTGAAAATTACAATAAAAGAATCTGTTCAACTATATTGTAGGCAAAAAGCAGTTAAAACTTGCCGAAGTGAATGCAATAAATGACTATATTCAAGAATCGATAAACATTACCAACGTTAAGGAGTTGCACGAGACAATTACGGACATCAAAGACCAATACAAACAAAGGGCACTAAACACCGTTCAGCTTCAAAATATCACGAACTCTTGAAAACTGAAAAGCCTTCTGTGCGGCGTAACTTGCAATCACCACAATTTCATCTTCGTGAACTACATGTTAATGGTAAAACTATAACAAATATAAATGATTTATGTAGGCATTTGAAAGAACATTTTGAAAACCATTTTGCCGCACAAAATCAAATCATTGATGACGACTGTCGTATTTACTCCAATTTACCAAAGATAAAGGATGAAATAAAAAGTAAATTAGATTTACCATTTTCCATCGAAGAATACACACAAGGGCTGTTTTCTTTAAATAAAAATAAGGCTCCCGGTTTAGACGGTTTAACTGTGGAATTTTATGTAACATTTTGGGATGAACTAAAATTTTTCTTCTTCCGAACATTCGATGAAGCTTTTACAAAAGGTGCTTTACCTGGATCTACAAAAAAAGGCATTATCAGTTTAATTGCAAAAAAAGATGGCCCTCTAACTGAATTACAGAATTGGCGCCCTATTTCTCTTTTAAACGTTGACTATAAAATTATTGCAAAATGTATCGCTACTAGAATCATGGGTGTACTGCAATATATTATCCACCCTGATCAGTGTTACTCGATTCCAGCTCGAAGTATGTATGACGTTATTCATTTACATCGAGACTTAATTGCGTACGCAGAACAAAATGAAATGCCGCTTGCAATTGTGAAAATTGATCAACAAACCGCATTTGACGTGATTAATCATAAATACCTATTTAAAGTATTAAATGTTTTTGGATTTGGTAAGCAGTTTATCGGATATATTAGAACTCTATATGCAGATGCGCAAGCTCATGTAAGGGTAGGAATCCTTCTAACCAGTGCACTAAGACAATGCAGAGGAATTCGTCAAGGCTGTCCGCTTTCCGGACCTCTGTTCGACCTTTCAATTGAACCGTTCCTGCAATTGTGCCGCAATTCCTTAGCTGGTTTTCCGCTTTCTATACATTCGTATGATAATATTGTTGTCAGTGCCTACGCAGACGATGTGTCAGTTTTGTATACAGTGATAATGACTTTGAAAAACTGAAAGAGGTAAGTAACCTTTATCAAGAACAATCTGGAACGCTTATTAATACTAATAAATCTCATGGATTTTGGACTGCAGCTTGGAAAGGTAGGTGTGACACTCCTTTAAATTTTTTATGGTCCAACGTTGGTATAAAGATACTCGGTGTACTCTTATCAGACAACATCGAACTGGATACTACAAATGCTTTTAAAATCATTTTAAGCAAAATAGAAAAAGCGATAGAAAAATGGAGACAACGGTTACCCAATCTATCCTTAATAGGACGCAAAACTATTATCAATCAGTTTATTGCTCCGAAAATCTGGCATTATATGCACGTTTTACCATTTACTTCCACCCAATTATCCATTATGCAAAGAAAAATGATTGACTTTATGTGGACAGGAAAACACTGGACAACCTCCAAGGAACTGCATCTTTCGTTATATGAAGGCGGATTGGGTCTAGTTCATTTAAAGTCAAAACAGCAATCCTTACGTTTATATTTAGGTGAGCGGCTGGTTAATAGTAGTTCTGACGAAAATGGGCTAGTGTAATGAAGCACCTTATAGCCGGTCTTAACTCGTATGATGTATCTTGGCAATGGCTTTTTTGTACGCTTTCTGCTGCCGATGTCCAGACTGCCAAAAGAAATGCTTTCCTTAGTACATTATATGATGCTTGGAAAGATTTAGATCTTATTCTAACCAATTTCCCTAGGCACAGACAAAATTTAAAACTTATTCCGACTGGACAATCTAGATTAATTAGCACAACCATCAAACCACCGCTGTTTTGCTCGAAATGGAGAGACATCGGTTTTAAAACGCTGGGTGATTTTAAAATCCAAGATATTTGGTTGAACAAAGACCAAATTAAGGAGAAATTGACACAAATCGACATCATAACAAAATCAGACCTTATGATTCAATATCAACGCATTAGAGCCTTTTTTAAACTTAACTTTAAAGAGTTAAATGAAGCTACTGAAACAAGCTATAAAAAGCTAGATATAATTTTAAAATTGAACGGGAATTTAGTTGCTATTAATAAATTAAACAGAGCGACTTTACAAAAGTGTCTCACCTCCCAATTTTTTAACAGCAGTGCTTCACTTGAAGGATATTGGTCTAACAATAAAGTTTTATGGCATACTTTTTTTGCGCCACCATCTCTTGGCCATGACGGTAGTATTGCCTGGAGATTCGCAAAAAATCGTTTAGCAAATCCACGGTTTCTTAATCAAATCGGAGTTTCAGACTCTTCTGCATGTCCGTGGTGTAACGGTGAAGGTGATTCCTGGCACATTCTAATGACCTGTGCTAAAGCTGCAAACCTATGGTGCCTTGTGTCATATCTTGTTAAAAAAATCGCCAATCGAAAGGCAATTCTTGTTAAAGAGTTATACTGTGGATTACCCAGTAAAGGTCCCATAGAATACTTAGCCAACTATTTAATAACTTTGGCTAAGAGCACTATATATTGGTCAACAATCGACTATATGAAAGAAGGAAAGGAGGCATGCTACCTTAAAAGTACAAAACCGTCTGAAATCTAGGATTGCAAGCGAATTTGCTTGGAGTCTCAGCAAAGGTAACATTAAGCAGTTCATAGATCGATGGTGTATCAATAAAACATTGTGCTGGACTGATAACGACTCGCTTCACTATAATACAGTTCTAAATACTGATAGCACCCAACCATAAAGACAAAGAAAGTTAGAAATATTAACAACAATTTTGATGACTCCTGAAGTTGACATATAAGTATATATCCGTTTATGATGCAGCATCTATAGTTTTCTTTATTACGATTATTTTCTTATTTTATTTATATATGTATAAATGTACAAAGGTATTACCTTAAGAATATTTTAAATTAGGTGCAAACATTGGCCAATGTATTGACTTGGTCACATTGTAAATGTATACTTTTATATATATACTGTTTTAAATATATAATAATAATAATAATAATAATAATAATAATAATAATAATAATAATAATAACACACACACACACATGAACACACACACACACACACACACACACATATATATATATATATATATATATATATATATATTGCTGTAATACTCCCCTAGTGGGTCGACCTATTAATTCTGTAATATCACGTGTCCTTACGTTGAGCGACCTATTTATTTTAATTGCTATAATACTAAATTAAATTATTGAACCACCATTTTAATCTTTCCTACAGCTTGTGATTATTTCCTCCTCCAGCTGTTTCTTAACGTTGCTATCAACTGGAGTTTATCATAAACAACTGATGCAATTTTACTTTAAACTTTCATTGTTTACATGCGATTCACGCAATTTTTAATCATTTCTCTTATCAAAATGGTTAGATCTTTATACGCATTATATTAGCTACATGAAACTCTATTTTCACCTCCGTATTACTTAATCGTCTGAGACTCTTTTCTTAATGCGTGTCTAATTATTCTTTATCATTTATACGCGTGCTTCCACTGAAAAATATTCTTATTCGCTTTACTTATGTCAACTGAACACTATCTACAGGGTATTTAATCTTTACCATCCGTTTAATACTGTATTTCTCATTCCTACGCCAACTATGCGTCTTCCTATGTCTTTCCTGCGTCGCCCAAAACTATTTCTACTTTGTACACAGGGTGTTTCCTACTTACTATCTACTTCTATTTCTTACTTATTTCCTAAAATAACTACAATTTTCTGCTGCCTATTCTAATTACTCATTCTCTAATGACCTCCACTATGTCGTGCACCCTTAAACAACCCTTATCACAGCATAATTCCCCCAAATTAAAATATAAAATTTTATATCAATGTCCATTTTTGTTGCCCAACGTGAACTTAAACTCACATTGGTATGAAATTATTATATTTTATTTCCATATTGAAATTCAACCTTTTCATTATTAAACTCATATTTACATTTTATTTATCCCATACCTATGTCCTATTATACTATACTATTCCTATCTATGCCTATTCTTATGTTCAAATCCTATTCTATTTCTCTATGTATACCTATTCATAATTTATTTTACATTTCCTTTTATCTATTCATCTGTCCTTGCATGGGCCAATTCAATTTATTTATTTTCAACTTCCCCTTTTTCACTCTTAAATCTGGGTCCTTTTAATCTATATTTTCAATCCTATATTTATTATCTATCCTATATCCTAAAAATCTAACCCTACTTTGAAAAATTCACACTTCCTTAAATTCAACCTTAAACCTGCTATATTCAACTCTAATAATATTCTCTCTAAATGTACATAGTGTTCCTCTACACTATTACTAAATATTAATATTTCATCCTTATAGTGGATACTAAATTCCTCATACAGTCCCAAAATATTCTTGATCACATTCTTTAATGCTTCCGTGCTCGAGGACAAACCAACCGGGACCACCCTAAATTGGCATAATTTTCCTTCTACCGAAAAACCCGTATATTTCCTTGATTCACGCGCTAATGGAATCAAACACAATGAATTCTTTAAGTCTAATTTGCTATATATTTTCTTATTACCTATTCTTGCTAATATGCTTTCCATCGTTGGTGGACAATTGTATTGCGGCTTCGTTCGCTTATTTATCTCTCTTGCATCCAAACATAACCTAATGCTATTATCATTTTTCTTCACGACGACTAATGGATTCACAAAATGTGTACTGGAGTTTTCTATAATGCCTTCACGTAACATTTCCTCAATTTCTTCCTTCACTCTATTCCTATATGCTACTGGGATAGGATATATCTTATTGTTAAACGGTTCCTCATTCATTACTTCTAACTTGTGCACATAACCCTTGGCAATTCTCGACTTCGACCCAATTAATTCTGAATGCTTATTCAATAATACATTCACCCTATTTTTTAAATCATCTGGACACTTAATGTCTTCACTTTCATTCCCCCCATTATTTATCTCTTCACTAAACTGATTAATATTTACGCAGTCATCTTCTATTACTATATTCCCCTCTTCATACCATTTAATATATTTCCCATTACACTCAATCTCTTTGCATTCCGCATTTATCTTCAACCCTAACTTATCTATCATATTCATCCCAAATATAACATCTATTTTCAGTCCAGGTACTACCATAAAATCATTTTCCCATTTCATATCTCCCATTTCACATCTCAGAATTACCATTTCATTTATTACACTAAATCTCTTATTATTTGGTGCCACTAAATTACACCTTGCTATCTCTATCGCTTTATCCCCCAATTTCTCTCGTTTAACAAATTCTTCCGCTACAAGTGATGCCTCTGCTCCAGTATCAATTAATACTTTAACTATTTTATTTTCCACCTTTAAATTAATTATTGGTAATAAGTTTCTCTCAAGTCTTCCTAATTCATTATCCATTTCATATTTAATAAACTCGCGCTGGTGCTCATATCCGTTAATCCGTAGAATTTTCCTTGGTTCGTCCGTACTCAAAAATCCTGATCTCGCGTCGAAGGTCCTGCCTGACTCATTCTTCCTGTATCTGTGCAATTCGTGTTCCTTAATTCCACACTATTAATGTTTCTTGCTGGTGTCCGTCGATCATCCTTTTCCTGTCTATTCATTACTCTATTGTTTCCCTCATGATTCGTTCTCTCTATTCGTTGCCTTGGTGTCTGACCATTATCCCTGTTCTGCCTAAAATCATTATTAAAGTTTCCATAGTTCCCCCCATTAAAATTTCTTCCGCGATCATAATTATACCTGTTCTTTCGATAATTATTCCTAGTCTCATCATTCCTTATGAAATTCGTGCGTCGATCCCTAAAATTATTTTCCCTTTCATCATCATTTTCCAAATCATCATATCTCTGCAAATAATCAATAAACGTGTCTCTATCCACTATGTTTTGCGTCGTTATGTATCGCTTTACTTCCGCATTAAAATGACTTGCTAAATACTTTATAATAATTTTATCTTCTAAAGGAGGATCCAATTGCTTCGCTACAGTAAATTTCTCAATCGCATATGATTCTCGCGTTATCCCTTTCGCCAAATCGTATCTTCCCATAATTAAATCATTTCGAATTCGATTTTGCTGGTTGTCATTCCAGAATTGACGTAGAAATTTGCTTTCAAATTGTTCAAACGTTTCTATCTCATCCTCAACTAGATTGTACCATCGTTTAGCATTCCTTTTAATATTGCCCTGATTAAATTTAATTTGAATAATTCATCTGTGTATCCCTGTATCAACATTTTAAAATTTTTCAGAAATATCTTAGGGTTTACTTTTCCGTCCCGTAAAATTTCGTAAATTGTTCCATTGAAAGATTCGTTTGCATTAGCTTAATTGGTTCCTATTAAAGTTTATTGGATTGCTTTTAAATTATTTATCTCTTGATTTATTGATCTGAATTCCGTTTCGCAATTTTCTTCAATTTTATTTAACTTAATATTTAAATTCGTAATTTTATTGTTGGACTCACTTTCGAACTCTTCTCGTTTCGTTTTGATTAAAGAAATATGATCCCATAAACCGTCTATCTCCTCAGAAACTCTACCAACTCTCTCATTCAATTGTGCTTTCATCTCCGCGATATTATGGTTTGCTTCTTTCAGTCCATCACTAAGATTCTTAATTTTACCTTCCAATTTCTCATTGTTTTCATCCATTTTTATTTTAACTGCATTTATGGCTTGCTCACTCCTATCCATCTTTTCATTCAATGCCATTAAGATATCCAACATCTTATTTTATTGTGAAGTTCGCCTCTCTTCACTGGAACTGGTTTCCTGAATTATAACGCTCTCCTGGGATCCTATCTCTACTCCTTGTTGTCTCAAAACCTCCCGTGTTTCCCGTATTTTCTTGTCCATTATTATTAAATTTATATGCTAAACTTTTTAAATACTAAAATTTATCTAACTTTAAATTACTGTACAAATTTCACTATTGTTAATTGAAGCTTTTCAAATCCCCGGTTTAGTTTAATTAATTTATATAAAATCTTACAATCGTACTTTAAAATTTATTTTAATTTAATTCGCCCCTCTTAATTTCAGTTTATTGTGGTTTAATTTACGAGCCCCTCTTAATTTCAGTTTATTTGATTGTGTTTTAATTTACGAGCCCCTCTTAATTTCAGTTTATTGTGGTTTAATTTACGAGCCCCTCTTAATTTCAGTTTATTGTGGTTTAATTTACGAGCCCCTTCGTTGGGTCGCCATATTAATTGCTGTAATACTCCCCTAGTGGGTCGACCTATTAATTCTGTAATATCACGTGTCCTTACGTTGAGCGACCTATTTATTTTAATTGCTATATTACTAAATTAAATTATTGAACCACCATTTTAATCTTTCCTACAGCTTGTGATTATTTCCTCCTCCAGCTGTTTCTTAACGTTGCTATCAACTGGAGTTTATCATAAACAACTGATGCAATTTTACTTTAAACTTTCATTGTTTACATGCGATTCACGCAATTTTTAATCATTTCTCTTATCAAAATGGTTAGATCTTTATACGCATTATATTAGCTACATAAAACTCTATTTTCACCTCCGTATTACTTAATCGTCTGAGACTCTTTTCTTAATGCGTGTCTAATTATTCTTTATCATTTATACGCGTGCTTCCACTGAAAAATATTCTTATTCGCTTTACTTATGTCAACTGAACACTATCTACAGGGTATTTAATCTTTACCATCCGTTTAATACTCGTAGTTCTCATTCCTACGCCAACTATGCGTCTTCCTATGTTTTTCCTGCGTCGCCCAAAACTATTTCTACTTTGTACACAGGGTGTTTCCTACTTACTATCTACTTCTATTTCTTACTTATTTCCTAAAATAACTACAATTTTCTGCTGCCTATTCTAATTACTCATTCTCTAATGACCTCCACTATGTCGTGCACCCTTAAACAACCCTTATCACAGCAATATATATATATATATATATATATATATATATTTTGATATTTCTTGACCTTTATTTAATAATATAAAAATTTTTTTTTTTGGGAAATAGGTCATTTATTAACATTTATTCTTTTCACTTAAATAATATGCAATACTAACATAACGCGTTTAGGTTATCATAAACCTTGGTCACATGTAATTAAAATTTTTGGTAACTTTATTTACATTAGATATTAGTTATTAGATTTTACACCATGCAAATAGATTTCAAAATAATGTTACCGAGAATTTTAATTACATGTGACCAAGGTTTATGATAACCGAAACGCGTTACGTTAGTATTGCATATTATTTAAGTGAGAAGAATAAATGTTAATAAATGACCTATTTCCCAAGAAAGAAATTTTATATATATATATATATATATACTATATATATATATATATATATATATATATATTGATATGATAACGCCGTATTCGGTGTAAATGGACGTTTTTACTTAACTCCATCTCTCTGTTTTCTAATCAAATTTACTCTTACTAATTTTATTATTATGCCACGGCTAGCCCTCTTTAATCTACTCAGAGTGCACAACGTTACGATGATCAATTTTCTCTTCTCTACCCCTTTTTGATTACTTATTTGTTTGAATTATAAAACGAAGTCAATTAGCTTCATATAATGAAAAGAAATATTTACAATTTTTGAAAAATATTAGATACACTCCTCGATCAATCAATATCATATGTATTATTTACCCCAAGATTTATATGCTTTGAAATCAATCACCAAAAACTACCCCTTTTTACCAAAGAGACCTGGAACGTTCTGGACCCCTTTATAATATATTACGTACTTTTAACGTATGCAATGTTTGTTGCTGACTTCGTTACACTTTTATATAAATTGAATAAATTCAGTATTGAAATTTAAATAGAAAAAATATCATAAAACTAATTAGATCTGACCTGTTACAGGTTGTTTGGGTTGTGGATCAACACCCTTTGTTGTCGTCATTCGTCTATCAGTGCTCTGTTTAGTTAAACCACTCGTTCTCCATAAATTACTTCGTGCATCTTTATTTTATTTGCATTGATTCTCGCAACTCAAAATTGTACCAGAATTGTACCAAAATCGTCGACGCTGATTTAACACATTTAAAATATTCTATCGCCCAATTATATCAATCCATTTAAAATATCCCCACATTCGAATTATCATCAACACAATTGAATTATAATATCTATCTACTCGAATTTGAACACATTTAAATTATTCTTCTCATCAACCATTCGAAATATCCACACATTCAAATTTGAAGTCCTATTATTATTAATATTTAGTTTAAATAAATTACCCCAAATTCTACTCACGTTAAACGGCAAAAGAAACCTTCATAATTGTTGCACTTTATTGTCACTATAACGTACTTGATATTTTATTATAATTACGCGTGACCTTCTGATTAGCAGTGATACAGCTTTGCCCTGCTTGAGTTTAAACTGACTCGTTTTATCATTGCTCGGTGTTAAATATAGGCTGTTTCCACTTGCATGTGGGCTGGGTTTTCAACAAGTCTTGTAAATGTCTTAACCAATCAGGTCTTTGTATATCCTGCATTTTGAAGTGGTTTCTGATGTAATATATCGGTTTTCCATGTAATGGTGTTTGCTTGATACCTTATTAATCGCTATCTTGACTATACGTTGTTTTGTTTAGATATCCCCTTTTCCATAATTAAACAAAACAAATGATGTGAATTCAATTTTACTTTCGTTTGTGTATTTTTGAAACTGCGTTTTCTTATTAAAATGTTTATTGTTTCTGAGTAATTGCGTAAAACTTTGTTAGGTTTTCTCTCTTATCTTCGTATTATATTATAACTAATTAGAACACTTCTCAACGCGTGTTTAATTACATGTGCTTTTACTTCTCTTGAATAAGCGTACTTTTACTGAAAGATATTCTCACTTGCATTACTTAAAATTAATAAAGGTCTATAAACCGGGTGTTAAATACTTGTTATTTCCATAACGTATGAATTACCTATTTTTATGCTAAATACGAGTACTGTTGTTGTAAGATATGCTTATTCGCATTGGTTAAAGCTAATTATAGTCTATATACAGGGTGTTAAATGCTTGCTATTTACATAATGTATAAATTACTTAATTTTCTGCTAAATAAATGCAGTTTTCTGCTTTTTATTGCAATTTATGTTAACTACACGACCTTGCTACTCAATACACCCCTAAACAACCCTTTATCACAGCATTATTCCCTTAAATTAAAATGTAAAATTTTATAACAATGACCTTTTTAGCGCCCAACGTGAAGTTAAACTCACATGGTCTATAATTCTTATATTTTTATTTCCTTTTAGAAATCTAAATTTTTCTTTATTAATCCCCTATATACATTTTTCTAATCTTATACTTATGTCCTATTCTAATACCCTATTTATACCTATACCTCTTCTTATACTCGTATCCTATTTTACTATTCTATGTATACCTATTTATAAGTTTATTTTACATTTTATTAATTCATTTATTTGTGTCCCTTTGCATGGGTAAACCAAATTTATTTCTAACTTCCCCCTTATTGTTCTTGAATCAAGGTCCTTTTAACTCATATTTGTTAATTCCCTGCTTTCTAATTATACCCTTATTATCTATCCTATATCCTAAAAATTTAACCCTATCTTGAAAAAATTCGCACTTCTTTAAATTTAATCTTAAACCTGATATATTCAACTCTAATAATATTCTCTCTAAATGAACAAAGTGCTGTTCCACACTATCACTAAATATTAACACATCATCCACGTAGTGGATACAAATTTTCTCATACGGTTCCAAAATATTCTGCATAGCCTTCACTAATGCAGCCGTGCTCGAGGATAAACCAAACGTGACCACCCTAAATTGATATATTCTTCCTTCTACAGAAAAACCCGTATATTTCCTTGATTCTCGCGCTAATGGAATCAACCAAAATGAATTCTTTAAATCTAATTTACTATAGATTTTTTTATTACCTATTTTTGCTAATATGCTATCCATCGTTGTTGGACAATTGTATTGCGGTTTTGTACGCTTATTAATTTTTCTTGCATCTAAACATAACCTGATGCTATCATCACTTTTCTTCACGACGACTAATGGATTCACAAAGTGTGTTCTGGAGCTTTCTATAATACCTTCACGTAACATTTCTTCTATTTCTTCCTTTACTCTATCCCTATATGCTACTGGAATAGGATATATTTTAGTGTTAAACGGTCTGTATTTACTACTTCCAACTTGTGCACATAACCCGTGGCAATTCTTGATTTCGACCATATTAATTCTGAATGCTTCTCAATAATATTTTCACCCTATTTCTTAAATCTTCTGGACATTTAATATCTTCACATTCATTTCCCTAATTATCTATTTCATCACTAAACTGATTAATATTCACGCAGTCATCCTCTATTTCAATATTCCCTTCTTCATACCATTTAATATATTTACTATTACACTCTATCTCTTTGCAATCCGCATTTATCTTCAACCCCAACTTATCTATAATATTCATCCCAAATATAACATCTATCTTTAGTCCAGGTACTACCATAAAATCATTTTCCCATTTCACATCTTCCATTTCACATCTCAGAATTACCATTTCATTTACCATACAAAATCTCTTATTATTTGGTGCCACCAAATTACACCTCGTTATAGGTATCGCTTTATCCCCCCAATTTCTCTCGTTTAACAAGTTCTTCCGCAATAAGTGATGCTTTTGCCCCAGTAGCAATCAATACTCTAACTATTTTATCTTCCACCTTTAAATTAATTATTGGTAATAAGTTCCTTTCAAATCTTCCTAATTCATTTTTCGTTTCATGTTTAATAAATTCTCGCTGGTTTTCATATTCGTTAATCCGTAGAAGTTTCCTTGCTTCGTCCGTACCTAAAAATTTTGATTTCGCGTGGAACATCCTGCCTGACTCGTTATTTCTGCGTATGTGCGATTCGTATTCCTTGTTTGCGTATTATCAATATTCCTCGCTTGCGTCCGTCGATCATCATGTTTCTGCCTATTTATTTCGCTATTATTAGTTCGTTCATGATTCGTTCGCTTTATTTGTCGCCCTGGTATCTGACCCGTATTTCTGCTTCGCCTAAAATCATTATTAAAATTGTTGTAATTCCCCTTATTCAAATTTTTTCCATGATTATAATTATAATTGTTTCGTTGATGATTGGTTCTGCGAGTTTCTGCATTATTTCTCTGCGTCCTTATAAAATTCGTGCGTCGATCCCTAGCATTATTTTTCGTTTTATAATTCGTTTCCAACTCATCATACCTTTGAAAATATTCAATAAATGTGTCCCGGTCCACTATATTCTTTGTTGTAACATATCGTTTTACTTCAGCGTTAAAATGCCCTGCCAAATATTTTATAATTTGTTTATCGTGTAAAGGAGGATCTAATTGTTTTGCAACGGTAAACTTTTCAATAGCATATAGTTACCGCGTCATTCCTTTATCTGAATTATACTTTCCCACGCTCAAGTCATTCCTAACTTTATCTTGCTGATTATCTCCCCAAAATTGTCGTAGAAATTTCTGCTCAAACTGTTGAAATGTTTTGATTTCGCTTTTAACTAAGTTGTACCACATTTCAGCACCTTCTTTTGGCATCAATTTAACTAAATTTAATTTATGTAGCTCGTCTGTTGAGCCCTGTACTATCTTTTTAAAATTTTTCAAAAATATTTTCGGATTTAATTTTCCGTTCCCGTAAAATTTAGTATATTGTTCAATTCAAAGATTTGGTTGAATTAGCCTAATTGGTTCCCCAGTATTAAAGTTTCCTGAACTAGTTTTTAAATTATTTATTTTTCGATTTATTGTTTTAAACTCGGTTTCACAATTTTCTTCAATGTTCCCTATCTTCATATTTAAATTTGTGATTTTATCGTTTGACTCGCCTTCATATTTCTCTTGTTTTGATTTCACTATATCAATATGATCCCACATACAGTCGATTTCTTCCGTGACCCTGACAATTTACTCCTGCATTTGCGCTCTCATTTCAGCAATTGTTTGGTTGGTTTCCCTTAATCCATCACCTAGAATTTTAATTTCTTTACCTAACTTTTCGCTGTTCTCATCCATTTTTATAGTCATGGTTTTCATGGCTTCTTGATTTTTGTCCATTTTGCTGTTTAGTGCGTTAAAATCTCTATCATTTTAGTATTCTGTGAGGTGCACCTTTCTTCGTTAGAACTCCTCTCAACTGTTATACTTTCTTGGGATCCTCTCTCCATTTTTGAAATTATTATGTTTACGCTAAACTTTCAAATACTAAATAAATCTGTCTAAATTTAATTAATGTACAAATTTCTCTTAATTTTTGATTTGTAGATTTTTCTCAAATTAAAACTCTTTAAATTATAGTCCCGGTTTAATGTAATAGTTTTATTTTAAATCCCACGGTCGTATTCTCCAATTTATTTTGATTTAATTCCTGCCTCTTTGCTCAGGTCGCTATATTTTATCGTGGTAAAATGTTCGTGTCCTTACGTTCAGGTCGCCAAGAAAAAATTGATATGATAACGCCGTACTCGGTGTAAATGGACGTTTTTACTTAACTCCACCTCTCTGTGTTTTCTAATCAAATTTACTCTTACTTATTTTATTATTATGCTACGGCTAGCCGTCTTTAATCTACACGGAGTGCACAACGTTACGATGATCAATTTTTCTTTTCCCCACCCCTTTTTGATTACTTATTTGTTTGAATTATAAAACAAAGTCAATTAATTTCATATAATGAAAAGAAATATTATTTATAATTTTTGAAAAATATTAAATACAGTCCTCAATCAATCAATATCATATGTATCATTTACCCTAAAATTTATATGCTTTGAAATCAATCTAAAGTCGCCAAAAACTACCTCTTTTTACCAAAGAGACCTGGAACGTTCTGGACCCCTTTATAATATATTACATACTTTTCACGTATGCAATGTTTGTTGCTGACTTCGTTACACTTTTATATAAATTGAATAAATTCAGTATTGAAATTTAAATAGAAAAAATATCATAAAACTAATTAGATCTGACCTGTTACAGGTTGTTCGGGTTGTGGATCAACACTCTTTGTTGTCCTCATTCGTCTATCAGTGCTCTGTTTAGTTGAACCACTCGTTTTCCATAAATTACTTCGTGCTTCTTTATTTTATTTGCATTGATTCTCGCAACTCAAAATTGTAGTAGAATTGTACCAAAATCGTCGACGCTGATTTAACACATTTGAAATATTCTACCGCTCAATTATACCAATCCATTTAAAATATCCCCACATTCGAATTATCATCAACACAATTGAATTATAATATCTATCCACTCAAATTTGAACACACTTAAATTATTCTTCTCATCAACCATTCGAAATATCCACACATTCGAATTTGAAGCCCTATTATTATTAATGTTTAGTTTAAAAAAATTACCCTAAATTCTACTCACGTTAAACGGTAAAAGAAGCCTTCATAGTTGTTGCACTTTATTGCCACTATAACGTACTTGGCATTTTATTATAATTACGCGTGACCTTCTGATAAGCAGTGAAGCAGCTTTGCCCTGCTTGAGTTTAAACTGACTCGTCTTATCATTGTTTGGTGCTAAATATAGGCTGTTCCCACTTGCATGTGGGCTGGGGTTTTTAACAAGTCTTGTAGATATCTTAACCAATCAGATCTTTGTATATCCTGCATTTTGAAGAGGTTTCTAATGTAATATATCGGTTTTCCATGTAATGGTATTTGCTTGATACCGTGTTATTCGCTATCTTGACCATACGTTGTTTTGTTTAGATATCGCCTTTTCCATAATTAAACAAAACAAATGATGTAAATTCAATTCCACTTTCGTTTATGTATTTTTGAAATTGCGTTTTCTTATTAAAATGTTTATTGTTTCTGCGTAATTGCGTAAAGCTTTGTTAGGTTTTCTCTCTTATCTTCGTATTATATTATAACTAATTAGAACACTTCTCAACGCGTGTTTAATTACATGTACTATCACGTCTCTTGAATAAGCGTACTTTTACTGAAAGATATTCTCACTTGCATTACTTAAAATTAATAAAGGTATATATACCGTGTGTTAAATACTTGTTATTTCCATAACGTATGAATTACCTATTTCTATGCTAAATACGAGTACTATTGTTGTAAGATATGCTTATTTCCATTGTTTAAGGCTAATTATGGTCTATATACAGGGTGTTAAATGCTTGCTATTTACATAATGTATAAATTACTTAATTTTCTGCTAAATAAATGCAATTTTCTGCTTCCTATTGCAATTTATGTTTACTACACGACCCTTGCTACTCAATACGCCCTAAACAACCCTCTTATCACAGCAACATATATATATAGCTAAAAACAAAGGTTGGTGAACTCTTGAAATACACTCGTTCAAAATTAATTAGACTTATATGTCAGATCGTAATTTTATTCGACGTTTCGGCGACAAATTCTGCGCCTTCTTCAAAGACTAAAAACCATAAAGAGGTAAGTCACAAGATATAAAAAGTACAAACAAGGTTACTTACATAACTACTAAGACATACATAGGTGGAAATATCTACTAAAATTAGGCCACATTTAATATTCAATTAGCATTTACGTTTAAAATAAAAATAAAAAACACACAATCTTATCCCCAAAAAGGGTTATAAAGGACCCGGGCCAAACTAATTACTAGTAATTGAATGGAGCACATACAATACGAACTACAATTATTCAGCTCAACGTTTATCAGCTAAAATTAATTTAAAATTGAAATAACACTTACTGAACGTAAATCAAACCGGTACGTACTTAAATATATAGTGATAACAAGCAAATGCTGGATAATTGACAACTTGAAAAATATATTACAATTAAAATAAACATTATGATTTACTGTATACGCCTTATACCACGTTGAATTTATATACGTTTATGAAATCTATACAGCCCACAAACGTATATAAATTCAACGTGGTATAAGGCGTATACAGTAAATCATAATGTTTATTTTAATTGTAATATATTTTTCAAGTTGTCAATTATCCAGCATTTGCTTGTTATCACTATATATTTAAGTACGTACCGGTTTGATGTACGTTCACTAAGTGTAATTTCAATTTTAAATTAATTTTAGCAGTTAAATGTTGAGCTGAATGATTGTAGTTCGTATTGTATGTGCTCCATTCCATTACTAGTATTTAGTTTGACTCGGTTCTTTTTTAACCCCTTTTGGGTATAGGATTGTGTTTTTTATTTTTATTTTAAACGTAAATGCTGATTGAATATTAAATGTGGCCTAATCTTAGTAGATATTTCCAGCTATGTATATCTTAGTAGTTATGCAAGTAACCTTGTTTGTACTTTTTATATCTTGTGACTTACCTCTTTATGATTTTTTAGTCTTTAAAGAAAGCACAGAATTTGTCCCAAAACGTCGAATAAAATTACGGTCTGACATATAAGTCTAATTAATTTTGAACGAGTGTATCCCAAGAGTTCACCAACCTTTGTTTTTAGCTATTGATTTACGTTCAAGAATTTAGTATTCTATATATATATATATATATATATATATATATATATATATATATTGCTGTGATACCTACAAAAAGCCTCACCAGAGTAAAAAAAGATATTCGTGCCTCTCGAATTTGGCACCAAGATTTGCTGTGATTCTCGCCCTGTTGAATCTCTTCTGATAATCGCCTCTTTACTCTTTCCGCCTCGGCTGCTCACCTAGTTAAAACTTTCATTCTCATTCATAAAAAAAAACACATTCCTACTACAAACATCAACGTTAACTCTATTTACATTAATATTCACAATACATTAAAATTTCAAAATTAAATTTCAGCATAAATTTCAGCATCATAAAATTTTCAAGCTCAAATTTGTCATCTTTTTAATTTGCATCCAGAATTAGAGTCCTTGTAGGATGCATACTAATTAAGTTAACAATATTTGCAGACCTGAGTCTGAATAAAAGGGAGCATCTCCCACCCCTTTACGTTAATTTAACAGGTTAGTCTAATTGAGCTCAAAGACAGACCCAAATTTTCATCATAATCAAGAACATAAACTGCAAAATACTCCTTTCTACTTAAACAAGAAAATTTCACCTTAAAATTAAAAATTTGTTGTTTGTACAAATTCACTACTGTCCATTTTTTAGCAAACAAATTATAAAGTTATTCAACACACCAAAACATCAAAAATCGAACAACTAAGCATAAGTTACCTGAAGGTTGATGCACTCGTGGCTCCAATGTACATCGTCCTTTGTTAATCACACCATTCCAACTGGGTTATGTTTACGGCTTCTGATTCTGAGCGCTTTTAAAATTTTCTACACCACCATTCAACTAAAGTTGTTTCAGAGCTTCTCAGGACTCATCTATGTATATCAAAATCTTGTTTTGTGGATCCAATCATGATTACGAATAACATTTGATTATTGACACCCCCGAAAAATAATGCATAATAACTTGTATCGTAGCACGTAAAGAGCAAACTGTTTTAAAGTATTCAATAATCACCAAAATATAAGAGCAAACTGTTTAAAATATTGAATCAAAATCGAAAATCTAAGAGAGCGAAACTGTTTAAAGTCCGGGTTTATATACTAGCTCGTCTGTACGTCGGTTTAGTCCCGCAACGGACAATTTCCAGAATTTCGCATTCTCTGTTCCCTTTTCGACAGTCCGGCATGCGGTTCTACAAAATTTGCACACGCGCCAGTTGAAAATCTAAGAACTTTCACACGGCTCGCAAACACGTCCGAGAACACTAATTAATTTTGTATAGAAGTTGTTACGTTTACACCTCTCATATCTGCAACTTATTTCCACCAATCGCAGCTCTCTTGACGCTACACAAATCACGTCTTTAATTATTAATGTCTCTGCTTGAAGCATTTTATCCTTCCTTTTCTACCTTGGCCTGAGTGGTACAAATCAATACTCTTTACTATCGGTTGTTTCAATCCACGTGGATTCTTATTTTAATATAAGCTACGGTTTATCCAACCGTTTGCAATATACGCAGAATTTTCGTGTTTATCCAAACAAATTAAACAGAAGTTGACTTTTAAAAATACGCAGGTGTGCTCCTAATTAACGTTTTAATATAATTCTCAGAGTTTTTACTTCATGGTATTTCAACCTTGGATTTTCACAGGATTTTATGCTTATTATATTATTAATAATGGTTCAATTAACTCCAACTAAAATAATAATGAATGGCATTGACTTCTACCCTTTAATTTTTAGCGAATACGCACTAAATATTAATTTATTATTTGTACACTTTGTTTAATACCCATTACTTAAAAATTGAATTAATTAATATAAATTTTGCACGTAATTTCTATTTGTTTCTTGGAACAATTAAATTAAATACACGTTGAGCATTTTAATTCTGCTTCTTTTTATAGAAAGCGTCCTTATACACGGTGATTAAAATTATTTGATGTCGTTAATGACATTTCTACCCTGGTCTAAATTTGAGTATTTTCCCCCTATTTGAATACAAATAATCCCACTTATTTGAATTCAAATATAACACATTTAGACTGCAAAAAAAATTTTACAAACAAAAAAAAATTGCCTATATCACTCTACCCTTATCTTTCTAATTTACCCAACTTATATCCAATCCTAAACATTTTTACACCTATCCTATATCCCTATCCTATTCCTAACTCTCACCTAATAAACTGAAATTATCCCTAACTTCATCCTACTTATCCATCTAACCCTATATACATCCTATATACCTATCCTATTCCTATTCTATTCTTAACTCTCCACTAATCTTATAAGAAATATCTACACTTAACCTATCTTATTTTCTTCCTACATTTAATTTTCATTCTCATCCTATATATCTATATCTAACTATCTCCCCTGTTTATCCTATACCTAGCTTTATTTTCTATAAACACTTACTTCTACTCTTCTATATACACCTATTCTGTCCCTATCCTATTTAAATTTTACTTTATTATACCCCTATCTACTCTCTATTCTATATCTATACTAAAACTCACCTATCTCTATCCTTTGTTCATCAAGTTATTTAAATCTAACTCTTTTCTTGACCCTCCAAGTCTTTCTTCTCACCAACCTAATACTCTTCATCCCTATTTCTCCTCCTTTTATATCTATACTTATCATCCCTATTATCTCACATACAATAAACTCGTCCCTATTACCCTGACTCTTAAATATTACTTCTTCTTCGGTCCCTACACTTGGCTGTTTCTTATTTATTATTATTTTCTTTTCTGCCGATAAACCAAACGATACTACCTTAAAATTATCGATTTTTCCCTCTACGGAAAATCCTGTGTACCTTCTAGAATCCTTGTGTAATGGAATTTGCCAGAATGAATTCCTTAAATCTAATTTACTAAAAACAAATTTGCCACTTAACCTCATCAAAAGTGTGTCCATGGATGGTGGACAATGGAATTGCGGTTTGGTCCGTTGCTTAATTTTTCGTGCATCTAAACATAAACGAATACTGTCATCCTTTTTTTTAACCACCACCAACGGATTTATGAAATGAGTGTTTGAGACCTCTATTATGCCATCTTCCAACATTTTATTTAATTCTGCCTTCACCTGCTCCCGATATGCTGCTGGAATCGGATACACCTTTGCGTTGAACGGTTCTGAATTATCCACTTCCAACACGTGCTCATAGCCTAACGCTGTGCTTGCTTCTACCCCCCACTAATTCTGCATGCTTTTGTAATAAAGCTTGAACCTCTACTATCTTATCCTCTGGACATCTTATTGTGTTGATCTGTTTAACTCCATCATCCTCTACCTCTACTACATTAATACTCAACCCCGTGTCATCCTCTGTGACTTCATAACTGCCCTTCCATGGCACTACCCTATCCTTAATCCTTACTACCTTCCTTTCCATATCTATCAAAACCCCTAACTGCATCATACAGTCAACACCTAAAATGCTCTGAAACTTCACTCCAGGTACAATTACAAACTCCTGTTCACAGCTTAAACCTCCTATATATATCCTAAGCACCACAACACTATTTACTACAGCAAACTTCTTTTTATTTGGAGCTACTAAATGGCTACGCTTTATAGGCATAATTCTATCACAAACCTTATCCCTAATTTTGCTGACGAATTCCTCCGATATAAAACTCGCCTCTGCCCCTGTATCAAGTAATACTTCTACATTATTCTCAAAAATTCCTTTATTAACAATTGGCAAACATAATTTTTCTAGTTTCTGGCTCTACTTCCTCCTCAATTTTGAAAAATTCACGTGAATGTTCATATACATTTACACAGAAATCTAGTGGTCTGTCGCGTTCTAAAAATCCTGTCTCGTCCTGTTTTCCGTGCTTGGTCCTGGTTGTCCTTCTACAACCTGTGGGTACGTCCTCCTCGTATTAGTATCCGTGTCCCTGTGTCTATTCGGCGTGCTCGTCACAGTCCTGTTTACTTCCGGTAAACTGTTCTGTCTCGTGTAACTAGGTCTTGGCGTAGGTCCCCTGGTCACACTATTACTTCTGTATTCCTGTCCTCGTCGTTCCCAATTCTGTCGAAAATTTCTGTTATAGTCAGGCCGTCTCGCAAAATTCTGTGTCCTGTTGTCAAACCTAACCGTGTTAATGTTTCGTTCACGTATCTCTCTTGTCCGTCCACCACATACATCGTCATATCTCTGTAAGTATTCTAAAAATGTCTCCCGTTCTGTGATGTTTTGTAAGGCCACGTGTTGTCTGATTTCCAGTTCAAAATGTCGTGATAGGTACTTGATTATTTGTCTGTCCATCAATGGTGGATGAAGTTGTTTTGCCACACTGTATTTGCGGATGGCATACTGCTCCCTAGAACCTGCAAACTCTCCCTTAAACTTTCTTGTAATCAAGTCATCCCTAATCTGATCTTGTTTGTGATCACTCCAGTAATGCTGTAAAAATTTGTTTTCAAAGTCCTGATATGTGTCTATGTCCTGTCCTACTAAATTGTACCATGCTTCCGCATTGTCCTTCAATAAAGCCTTCATCGCATTCAATTTAGTCTGTTCGTCGAATAAGTTTCCCACTAGATTTCTTACACTATTAATAAAAGTTTGTGGATTTACCCTGTTATCGCCATAAAATTTCATATGTTGTTCCAATGATACGCCACCTGTATAAAATCTGGGACCATCCCCCGTTAAACTTGACATGTTGTATTTGATACTACTAACTTCGCGTTCTACCCTGCCTAACTGATCCCTACATGAGTCCGTTACTTCAGTCATTTTTATATTTATTTCTTCTTCACAAAAAATGCGTACTTCGGACCTTAAATGTCCCATTTCCTGTCGAAGACCTGTAATATCACGCTCATTTTTATCAACCCTATTTTCAACTTCCCCCATCATTACGGTAAGACTATTTCTAAACTCTGTAAATTCTTTAGTAGATTGCTCAATTTTTCCGCTTATCTGCTCTAATTTTCGGTTGGACTCCTCCCTTGCTCTATTCGATTCTTCCCTAGCTCTATTAGATTCATCGCTTAGCAGTTCTAATTTTCTCTTAGATTCTTCCCTAGCTCTATTAGATTTTTCGTTTATCCTCTCTAGCATTCTCATTATCATCTCGTTTCCTTAATCCCCTGATTCCGTCCTCGACTGATCTCTACTGCCTCCAGCTTCTTCCATTTTCGAATTTTTCTCACACAATGCACTATCGTCACTTCCAATTTCCACTCCTTGACTCCTTAAGCACTCCTTTCTCTGCATACGTTCTAATCACTCTCACACACTCTAAAATACTCTTAAATTTATACACAAACAGAAACTCTCTCTCTCTCAGATCGCCAGTTTCCTGGAATAAAATCACAAAAATTTTATTTGGAACTCGAGCCTCACTTTTGGTCGCCATAATATATATATATATATATATATATATATATATATATATATATATATATATATATATATATATATATATATATTGTAGCGGGCTACTTTCACTAATTTAGAACAAGTAATAACAAAAGTCTTTAATAATCACTACTCACAGGTCTAATTAACAGTATACGCCTTGTTTATAGATGTTTTTAGTCCATTTAACAATGAAGCACTATCACACCAATGCTATTTACAAGCACTAATATTATCTTAAACTAAATCCTTAACCGTAAGTCTTCTTACCAACACTAACACTACAATAATTTATTTATTACCCTTTTGTGTATTTATATACAAGCTGGCGGTACAATATACATGTTCACATAACTCATATTTATATTTACCCTAGGACTTCATCAGCGGTCTTATATATACACTGAATTAAATGGATGATTTATACTCTGGTATATGCTGAAACATTCTCGATTTTTTGAGAATGCACTTCGGTTATGCAGTTTGTGTGTATGACGGGTTGCCTAATAGTAGTTCGTATCACTGCACCCTCTTTAAAACCGATACATCCCGTAAATGCAAAAACATTTTGACGTCAATTCAATGAGTGATAACGGTATCGGCAGCTATTTCTTCTGGTGCATCCACCACGTCGTTGGAAATAACAGTCAACACTTTTTTCATGGTCTTGGTAGGCAACTGGTTGATAACAACAAACAAAGATCTGGACGTTGGTTTCCTGGAAAATTACTTCCGGCGTACTTCGAACTATTCTCCAATCTAAGCGATCTAGTCCACAGCTTAGCTTGGGCACCGCTAGTCTTGTTACACCATTTTCCATCATCTGAGTCTTAAGATTCAACAGAACCTCCCATAGATGTCCATAACTAGGTCTCTGCCATGAAGAATTTTTGGTGACCAGATAGTAAACATAACAATTTCCATCCTGAAGAACCAAAGCTTTTCCTACATTTGGCTGCTGTTGTAATAATTTATCCACACATTTAAAATTTTCTTGAAAACACTAGCTAATCCTCTTGACATTTCCAGATCTTGAGCTACGCAATGTGCACGGGAATACTCTTCTGGTGCTCTAAACATATCTTGCTGTTTTTCAACAACAATGCCAAATCTCGACTTAGTGGAACCACCATACACCGCCATAAAATTCTCAAAATCTACATTTGGCTCATGATTAATAACTCTTCGAACACCATTTACTCGAGTCTTCCTGGTTGTTGCTAGCATAGGATGTTAAACGGTCAAAGAGTACCACTTTCGGTTTACCACGGGGAGATCTTCTGGTCTGGTACACTACATCATTAATTCTTTTCAACACTTCGTACGGGTCTTTTCATTGTCTTTGTAATTTTGGCGACAATCCACGCTTTCTTTATGGATTGTACAACCACACTAAATCTCCAGGTTGGTAACCATCCTATTGTGCTTTCGTGTCATACTGTAATTTCATTCGACCGCTTGCCGCCTGGATATTTTTTCAGACGTTTTTGCGAATGCTATTTCATTTTTCACGAAGCTTACTAACGTAATCCTTACCTGCGACCTATCCTCCAGGTTTAAATCCAAACTGCAGATCACACGGTAGCCGCAATTTGCGTCCTAATATCACGCAAGCGGAAGAGTATCCTGTACTGTCATGTTTCGAAGATCGGTACGCCAGTAAGAACAAATGTAAATCTAGGTCGCAATCTCCTTGTTGTTCAGAGACAACTTTGACTAGGTACTTTCCTAACGCCCTGTTCATTCTTTCAACCATTCCATCCGACTGAGGATGAAGTGACGTGGTTCTAGTCTTCCTGATTCCAAAATGCTTGCAGACGTTCTGAAACAACGTTGATTCGTAGTTCCGACCTTGATCTGAGTGTAATTTCAACGGAACTCTAAAGCGACGAAACAACTCTCTTACTAGTTCATCTGCAACCGTCTCGATTTCTTGGTTAGGTATAGCATACGCTCCGGCCGTTTGGTAAAATAATCTATTGCAACCAAGATATATTTATTTCCTTGCTCTGATTCAGGAAATGGACCAGCTATATCAATGGCCACCCTTTCAAAAGGATTCCCGCGTTATACTGTCCCATTGGCGCTTTCTATTTTGTGACCGGGCCATTTCCAGAGGCACACAACTCACATTTCGGCACCACTCCTTCACATCTTCTTTGCAGTTCACCTAATAGAGTCTTTCTCTAACTCTTTTGAGAGTTCTTTTTACGCCAAAGTGCCCCCCGGAAATACCATCGTGTAAGTGCTGCAACACATCTGATACTCTGCTTCTCGGCGCTATCACTTGAAGTCGTCTCTCTGTGCCATCTTCACATTCCAGGCGTCGTTTCAACATTCTATTTTCAATCACCAAGGAGTCCCAATGTGCCCAGTATGCCTTCAGGCTCCTACTTGAAAGATTAATTTCTTCCCAAGCTGGTCGTTGTCTTCTAGTTTTCTACTCAATAATACGTCCCAATTCGGCGTCATTCTGCTGGTCTTCTCGTATTCTTTCGGGTTGTCAAGTATCAGCGATTACCGTCATTCTGTGGATGACACTTATTTTCTATTCCATCTTGGAGCAATGATTGCAGTCCACTGGACAAGGTCTCTATGACAGAGCGTCTGCATTCCGATGGCTAGTTCCTACACGATGTTCTGTGTCGAAGTCATATTCTTCCAGAGGTTCTATCCACCTTGCAACATGCCCTTCAGGATTTCAAAACAGCAGTAACCATTTTAGTGCAGCATGGTTTGTTCTTAAGAGGAGCTTATGGCCGTATAAGTACTTATAAAAGTGCTCTACGGATTTGACGACGGCTAACATATACTATGATTTCTACATGTTGTGTGTTTTGTTATTAATAAATTAGTTTTGTTTATTCATCTTTAATCATACTTTGATGCAGGTAGTAACTACAAAAAAACAATAATAATCCAGTTCGCATTTATGACGATGTATCTCTGTAGTTGTTTGTAAAATATTTTTTTTCTGCAAACTGGTTAATTTTGTCCAAAAAATTCAAGAGACATTTTTTGTTTAGAATGAAATAAGCTATTGGAAATAAGTTTTTAAATGGCAAACAAGTAATAAGACAAAAAGTTACATTGGAAATAAATTTTAGGGGTTGCGTTTTCCACCCCTTACAACCATGGAGTAAACCAAATCAATTACTGAGTAAGTGTACTTTTGATAGTAAAACTGACACCTTAATTTCAATTTTGTAACTTTTTTAGTGTTTGTAAAGAAAATGAAAAACAAATTTTATGTACCCCTTTTAAGGGGCTGTATCTTAACAAGGGATGCTCCAATGAAGTTTCTTTATATGAAAGACCCTATCTCTTTTACGATGAGGAATCACCCTCTAAAATATTTTATACTTATTTTGTTACACCCGGTATATAATATATACAGGGTGTCCCAAATTGAGTAGGATAGCATGGGTATCTTTCTTATTATTAATGATAAAGATCTGCTTAAATAAGCAAAGTTGTGTCATTTGGATAGCTTATTTAAATTCCACATAGATACATTCTAAATTCCAAACCGTTTAGAAATTATTTAAAAAAAACTGAAAACTGCCAATTTCTTCGAAGTCGAATATTTTTGTTATAATAAAAGATAAGAAAAAATGTTTTTTATAAAAGTTACTTAGTTCAATTGTCTGCACTTAAAAGTGATATTGAAATTAAATTCAAGATGGCGGTTATCGAGATATTAGCATCAACTTTCATATTTTAAATTGACGCCGTATTGGATATTTAGATGGTTAGATAGCATATTTTTTTCTCTTTTCAAAAATGTATTACAACATATGTGTAGATAAAAAGATTTACTGAAAATAATAATTTTAATTTTTTATCAAGTAGGCATCAACACAAATCAGTTTTAAAACAAATTAAACGAAAAAAAAATTAGAATAACATTAAACACCAACTAATAAATCATAGCAATTGTTCAAAATGTTGACCGTTATTATTTAAACACAATTGGCAACGTTTTAGAACACTTTTTGTTAAGCGTCGTAATGTATTCCCATTAAGACCGTTTATTGCCTGCATAACCGCTTCCCGTAGTTCATCTACATTATTGTACTGGAAATTACTTCCATATACATTATCTTTTAAAATGCCCCATAAATAAAAATCCAGGGGTGTTAAGTCTGCTGATCTAGGCGGCCATTTTACAGGAGCGTGGGTCGTGATTACCCTGGAATCAAAACGGTTACTTAAAGGTGATAACATCTCTAGCGTTGTGTGGAGGTGCGACTTCTTGTTGATACCAAGTTTGATTATTTTGTGCCAAAGGTAGGTCGTCTAATAAATCTTCTAAAGGTGTTTGAAGCATTTCTAAATAACGTTCAGAGGTTAAGGTTCCATCGAATATTATAGGACCAAGTAAACGGTTACCCAATATATCACAAAAACATTACATCCAAATCGAATTTGATTGCGGCGTGGAACTGTTATGCGTGGGTTTTCCTGTGCCCAATAGTGTTCATTATGACGATTAAATATTCCACAGCTAGAAAAATAAGACTCATGGGTCCACAAAACGCGATTGATAAAATCATCATTCTCCCTAACTTGATTGATAAACCATCTACAAAATGTTGATCTGCGGAGATAGTCGTTTGGTTGTAAGTTTTGAGCAATGTGAAATCTGTAAGGGTGATATTTATGCTTTTTTAAAATTCTTGATGCTTGAGACTTGGATACGTTTACTTGGGTTTCTATTTTCCGTGTTGAAATGTTTGGATTAGCTTCCACACAGGCCAGTGTCAGCACCTCATCTGCAATGTCTCCATTTATGTTTCGAGTAGGTTTTTTTAAACATCCATACTGCTGCATATTTGTGTCCAATCTTTGAAAGATCTTAATGTTTGGTTGTCTTTTTTCGGGAAAGTTTGTTAAGTATGTTTCGGCAGCAAGGCGACTGTTATTACATTTTATGTATGTACAAAACATATGATATTGTTCGCTTGTTGAAAAATTTGCCATTTGAATATTTTATAGAATAAGTATATCACAACTTATAACTGGGAAAGAGAATACACAAATGCCAATTATTAGTACAACAGATACACTAATTCAACATGACAGTTTGTTATAATTTCATTTGTTTAAGAGAAATCTGATGATGCATACTTGATAAAAAATTAAAATTATTGTTTTCAGTAAATTTTTTTATTTAAACATATGTTGTAATGCATCTTTGAAAAGAAAAAAAACTATGCTATCTAACCATCTAAAAATCCAATATGGCGTCAATTTAAAATATGAAAGTTGATGCTAATATCTCGATAACCGCCATTTTGAATTTAATTTTAATATCACTTTTAAGTGCAGACAATTGAACTAAGTAACTTTTATAAGAAACATTTTTTCGTATCTTTTATTATAACAAAAGTATTCGACTTCGAAGAAATTTGCAGTTTTCAGTTTTTTTTAAATAATTTCTAAACCGTTTAGAATTTAGAATGTATCTATGCGGATTTAAATAAGCTATCCAAATGATACAACTTTGCCCATTTAAGCAGATCTCTATCATTAATAATAAGAAAGATACCCATGCTATCCTACTCAATTTGGGACACCCTGTATATATGTATATATATATATATATATATATATATATACAATTTCTTGAACAAAAATAGGCAAACAACTGATTTTTGTGATATCTTAGAATACACGCGTTCTAACGGAAAATGGTGTCGGTCGTAACTAATTTTTAAAAAATTAATCACGGTGGTATGTCATGAATAGGTGTTGTTGTTTAAATTTAAATCAGGTGTAAGTCATAGTAATTTATGTAAGTAGACAGTTATACTGTTCTGAATTGAATTGTACTAACTTTCATTAAATTTTTCACTGTATGAGGAAGACATAAAGTGAATGCCGAAACGTTGTATATATATATATATATATATATATATATATATTTATCGACGCACCTAATTAAGAATATTGATGTACGTCGTATTCAGTAATGATATGTTGTACTGGAACTTCAATCAATAGACCATTTGTTCGACGTTGCTGTTATGTAATGTACAAATCGAAGTTTATTTCATTAAAAACAAATATTCCGAATTCAGGTCGGTCTCATTATGGTGTTTACAAAAGAATATGTAGAGTACATTCAAACTGCATCATATTTTCTATATAATTACGGAGTTTTTTAATGCTAGCTCTAATTGTATTCTGTGTCAGTCAAACCACTCGTTATTTACATTCCAAATTTATTAAAGCATATATTTTTTAATTGGAAGCCATATTTACCAACTATTAAAAAAAATATTTTCTACAGCTGGTTCAAAGGGTTTACTACGAATTCCCTGTTTCTTTTATATGCAACAATAGTAGCAATGATGCACTATATAAAGCTTAATTATCAATATATCTCGAGTATGGAAGAATCTCCACCCTACTAAGCACAAACCTTGCACGTTCTTTACAATTTTGTATCATATTCATAAAAATATAAGTCAAAATTACCCTAGGGTGTAGTTACCTTAATTAATCATTAAAGTCGTAAATAAGAAGAAACCCAATTAGACACTAGGCAAGAGCTTATTTACGTTATTTACTAGCCGTAGGAGTTTCTGTATAATATGATGGTTGCTCGTATTCCAAGCATCTTTGACATAAGGAAGTAATTATTAGTCCTCAGAATACATATAGACTCAAACTTCCTTAGTTTATAGACGTATGACGCATGGTCTGTTTATACAAAGGCTTTTATAATTAAACCTCTTGCTTGCTTGTATTGTTTTACTGAAAAGTGTTTTTAATAGAGCAGAAAATGTTCTCTCCTTGTACGAGCACTTTTATAAGGGAACGCTAAGTTAATTAGATATGCATCCGAAAGCTCCAGGCGGTGGTAAATTAAATTTCAGCAGTCTTCAATTTAATGATATTTCAGTTTACTTTTTATAATTCGCACCAAGCGCTCTCTAATTTTCTATTTAGAACTAAAACGTATATAAAAGGAAATCCTTAAGTAATAATGAGTTAGATAATTCAGTTGCTAATTTCGCTGCAAGTAGGCAGTTTTCATCAAACCATTAATAGTGTAATTTTCGTCAGCGTGGCCGGTTTTATACTTGCACTATTTGTGAACACGATTGTCCACAATCTATATGCAGAAACGCCAACTGTGAAGAAAATAAAGCAGAACATATAACTCCAAGATCTCCTCACTCAAGAACGATTTTTATCCATGACTTCATAGCGTCGAATTTTTCCAAGTATTCTACTTTTCGGGGTTTTCTGTTTTGAAACATCAAGATTTAGAGTACATCTTAGGGGCTTTCATTTATAATATGGTTTTTGACATAGACAATTTATATTAAGAAAGTCAAGGTATAGAACCTCAGTAGTTGAGCTACGGAGATGCTGCGATAACCCTTGTCATAAAGGTGTTAATATCTTCTAAATGAGCAGTGTTTTTTTAAAAATAAAAGTAGGTTTAACGCACTGTAGGTCTTCGATCGAAAATGTACCCTTTAAAATATGAGGCTGTGAGATAATAAAAATGGCTAAAAGTACTAAAAAGTACATTAGCTATCAACAAATCGGGTACGATCACTACCTCGATACATTACGTAATAAAGCAGTTATAGAGCGAAGTCAAAATATCATCCGCTCATATTTCCATAAGGAAATTCTATACGCCAAACGAAAATTGTTTTAAGTTATCAAGATGATAAAAGATACATTTTATCCACCAGCATCGATACTTTACCTGATGGTCATTACCTTATAAAAGACTTTTGAATAAAACCACATTGTATTTTGTTATGTTTATATTCATTATAAAAATTATAATCAAGGAAACTCCATTGAATTTTGTTACTTTTCTATTTATTATAAAAATTAATTAAAATATTGTAGTCAAGAAAAAACTGCATTGTATTTTTTATTTTTATATTATGTATAAAATTAAAGAAAAAAATACATTTGAGTGCTGCATGCCAAAATAATATTGTATTGCTGATGTAGTATCTCTTTCTTATTTTGTAATTTCAATTATGTAACTATATAATACAAAAAACAAAAAACAAATCTTTTATTATTAAAATATAGCATATTTATATAGTAAAAAATATCAAAAACATCTCTTATTTTTAAATATAATATATCTATATAAGATCAGCTTTATGAATCCAGGAAGGCTCTTGGAAGTCCAACTATTTGACAAGAATTTTGGATCCCCTTCGCCTTAGTATTTTCTCAATAAGGTGAATATTTGTAACGCTAGTTTTTTGCAGCTCAGATTCATAAAACTTTCCCAATATTGGATCGTCTAAACACTTTGTATATTTTAAACGTTTCCTCGCTCCAGTTTGCATTACATCCCTTAGAAAAATAGTACTGTATTTTTATATGCACACACAGTCGCCCACAGCGTAACGAGGTTTTCTGGTAGCGAGTTTTAATTTGTTGTAAACTTTCAGAAGCGTTTACGCAGTCACATGTCTGGGCTTCCTATTAGTGGTGGAATGCACCGTATCGTTGTATTTCGATACAATTGAATTGATTATGTCAATTCACTTTCATTTGCCTCTCAGACTAAAAGCTTTATACAGTTTGTTTTTTATTGTTCTAATTGTACGAGCTATGATAGCGGCATTGATCGTACTGCATGTAGGTAATGATTAATATCGCCGTATTTCTTCATCAGCTGTGTAAATTGGACGTTATAAAATTCTACACCATTATCGGTTTGCAAGTTTTCCAGTAAAGGCGATCGCGATCTTTTAATTTCATCTAAAATCTCGCACATAGCAAATGTGACTTCATAGCCATTCTTGGATGTAAGTGACCTCGTTCATAAATATTTCGAATAACAATCGATCACGAGTAGAATATACTTAAGCTCTTTATTATATTTCGAATATGGAATAAATTCAGCAATATCGGCTTGGAATAAGTCGTGATAAGATTTGAGAATCGTTCTTCGACGAGTAAAATTTTTTCTAACCCCTATGTGCAATTCATCCACTAGTATTTCCTTATCATTATATTTCTTAGACATTTTTTTAAAGTTTGGCATAAGGAAGATGATGAGAGTTAAACGGTGAAGCTTTAACTTGCACCAAGAGCACGTGCAGGTGTCTTATAACGTTGGCATTAATTTTGTGAAATTGTAAATCAACTCCGGCAGACGTTTTGACCCCGCCCAATTTCAAGTAGTTGAAAATCAGGAAGTTCGTGCTTAAAATATCTTCGCTCAAGACTTGAACAACCAATTGCAATACATTTCGAATGAACACGTTGTCACGGTGAATGGCGGTTCCTTCGATAAGATTTTGTATTTTCGCATCCACATAGAACTTAGAAACGGCATCGTGCTTATCTTCGGCCTCGCCTATGTTGACAATTCTTACGCCCCGAGAGTCGAAGTTTTTGGATTTACCGTCGTCGACCATGGAAAGTTTCATAAAATTTTGAGCTTTTTCGGCTAACGTCGAGTCCACGTATTTGTAGTTAACGTCATCTCCGAGCTCTGCGGTGTCGTGCAAATTTACAATGATTCGCGGCTTGGTGTCAAACATATTTCCAATATTTCGTCTGTACGTAGATTGAGTTCTTCGGTGCAAAATTGTAAGTTTACGCCTTCGAACGTATCCTGCCTTTTTATTTCTTCTACCTTTATGGTTTTCCACAGATATCTTTATTCCTCTACTACTTCTATAACCAATTTTTTATTAACTTTGTCTGTCTATGCTATCATCCCCGTTATCTGAAGCACAACATTCCAAAAGGCTTCTATTGTTTTTCTCGCTGCTTCTCCTACTGCCTCCGTTTCATAGAAGTACTGTGCTGTGCTCCACACATTTGTATTCAACAACTTTCACTTTGTTTCTATGTTTATTGTCTTCGGACATAGCCACTGTTCTTTGTTAGTAGATGCGGTTCGGTTTCCCTTCTATTGTTTACAGGTATATTGCCTATTTTCCCCGATATACAGTAGTACGTGAAGGGGGCTAAGCAGCCTGCCACTACCAAGAATCTCCAACATTTCAGAATTCATAGTTTTTTCAATATATCCTTTCGCATAATCAACAATAGTTGAAAATATTTTACCACCAACACCTGTAATTGTTTATAATAATCATCAGATTTAACTGCAATTATTTTTTTCGTCATTAGATTTCCGTCTCGAAACTGGTAGGACGCGTACTTCCACTTATTTATATTCTGAGTTAGCCTACACCGTTCACTGATTTTCTCACAACCTAGATACACCTCGGTTCCCCTTCTGTTGGTTCCTAATTATATGCTCTATGTCACCAAGATTTAGTGGTAGGTGAAGAGGGTTAAGCAGCCTGTAGCTACCAAGGATCCCCCAATACTTGGACATTTGCCGAATTAATAGTTTTTCAGTAAATCCTTTCTCACAATTAACATTAGTTGAGAGTATTGCAAAACAAATATCTGTAGTAGCTTATAATAATCATCAGTTTTAAGTAGTGTTTTTTTCGTCATTAGGTTTACCATTTTGGAATTGGTTAGGCGCATACCTCCATTGATTTCTATTCTGAGCTAGCCTGCACATTTCCCT
This sequence comes from Platerodrilus igneus, assembly GCA_036346225.1. NCBI lineage: Eukaryota > Metazoa > Arthropoda > Insecta > Coleoptera > Lycidae > Platerodrilus > Platerodrilus igneus. Next base: position 371,183 of record JARFIW010001228.1, read on the forward strand.
GAAATTCCCACAGTCTACATCTTTCACTATTTGTGTGCAATCAGTTTTAAGTATAGTAATTTTTTTCGTCATTAGATTTGCCATCTTGGAATTGGTTGGGCGCGTACCTCTATTGATTTCTATTTTGAGCCAGCTTGCACATTTCTCTGAAATTCCCACAGTCTACATCTTTCGCTATTTGTCTGCAATATTCTAACATAAGTCTACCTATATTTCCCTTTTTTCCTATTTCAGCTTCTAATATATTTCGCACTATTCCCTTATGCCTTGTTATATGACCTAACGTCCTATCTCTCCTATTTTATACTCTTTTCCACATACTTCTTTCTTCCCCTACCATTTCTAGTACGACTTTGTTCTTAACTTCGTCTGTCCATGACATCTTCATCATACGTCGGCAGCACCACACTTCAAAAGCTTCTCCTACTGTCTAGGTTTCACAGCCGTACAGCGCTGTGCTCCACACATATGTTTTAAGCCATCTTTTCCTTGTTTCTATGTTTGTTGTCTTTGAACACAGTAATTCCTTTTTTTGGCAAATGTAGTACGACCTTGTGCTAAACTTTGTTTTATATCTTTTGCGCTCTTCCCATCTTGCGATATTTGGTTTCCTGGGTAGCAGAAATCCTTAGCCTTTTGTAAGTTCTTGTTACCTATTTGTATTCTAATTTTTAATTTATTTTCACTTCCTTTGCATGCTAGTACTTTAGTTTTATTTTTGTTAATTTTCATACCGTGTTGCTCTGTTAGAACTGTTTCCATTTTATTAAGAGATCGTTATAACTTTTCTTTGCTAGATGCTAATACCGCTATATCATCTGCAAATCTATGCATATCTATCTTTTGTCCCTGCATAATAATTCTAAGTGTCTTCGTGCATTTGACAGTATTCTTTGTCTCTTCGATATGCAAGTTAAAAATTAATGGGTATAAGGCACGTCCCTGTCTCAACCCTCTCCTAACATTTACTTCTCTACGTTCCTGTTCTAATTATTTTACTGTTGTTTGCTATTTGTATAAGCTATGTACTTTCCCGTTTTTCTATGCTTTTCTCCATTATTACCCACATAGCTAAAGCAGCCTACCCTGTCCCTCTGTTCGCCTAAAGTCAAATTGATCTTCTTCTAGTATTTCTTCAGCTTGTTTTTCCATTCGTCCTTGTACAACTCTATTTAATATTTTTGACACGTGTGCTGTCAAACTTATTATTCGAGAGTTTTCACATCTATACGCCCCTCTCTTTTTGGTATAGTGACTATGACGTTACGTTTGAAATCTTTGGATATCTCGCCTGTGTCATACATAAAGCTTAGAAAATGGAAGAGACGTTCTGTTACCGCTTGTCCAGCGGATTTTAGAGTTTCTGCTTGCACCTTATCTGTATTCGATGCCTTATCATTTTTCAGACCCTTTAATGCTAATTCAAACTCATCTCTAAGTATAGAATACCCCAAGTCATCCTTTTCAATGTCTGATTCCAGTTCTAATGCTGTTAGTTCCTGTCCTGCATATAAATTCCCTATATATTCTTGCTATCTATCCACTTTCCCTACATTTTCTATAATGACGTTTCCTCCCACGTCCCTTATATATTTGCTATATATACGGTTTTATATCACTAAAATTCCTTCTAATTGGTTTATATGTTTCGTCTGTCTTTTATATTTCCATCTTAGTTTATACCTCTTTGCACTTTTCATCAATCCATTGTTCTTTAGCTTTCTGCATTTGCGAATATTTCCCATTTTATGGCTTTGTATCTCTGTTTTTCTATTTCATTTCATCTACTTTTGTATTCTCGTTTTTCTTGCCTAAGACTCAGGATATTCTTTGTTATCAATGGTTTCTAATTTTCCTTTTGTGTATATTCCAGAATATTTCTGGCCGCCATGTCTAACTTGAATTTAATGTTATTCTATTCTGTTTCTACTTCCTTAGTATAAGGAATTTTCTTCACATCTTTCAGCAATTCATTTGACTTTTTTCAAATCTTCCGTGGATATATCTATTTTTTTGTTTCTCAAAGTGAAAGTGCCTTTTTCAATTCCTTTTTTTCAAATTTTTAAATTTGACAGCAGCCTTTATAATTACGATGTTATGGTCAGTGTCTATATCTGCTTCTGGGTAGCTTCTACAGTCTCTTACTGGATTCCTAAACCGTTGTCTAACAAGAATGTCATCTATTTGATATCTTCCTATATCTCCTGGCATCTTCCACGTGTATCGTCTTTTAGCATGATGTTGAAATAAGGTGTTTGTCATGTTTAAATTGTTCTTGTTGCAAAAATCTACCAGCATATTTCTCCTGTCATTTCTCGTGCCTAAACCAAATATACCTACATCTGTTCTTTTCCTACCCTCACGTACCACTGCATTAAAATCCCCCCCCCCTCCCGTAATTATTAAATTTTCATATTCTTTTACGTATCCTAGTATGTCTTCGATATCTTCTGACAGGATGTCCACATATTTTTTAAGTAGGACATCAGAATTTGCATAGTGCTGTTGGATATAATTAGGAGTTTTACTTGTAGATGGCTTATATAAAGGTTTTAACGGTTCTAGTAATTGCGCGTGCTTCAGTCCGTATTTTATTTGAGCTCGATTTTGATCTCGTTTAAAATCTAAAAACTTTTTTCTTATTGTTTTAGTAACCTGCACTACGGCTCGATTTAAATTCGTAGAGTGACATCGTCCTCTCCTCCCCGCTGCAGACATTGCGTCGATGAAAGTTCGCTCGAACGTTATTATTTTAAATACATATATAATGATCGAATCGTTTACGGTAGCGGCCCTCGTTTATAGGTTTTCTTTATCTACCACTAAGAACTTGTATCCGGCTTTATTGCCATCACCGTCTTTTTGCCACGCTAAACGAGACATCTTTTTGAAATCTTCGAAGCTCATGTCGGTATTAAAGTGTTTCGAATCAATATGCATTAGGTTCATTTCGTTTTACGAAAAAACTATAGTTAAATTTGTATTGTCGCGAATAAGATGCTTCGGTATTCTCGCATACGATTGGCTGAGGTAAAACGTGTCTATATTCTTATTACGGCTCATTAAAAATATTGACGAATCGTGTTTTGCTCGTGACATTGAATGTCGACGAAAATAAAAACCGAATTACTCTTAGCATCTTGCGGTGCAATTATTTCGAAATTTCCGCTAAATTCGTAATAGCCTAAGCCCTTGATCAGTTTCAAAATTCAACTCAAAAAATCGTATTTGAGCTGAAATAGCGACTTGTAGTAATTATAAACGTTTTCAAATTCCAGTCCGTTGGGTGTCAGTAACAAGCTCAAAATCAGATTGGTTTAACCACACACAGAAGGCTCGCACACCATGCATCTTATGCTGGTAGGTAGAAGTTTTCCGTGTTTTTTGCGCGTTCGAAAATAAGAATCAGGAGCACTCTGTTCCACTGTTAAATCCATATTTGTAACTGGTAGATATTGCTTCTATTTAATAACCTTCATGTCTATTATTCGCTAATATGGCGCGTGACGATTTTCACAAACGGATCGTATTTGAATATAGGATCGTACAAAATTAAGCTGTATGCTTTAGTAGTTTGATCGAAAATGTAGCTGGATTGGATTTCGAGACGTATACCAACAGCCGAATTTTTAATAGATTCTTTTTGACGACTGCAATTGCCAAACCGCTGATAGTCGTTCACACAACGCAGAGCGTAGTTTAAATTGTTCGCGCCTGCATAATAGTTTTCCTGAAGTTCCGATTAGCTCTTGAATGGGGTCGAATAGTCGTTATTGGTAAAGTCCGAATTCATATCTTGAAATGGAAATTCTTGAGAATTAAGGTATAGGTTTAAATTTGTCAGATTACAGTGATCGAACTTGACTGCCGATTGTTTGGCATTATCGTACTTTCCATGCTGAAGAGTAACTATCCATCAGAATTCTTCTAATTCGTTCTAATTTTTAATACGCCAAACGTGAATTTTCGAAGACGAAAAGGACAGCAATTTGTGAAGCTCCCAGCGACAAAAGTAAGCCACAAATCTAGAATTTTATGCAAATAATGGACTAAATTTAATTTAGATTCATCGCTAAGGTTTAAATGCGGAACCTCCAACGATATTTAAGTAATTTTAAATGTTAATTCGTTCTTGTCGCTCTTGTAGCAACTGACGTCGCTCTTAGTTCTAATTAAAACATGCTCTTGAGGCATATTTACGATGGCTTGCTTATAATTTTCGCAAAATCAAAAATTTGCTTTAGAAGCACGTTGCCTGTCTTAAAACTGTCGGCGTTTGTATGCCCACGGGGATCCCAGGTGCCATTACTCACACCGTTGTATAGTTTGTGCTACGAAGCGAGGCCCTTTATTGTGCACATTATACCATACTGCCTACAAACATCAACTACTTGTGTGTTCCCCATTTTGTACTGATTTCGTCGAACAAAAATAATATTGCGTTGTTCGTTATCGTATACCGTTTACCTTTGGTTTTCACCGAAAGCGTGTCTTTAATATTAATGTAACTGTCGTAGGTTGCGGTTGTAGCGTCGGAACTTTGAATTTCTATAATCACCCTATCGCTATGGTCTGCATTTCAGGTGAAGGGAACAGGGAAGGCTATTTTAACTCCGAGGGTGATAATGGAGAAAACAATAGAAAAAGGTGAAAGCGTGTATGTAGGGTTTGTAGATCTGAAAAAAGCATTCGACAATGTAAAATGGAAAAGTATGTTTGAAATACTCAAAAACATGGGAATGAGTTTTAGCGATAGACAGATAGTACATAGCTTATACAAAGAGCAAGCAGCAGTAATAGAATTAGAGCAGGAACGTAGAGAAGTGGATATTAGGAAAGGGGTAAGACAGACATGTGCCCTATCCTCGCTAATTTTTAACTTGCACATCGAAGAGGCAATGAATACTGTCAAATGCAGGAAGACATTTGGAATTATTATGCAAGGACAAAAGATTTATATGCTTAGATTTGGAGATGATATAGCGGTATTACCATTTATAGAAGCAGCACTTAAAGAAATTGAAAACAGTTCTAACAGAGAGATACGGTATACAAATTAACAAAAATAAAACTAAAGTACTAATGTGCAAAGGAGGGGGAAATAAAACAAAAACTAAAATATAATTAGGAAACGAGAACTTACAAAAGATTTAGGATTTCTGCTACCTAGGAAGCCAAATAACGCAAGATGGAAAAAGTGCAATAAATATAAAACAAAGATTAGCACAAGATCCTGCTACATTTAACAAGAGAAAGCAATTCCTGTGTTCAAAGGCAACTAACATAGAAACAAGGAAAAGATTACCTAAAAATATGTATGGAGCACGGCACTGTACAGCTGTGAAACTTTTACAGTAGGAGAAGCAGACAGGAAAAAGACAAAAGCCTTTGAAATGTGGTGCTACAGACGTACGATGAAAATGTCATAAACAGAACAAAGAGGTTCTAGAAATGGTAGGAGAAAAAAGAAATATGTGGAAAACAGTAAAAAATAAGAGAGATAGGATGATAGGTCACATACTAAGTCATGAGGGAATAGTGCGGAATGTATTAGAAGCAGAAATAGAAAAAAGGAGAGGTAGAGGTAGACCTAGGTTAGACTATTGCACACAGATAGCCAAAGATGCAGACTGTGGGAATTTTGGAGAAATGTGAAGGCTAGTTCTGAATGGAAACCAATGGAGGTGTGCGTCCAACCAGTTCCAAGACAGAAGAACCTTATGATGACAAAAAATAATTGTACTTATACCTGGTGATTATTATAAGCAACTACAGGTGTTGGTTTTGCAGTATTCTCAACTAATATTAATTGTGTGAAAGGATTAATTAATTAATTAATTCGGCAAATGTCTGTGTTGGGGGGGATCTTGGCAGCCGCAGGTTGCTAATTCCCCTTTACATATCAATGAATATTGGTAAAATATAGCATATTTAGAAAACAATAAAATTGGTACCGGGCTGTGTCAAGGCTGTAGGAATGTCAGGGAACGTGTAGGCTAACTCAGAATACAAATTAGTGCAGGTACGCGTCCAACCAGTTCCAAGACGCATAACCTAATGACAAACAAATAATTGCACTTAAACCGATGAGTACTATAAACAAATACAGGTGTTGGTTTTACTAAACTAATCGACTAAATTTTGGTTGTTGGTACACTTTTGGTTACTAAATTACTCTCCACTCGACTGAGTAACTAGCATAGTGCGAATCAGCCTTTGCAGATGGAGGCCTATCATACAGAACACAAACAAAGCGAGTTATAACGTCGTCCTCTTTTCATTATCAACTTACCTGTAGAAAAATTCGATATGTAAGGTATGTTTTAAAATAAATATGGTTCCAGTAATTTAATCTTAAATGAAAACTTGACTATCGCTTTTGTACCTAGAAATAAACGGTCATAATGTGAGATGGAAGAATAATGAAAGTCGCATTTGTTTGATGTGGTAGAAAGAAACAGGTAGGGATGTTAAAGTATAGGGATGCATTGTGTTTACTAGCGTTGTGTTAGATGGCTGAAAACAAAAGAGCGGGTACTGCAATGAAGCTAATATAGGTAAGTATCATCACAGAGCGCTTTATCCTGATAAATAATGCATATGATTAAAAGGCGTATAATATTTGAAGATGCAAATTGAAAGTTTCTCCTGTAATATTGTTACATTATGAATTTATATCTTTGTGTCCGATGTCATTATGTAAAGGGACACGTTTGCAAAGAGAGTTCGTTCAATAGAGTCTTATTAATAATTATGACGTTTCAATTTAGGTTATACAGAATGGCAGAGTTTTGTGTGGGAAGGCATACTTCGTGTTCTAATCCTCTGCAGCCATTGCATTACCCGATCTGAAATGTATTGGCAGTTGCAAAAAGCTCATCGCGTGCTATATCCCTTTGAGCTTGAAATTTTCACTACTATAGGAATGATGTGAAACGAAAGACCGTATTTCGAGTTGTATCCCGATGCGTTCCGTAGGGCGTATTGCTTGCTATATACCAGAGAAAATACGCGATGATCACGTTTCGGCTACCCGAAACAAATCATCGCGTATTTTGTCTGTTTGTGTATATTACACTACTCGGAATCAGAGTGATTGAGAACTACTAAAATAAACATGCGTGTTGTATCCCTTTGTTTATATCTATAAATGTGCTTTTCTGTATGGAAAAATTAGCCACATGCAGTTGTCGTTTATTTTAATTTGTTAGTGTAGTAAGATATTTCAGGTATTCGGGATTCTAAACGCTTATGCAAAGTTTTTTATTTTAGGTAGTTGTTGACACGGTCACTTCATATCGTGTCCTTAATTAATAGTTTAAATTCAGATATAAATATTTTGTATAAATCTTATTGTTTAATTTACTAATAAAAATGTTAATTGGCAGTTATTACTTTTTCCTTTATTTTCCCACTCAGTTAAGTTATGAACGGCTATTATATTTATAATCTTTGGTTCTTACTGATAACTTAGGGTGTTTAGGCTAATTTGGTGAATATGTTTGTAGAAATCGGAAATATATTACGTAAGCAAACTTACTGTCGCAAAACCTTCCGAATAGCGGTTAACTTTTCACAAACTGGTGAGGATAGAACATAATTATCCTTTTAAAATACGGTGACGGTCGGTAAATTCTACGAAGGTTATTGTTCAATGCGTAATCAATATTTTTGCTTTATGCTTTCTTCGGTCTATTAAAAGTGATCAATTACAACGAGTATATAAGTAAAAGTTCATTACGTCATTATACTTGAACGAAGGCAACATCAACTTAATAAATGGTTACAGGTCTATCTGGAAATAACGACTTCGACATTTTAGTTTCTGAGCTTTTATGACTTCAAGTGAAAATGTTTTCCTTTGTTTTCGCACGGTCTTCGAGGAACAGAGGTTCAGGCTTCTCGCACCGTCTCTTTTTGCTATATAGTAGTTCCACCACTGGTTCCACAACGAATAATATGAACACAAATGAAAATTTATACCTCTAAGATAAGTAAATGAAACAAGAAAGTATTACCGTCCCAGCGACCTACCACTTCAACTGCGATGGTTAGCAACGGTATGCTGTTTTGAGTCTAATCTTAAAGCAACAAATTTGATTTTCAATGATGTAAAGTATTTTTCGAAAATTGGCTCACACTATAAACATTAGTTTTTTGTACAAAAAACCTGAACATCTTGTGTGAGGCTTTCGCAATATGTATTTAGGAGTAAATGATACAATAAATAGAAGTTTTAATATTTGGAATATGCAAGTCTAGAAAAGACAAAAACAATGGTAAATGGCTGAAAGTGCTATCCTAACTTGCGTAGAGCAGTTTCTCCATTTTCAAATGGAACCTCTAACTGAAAACTGATAAATAAACCGATTCATTAGGAAGAACTCCTGGGCTAGCGGTAAAATGCTCTTTAATGCTTTATAAAAGAAGATTTTGCCGAATAAACGTCTTTCCGAAAATGGCAATTCATAATTTTTCGGCGAAACTTCATACTTAACTGGGGAGCTTTCTTCAATTAAAAAACTTTTTACAGTTGAAAGTTAGTGCTTCGTAGGACAAATATACAAAACAGTTGTGGCCACACTTTATTGCGACAAACATCAGAACTGGCCACGGTTTGTTTCAAATTCAAAAAATCGTTTCAGCCGACACGTAGTGCTTTTTAGTGCATCATATTTCAACGACGTACAACTACTAATAAAAAAGATGTGGCCGCTTACATTTTTACGGCTAACCTTCACAACTGGCCGGTGATTGTTTCAAATTCAAAAATTCGTTTCAGCTGAAAGTTAGTGCTTAGTTAGCGCTTCTTAGTGCTTCATATATCAGCGACGTACAACTTTTAATAAAAAAGTTATAGCCATTTATATTTTTTATTCTAGCCACGGTTTGTTTCAATTTCAAAACACTTTTACAGCCATAAGTTTGTGTTTCGTTACTGTTTTTTAGTGCTTTATATTTCAATGGCGTACAACTTCTAATAAAAAAGGTACGAGCACTTATATTTTTAATTATAGTCGCCGTTTGTTTCAATTTCAAAAAAGTTTTGCAGCTAAAAGTTAGTGCTTCGTTAGTACTCTACAGTGCTTCATATTTCAGCGACGTGCGACTACTATTAAAAAAGTTGTGGCCACTTACATTTTTGCGAATAACTTCACAACTGGCTGGGGTTTGTTTCAAATTCAAAAGTCTGTTTTAGCCAAAAGTTAGTGCTTCGCTAGTGCTCCTTAGTGCTTCATATCTTAGCGACGTGCAACTTCTAATAAAGAAGTTATAGCCACTTATATTTTTAATTCTTGCCGCCCGGAGGAAAAAGTTTTTTGAAATATTAACAATTTATTGTGCGGTGAACAAATGTCTAAAATTATACCAAAAATGTGTTAATATCAAATACAAAATTTTGTAAATATTACAACGCAAATGTGCTAATATTTCTGTAGAAAATAATAGCACAATTATATTGGAAACTCCTACATTTATTGAACAAAATTTTAAAATCATTTTGTACTATGCATTAAAGTAGTATTATTATCTCATGGCGGGTGACGTCACATGCGCAATAGGTTCAATTTAAACTTAAACTTCAAGATTCACAACGCTACAGGACAACCCATATACATCTTGCTGGCAATGTAGCTTTAATACGTCGTCACGAATATCCCATTTATTACGTTAAGTAAAATATTGTTTGTAAGGACCCCGTTCATGCTGGCGGTATTTAGAAATTCATAAATATATGAAATAAATCCAGACCTCCATATAATATCGGAGCTTTTACTTGTTTTTACTTATAAACAATTCTAGGTTCGTAGTTTCTTTATCCGTAAATATGTGCTGTGGCAACAGTGCACATACTCAGCGGATCCCAATACTGTATATACCGAATGTGAACCGTAACTGTCATTGTCATTCTCGTTTTTATCAAGGTCTTATTGTTTCCAGTTTTCCGTTTTAATATTTGTATCAAGTAATAGTCATCAAAACTGTTTTTTTCAAAACTAACTGATAGTTAATTTCTTCAGCAATGTAAGTATTTAAAAAGAATGTTCGTTCAATGATTAATTATGATATTTTTTAGAGTAATATTATGAATAAGAAGGAGGTGATTCATAGTCAAGAAAGACAGATTGTTTTTAATGTGTTTTAATATTTGAAACGCATAAAAGATTCAAGAGCCTTTTCCTTCAATTCTACAGCACTGAATTGTTGATTCTATGATCCATTAAAATAAAGCACGAGATATATGCAATTTATAATAATATTAATATAACAAATGATATAAAAACCTTTTGGTATTAATTAAAAATTGTTTTTGTTGTGTTTTTGTTAGTTACAACACCATGAGTGTCATTGTGTAAACATATTCTTAAAACGTTTTTGTAATAAATCTTAGTAATATTTTCGAGGTGGGCATTTGACATTTTTATAGTGTTTATAGTTTATAGTTTGTGTTTAAAACAAAAACGTCTATTGATTTGAAAAATACGAATATGTAGTACTGCCAAATTGTTTTTGTTCTACTAGTGACTATAAGTGATAAAATATCTTGTGTACACTGATCCAATCAATCAATAATCTAGGGTATCACATCTAACAATAAGCTCAGATCATTTTTATAGAAGAGCAAAAATCAACATTAAACTATTTAAAACACATTCCTTGGTTGCTTGACGATTTTTGCTCTGGCAACACTGGACGTGCAAGCAGTCGATGTTTTCTAGTCTCACTTTTTTTATTTTGATTATTAATATAGCTGCTCCTCGCGCAGGTTTTTTCAAGGTCACCCGCCATGAGATAATAATACTACTACACTATACATTTACGGGGAGTATCAAACAACTGTTGAAAACTACTATAAACACATTATAAATTATTAATATACCTTTGTGTTAATAAGCGAAAGATATTGTAGTTACTTTCTTTACAACATTGTGCTAAAAATTTAGATTATTGTACGAAAAGTACGTTCAAGGCTTGTTTTGCTACGCAGACGCCAAGAGACCCTAAACTTTGTCGCCGTGATATTAGTTTCTCATTCTTGCTCATAATATTCATCTCTTCTTAGGCAGGAAAGTGAGTAACTTGACCTAACTAGACGATTTCCAACATTCCAGTGTTGTGTTTCTAAAGGTACCTACGAAATGGACGAATTTGTTAAAAATATTTTAGGTTCTTGGGGGCTTTTGCCTAAAATCGAAAAGGCATTTGACGGTAAGTACAATTATGTTTGATAACGCTATAAATCGTTTCTAAATCAGTAATAGGTAATAATTAAATCAGTATTGGGATGAATTTAATTTTTCATTTTATTTATTTGGCGATAATGTATTACGTTTATATTCGCTTGTTCTTATGAACCCTGTGAACGAATCTGATCTTTCGTTCATCATGTAATTATTGCGAAAATGAAGCAGTAATATATTTTTCAATCTCATCTTTAGATGTACCTGACGGGCGATTATTTCTATTTTTAGAATAGGGAATAACGAAATACGATGGGAGAGTCGGCTAGAGCAAGGGTTTTTTGGTAACGGTTATGTTAAGGAATAGATCAGCTAGGTATTTGTTTAAAATCATAATTAAAATATTTTCTTTAAATGTAGTTTTTTTTATGGGTAGTGGATGGGTTTACTAATGCCACAGTAAATTCTAAATATTGAATAGTCACGTTGCATTAATTCATGTTTTAAAAATATCCTAATATAATGTCCCGCCTGAAATAATTTGCTTAATAATTTTGTTTGTGACGCGTGAATATCATATAAACTAGACTAGGACATCGATTATATTCTCATATATAATTAGCCCACCATCTTGCTTAGATTTAAATGCAAAAATCATACTTTTTATATTTCAGATAATGAAATAGACGAGGACGCGTTCAATAGTTTAAAGGACGTGGATATTAAGGAACTCATTCCGGTGCTAGTTCGTAAAAAATTTCAGGCAAAATATAACGACTACAGCACACTTAACAAGGTAGGTACAAATTTTAATTTATACTATGCAATAGTAAACAAATCACCGTATGTGAATCCAAAGGTGAAATGGGCGAGGAAGCTCCCTCACCAAAGTTTGTAATTTTGAACAAAAATTTTTAAATTACCAAAACAAAACAAAAAATTGATGAAAATAATAATTACTTTTAGTTTTATAACTGATTATTGCTTGGAATTTTATAACAAAGGAAATCATTATGGACATAACGTTGATTGATTAATGAAGTAAGCATTTGATGAAGAACAAGGCAAGTTTATTTATATATTTAGCATGCATCCTTTTCATAAGTATGTATAAAGTGCAGAGAAAAAATTGGTCAGCTCAATTGCTGGTGTTAGCATAAACAAACTACAGCCCGTTTTTGAATCTTAAATAATCTTTGTACATTTATAATATAATTTTGGTGATTGTTGGATAGAATATGCAACCAAGTAGAATAATTTATTAAAATTTTAAAATTGAAACGCTACTGCGTAACCAAACATCTATACGTTCAGGCATAAAATAAAATGTTTACACTTGCCAGAAAAGTAAAGCACTAAATTCTTTTTTGTGAACTACGAATCAACAAGAAAAGGTGTTATTTTAATCAATAATGACAACTATTGCACTAAATCGCACATTTCTTATTTATTTTTATCAAAATAAACGCTACGAAATAAGAAAAAAGTTGTATTTTAATTGAAAATTACAAGTTTTGCACGAAATCTTTTTTTGGCCATGAATCAGAAACAAAAGATTTTATTTTAATCACTGGAGATACTGCACTAAATCGCATATTACTTATTTATTTTTGTCAAAATACAAATAGGTGCTACAACATAAGTGAAAAATTATATTTTAATTGAAAATTACAAATTTTGCACAAAATCTTTTTTTGCCCATGAATCAGAAACAAAAGATTTTATTTTAATCACTGGAGATACTGAACTAAATCGCAAATTACTTATTTATTTTTATTAAAACAGAAGTAACTGCTACAACATAAGTAAAAAATTGTATTTTAATTAAAAATTACAAGTTTTGCACGAAACTTTTTTCTGACTATGAATTCGAAACAAACGATTTAATTTAATCACTGGAGAAACTGCACTAAATCGCAAATTACTTATTTATTTTTATCAAAATACAAAAAACTGCTACAACATAAATAAAAAAATTGTATTTTAATTGAAAATTACAAATTTTGAACGAAATATTTTTTTGGCCATGAATCAGAAACAAAAGATTTTATTTTAATCCCTGGAAATAGTGCACTAAATCGCAAATTACTTATTTATTTTTATTAAAACACAAATAACTGCTACAACATAAGTAAAAAATTGTATTTTAATTGAAAATTACAAGTTTTGAACTAAACTTTTTTTGGCCATGAATCAGAAACAAAAGATTTTATTTTAATCACTGGAGATACTGCACTAAATCGCAAATTACCTATTTATTTTTATCAAAATACAAATAAGTGCTACAACATAAGTAAAAGAATTGTATTTTAATTGAAAATTAAAAATTTTGCACTAAATATTTTTTGACCATGAATCAGAAACAAAAGATATTATTTTAATCACTGGAGATACTGCACTAAATCGTACATTACTTATTTATTTTTATCAAAATACAAATAGGTGCTACAACATAAGTAAAAAATTATATTTTAATTGAAAATTACAAATTTTGCACGAAATCTTTTTTGGCCATAAATCAGAAACAAAAGATTTTATTTTAATCACTGGAGATACTGAACTAAATCGCAAATTACTTATTTATTTTTATTAAAACAGAAGTAACTGCTACAACATAAGTAAAAAATTGTATTTTAATTAAAAATTACAAGTTTTGCACGAAATCTTTTTTTGACTATGAATCAGAAACAAACGATTTAATTTAATCACTGGAGATACTGCACTAAATCGCAAATTACCTATTTATTTTTATCAAAATACAAATAACTGCTACAACATAAATAAAAAAATTGTATTTTAATTGAAAATTACAAATTTTGCACGAAAATTTTTTGGCCATAAATCAGAAACAAAAAAATTTATTTTAATCCCTGGAGATAGTGCACTAAATCGCAAATTACTTATTTATTTTTATTAAAACACAAATAACTGCTACAACATAAGTAAAAATTGTATTTTAATTGAAAATTACAAGTTTTGAACTAAACTTTTTGGCCATGAATCAGAAACAAAAGATTTTATTTTAATCACTGGAGATACTGCACTAAATCGCAAATTACCTATTTATTTTTATTAAAACACAAATAACTGCTAAAACGTAAGTAAAAAATTGTATTTTAATTGAAAATTAAAGTTTTGAACTAAATTCTTTTTTTTTTTTTTTTTTTTTTTTTTTTTTTTTTTTTTTTTTTTTTTTTTTTTTTTTTTTTTTTTTTTTTTTTTTTTTTTTTTTTTTTTTTTTTTTTTTTTTTTTTTTTTTTTTTTTTTTTTTTTTTTTTTTTTTTTTTTTTTTTTTTTTTTTTTTTTTTTTTTTTTTTTTTTTTTTTTTTTTTTTTTTTTTTTTTTTTTTTTTTTTTTTTTTTTTTTTTTTTTTTTTTTTTTTTTTTTAAAAAAAAAAAAAAAAAAAAAAAAAAAAAAAAAAAAAAAAAAAAAAAAAAAAAAAAAAAAAAAAAAAAAAAAAAAAAAAAAAAAAAAAAAAAAAAAAAAAAAAAAAAAAAAAAAAAAAAAAAAAAAAAAAAAAAAAAAAAAAAAAAAAAAAAAAAAAAAAAAAAAAAAAAAAAAAAAAAAAAAAAAAAAAAAAAAAAAAAAAAAAAAAAAAAAAAAAAAAAAAAAAAAAAAAAAAAAAAAAAAAAAAAAAAAAAAAAAAAAAAAAAAAAAAAAAAAAAAAAAAAAAAGATTTTATTTTAATCACTGGAGATACTGCACTAAATCGCAAATTACTTATTTATTTTTATCAAAATACAAATAAGTGCTACAACATAAGTAAAAAATTGTATTTTAATTGAAAATTATAAGTTTTGCACTAAATCTTTTTGACCATGAATCAGAAACAAAAGATATTATTTTAATCACTGGAGATACTGCACTAAATCGCACATTACTTATTTATTTTTTTCAAAATACAAATAGGTGCTACAACATAAGTAAAAAATTATATTTTAATTGAAAATTACAAATTTTGCACAAAATCTTTTTTTGCCCATGAATCAGAAACAAAAGATTTTATTTTAATCACTGGAGATACTGAACTAAATCGCAAATTACTTATTTATTTTTATTAAAACAGAAGTAACTGCTACAACATAAGTAAAAAATTGTATTTTAATTAAAAATTACAAGTTTTGCACGAAATCTTTTTTTGACTATGAATCCGAAACAAACGATTTAATTTAATCACTGGAGATACTGCACTAAATCGCAAATTACCTATTTATTTTTATCAAAATACAAATAACTGCTACAACATAAATAAAAAAATTGTATTTTAATTGAAAATTACAAATTTTGCACGAAATCTTTTTTTGGTCATAAATCAGAAACAAAAAAATTTATTTTAATCCCTGGAGATAGTGCACTAAATCGCAAATTACTTATGTATTTTTATTAAAACACAAATAACTGCTACAACATACGTAAAAAATTGTATTTTAATTGAAAATTACAAGTTTTGAACTAAATTCTTTTTTGGCCATGAATCAGAAACAAAAGATTTTATTTTAATCACTGGAGATACTGCACTAAATCGCAAATTACCTATTTATTTTTATCAAAATACAAATAAGTGCTACAACATAAGTAAAAAAATTGTATTTTAATTGAAAATTAAAAGTTTTGCACCAAATCTTTTTTTGTCTATGAATCAGAAACAAACGATTTAATTTAATCACTGGAGATACTGCACTAAATCGCAAATTACCTATTTATTTTTATCAAAATACAAATAACTTCTACAACATAAATAAAAAAATTGTATTTTAATTGAAAATTACAAATTTTGCACAAAATCTTTTTTTGGTCATGAATCAGAAACAAAAAATTTTATTTTAATCCCTGGAGATAGTGCACTAAATCGCAAAATTACTTATGTATTTTTATTAAAACACAAATAACTGCTACAACATACGTAAAAAATTGTATTTTAATTGAAAATTACAAGTTTTGAACTAAATTCTTTTTTGGCCATGAATCAGAAACAAAAGATTTTATTTTAATCACTGGAGATACTGAACTAAATCGCAAACTACTTATTTATTTTTATTAAAACAGAAGTAACTGCTACAACATAAGTAAAAAATTGTATTTTAATTAAAAATTACAAGTTTTGCACGAAATCTTTTTTTGGCTATGAATCAGAAACAAAAGATTTTATTTTAATCCCTGGAGATAGTGCACTAAATCGCAATTCACTTATTTATTTTTATTAAAACACAAACAACTGCTAAAACGTAAGTAAAAAATTGTATTTTAATTGAAAATTACAAATTTTGAACTAAATTCTTTTTTGGCCATGAATCAGAAACAAAAGATTTTATTTTAATCACTAGAGATACTTCACTAAATCGCAAATTACCTATTTTTTTTATCAAAATACAAGTAAGTGCTACAACATAAGTAAAAGAATTGTATTTTAATTGAAAATTAAAAGTTTTGCACTAAATATTTTTTTAACCATGAATCAGAAACAAAAGATATTATTTTAATCACTGGAGATACTGCACTAAACCGCACATTACTTATTTATTTTTATCAAAATACAAATAGGTGCTACAACATAAGTAAAAAATTATATTTTAATTGAAAATTACAAATTTTGCAGGAAATCTTTTTTTGGCCATGAATCAGAAACAAAAGATTTTATTTTAATCACTGGAGATACTAAACTAAATCGCAAATTACTTATTTATTTTTATTAAAACAGAAGTAACTGCTACAACATAAGTAAAAAATTGTATTTTAATTAAAAATTACAAGTTTTGCACGAAATCTTTTTTTGACTATGAATCAGAAACAAACGATTTAATTTAATCACTGCAGATACTGCACTAAATCGCAAATTACCTATTTATTTTTATCAAAATACAAATAACTGCTACAACATAAATAAAAAAATTGTATATTGATTGAAAATTACAAATTTTGAACGAAATCTTTTTTTGGCCATGTATCAGAAACAAAAGATTTTATTTTAATCCCTGGAAATAGTGCACTAAATCGCAAATTACTTATTTATTTTTATTAAAACACAAATAACTGCTACAACATAAGTAAAAAATTGTATTTTAATTGAAAATTACAAGTTTTGAGCTAAACTTTTTTTGGCCATGAATCAGAAACAAAAGATTTTATTTTAATCACTGGATATCTGCACTAAATCGCACATTACTTATTTATTTTTATCAAAATACAAATAAGTGCTACAACATAAGTAAAAAAATTGTATTTTAATTGAAAATTACAAGTTTTGCACTAAATCTTTTTTTGACCATGAATCGGAAACAAAAGATTTTATTTTAATCAATGGATATACTGCACTAAATCGCACATTACTTATTTATTTTTATCAAAATACAAATAAGTGTTTCAGCATAAGGAAAAAAATTGTATTTTAATTGAAAATTATAAGTTTTGCACTAAATCTTTTTTTGACCATGAATCAGAAACAAAAGATTTTATTTTAATCACTGGAGATACTGCACTAAATCGCGCATTACTTATTTAGTTTTATCAAAATACAAATAAGTGCTACAACATAAGTAAAAAAATTGTATTTTAATTAAAAATTACAAGTTTTGCACGAATTCTTTTTTTGACTATGAATCAGAAACAAACAATTTTATTTTAATCACTGGAGATACTACACTAAATCGCAAATTACCTATTTATTTTTATCAAAATACAAATAACTGCTACAACATAAATAAAAAAATTGCATTTTAATTAAAAATTACAAGTTTTGCACTAAATCTTTTTTTGACCATGAAACAGAAACAAAAGATTTTATTTTAATTAGTAGAGCTAAGCATTGCACTGAATCGCCTATTACTTATTTATTTTTATCAAAATACAAATAAGTGCTACAACATGAGTAAAGAAAAATTGTATTTTAATTGAAAATTGCAGGTTTTGTACTAAATCTTTTTTTTATTGACCATAAGTTGCATTATTAATTTCTTGTATCACTTCTGAACACATGGGATATCAGTCTGAATAAAAATCACTAAAATTTGTCAATAATTAAGATAAATTTTGATAATCTAATTTTTATTGCAGGCAGTGCAGTACGAACCCATATTAAGTCCTGCAAGCACAGTGCCAGTATCTACTCCGGGGAGTGTAGAGGCTTCATCATCAGCGGATGAGCATACAACACAATTTTTATCTAAAATGTTGGCACTATACCTAATAGGCTGTTTTGCTTTTATCTGTGCACACTGTAGTAATGTATACATTTTGTCGTTTGGTCTTAGTGTATTCATAATTAAAGTTTATTCAAGAAAATTGTGTTTTTTATTTGTGTGCCATTTTGCAGAATTTTGAAGGCCGATATTGATGGAACACTGTGGCGTATTGACGAATCAAAAATGTTGATTGCAAGGTCAGTTTGACGTGGAGTTGTCTTTTGTGGGTTACAAGCCCATACAAGAAATAAAATTTAATTTATACTTTTTCTTGACGTTTCGGTAGTATATAAAATTGTGTTGGTTTCTTGAGATGCACTCGTTCGTAAAGTAACACCTATCGTGTCAAATTGTAATTTCTATTCTGACGTTTCGGCATGACATTTATGCCTTATTCTTAGACTAAAATATGATGATTTTTGTAATTACAAAGTTCTAAAACAGTATATGCTAATCTACTTACATCATATTTTAGTCTAAGAATAAGGCATAAATGTCATGCCGAAACGTCAGAATAGAAATTACAATTTGACACGATAGTTGTTACTTTACGAACGAGTGCATCCCAAGAAACCAAATATATAAACTGCCGTGTTTCCTGGGTAAAATCCTCGCCGGAGTAAACAAAAAACATTCGAGCCCCAACGTTGGGCCGTCATAAACTGCCGTGGAACCTCCGGTAAACGCCTCAATATCGAAAATATTCGAAAATTTTATTTTCGAAAACTCAAAAATAAATTTCACACAATAGAAAAATTTAAAAATAAAAAAAAAGAATCTTTTACCCAGATTCCTCTCTTCATCACCTTAATTCTTCTTCAGTTCCCAGGCTAGCTCAGTTGGGTCTCCTTTGGGATACCTAGATTCACTATTACACTCTGTATCATTCACGCACACTCTCAGTAAAACTACAAAATAATACAACCATCATGCAATATTTATTAAGCACTATTTACAAATAAAATTCAAGATTATCCACATTTCAGAGATCAAGTTACACCTCAATAAATCATAATTTTGTACTGTCCTGGATTTTAATTTAAAATATCAAACTCATTGAATATACCCGGAGTAAATGAGCCCTGAATAATACCTTATTTTCTTTCTTTATTTATAATTTATTTTAAATTTGTATATTCTGGAGTATGGTGAGCTCATGATAACCCAGTTAATTATGAATAATGTATGCTTTTGTACTTCGCATACTCTTACAACCAACAAAAAAAAAACAGACCCATGTACTCGTCACAATAAAAAAATTTTAAATTCCTAATGGAACGTTAATAAGCTTTAGATACACCTTTAGATTTCTATTTAAATACCTTAATAAAGTTAGTCATACGTATTATTTTCAATACGCAAAACAATGCACAATCCTTTCAAATTTACTCTCCCACGTCACACAATTTTCATAGTTTCATAGTTTATAACAACAACAATTTTAAAGCGTTATCTGGAATTTTTAAGACCTCTACTCCGTTAACGATGCGGTAAAGTTGTTTCGCTCTGCTCTGCCGTCCGCCTCTAGCTATTTGTAGAAGAACCCCATTTAAGTTGTGCTGCTTTCCCGGTGCATCCACTTTCAAATCCAAATTAATTCCACTTCTTTCATACTTGCGTACTTTCGTTTAATTTACTTTAAATTTACGTTACTTTACGTCACTTCCCGAGCTTGTTTAAAATAAATGTTGTACCTCAAATTAGAATTTAGACTCGACACTTATTCGCGTATCAAATTATGAGGCCAACACTGTACTATTTAAAATAAAATAATTTTATATACTTACAAGCTCGTTCGTAGTCTGAAGCGATCAAAGTACTAAGAGAACGAAGTTAAAAGAGAGAGCCGTGCTAATTCGCCTCGAGTATTTAAATGCTTCGACTGTAACCTCTCCAGACCTTCTTAACGTGAAAAATCTAATTTAAAATAACACTTCCTCAAATTTTGTTTCAACCGTTTTCGAAATCCTCGAAATTTAGCGCGTCGTTACGATATTTTTCAATAAACTCGACTTTAAATATCCCCGTGTTTGTCTGTTTTAAAACTAACGATATCGACCAATAGTTATGCATTGACGTCTTCAAAATCCCGCCTATCTTAACGCTGTCCCTTTCTTATGCATATTATATGTTTCCTTCTAACCTTGTTTGAGTGGTAGAGAATCGATATTCCTGTCCGCGTTCTATTTACCCCATGTGGACTGAATACGTGCTTTTGAAATACACTGTTACTCTGCCTGTCACAGTCCGAAACATTTTATTGACCGTCTGTCCTTTCTGCACTTTAAGGAAATTTTTAGTTAACATTTACGCGAACCTTCCAACCGTTTGCCCGATATTCTTTAAAACTTGTTTGTTATATATAAAAATAAGGAAAACCTGACATTTAGAAACATGCAGGTGTTTAATTAACCGACGTTTTAACACAACATTTCTAGGAGCTTCGTTTCATGGTATTTCAACCCAACCAATATATTTGTTTGTTACCACCGAACGCTATTCGCCTTGGATTTATTGATTTTCATGCTTTTATGCGTATTAGACGTAATTAAACTCCATTAAATTAATAAATAAATTGCATTGGCTTCCAAAATTTATTTTCTTTGCGAACCTACTAAATTTTAATCATTATTTGTAAAATTTTTGTTAATACTTGTTACATTAAACTGAACTAACTGAAATAAATTTCGCACGTAAATTCTGGTTGTTTCCTCTATACAGGGTATTTCAAATTGCTTTGTTTATAGTTAAATTTAACCTTTTAAAGCCACTACAATATATATAGGGTAGCACATTAGTGCGAAATATCCCAACATCTCATTTTATAATAGGTTGTGTTGCATTTTATTACAAATGTATATGAATATTAAAGATATATTGTAAGATTTTACTACAAACTTAATAGGAATATTTACCATAGATTGTGTAACTACACACTGATAGGAATATTTATAACACTGCATTAAAGCTTTTTACAAAGTTTTCATAATTTACATTTGCTTTTGGTCGGATAGAGAAAACAACTAGAGAAGATAATTAATTTATTCATTAACTATCTTCTCTATTAAAGTAAAAGTAAATTATGAAAACTTTATAAAATGCTTTAATGCAGAGTTTTAATATTCCTATGTGTGTAGTACAATGTAACACGATCTATATGGTCAATACTTCTAAATGTTTGTAGTAAAATATTACAATCTATCGTAAATATTCATATAAATTTGTAATAAAATGCAACCGAACCTACATTTTAATTATTCCTATAATTTTGTAGTACAATTTTACACTACCTATGCTAAATATTCAAATAAATTTGTAATAAAATTTAAGAGAATCAATCGCACATATTCTTATGTCTGTAGTAACATTTAACACAATCTATAGTAAATATTCCTATAAGTTTGCAATAAGATCTAACATAATGTTTGATAAGTAATCCTACAACTTTGTAAGTAAACCTATAACACATTATAGTGTAGTTTTATACAATTTATGTGAACAGATTGCACAGAACTGTAGCGCAATGAACTACAATTAATTCTAATAAAGTTAGAAATAGTGTACTAAAATTTAGCAAAACATTGTCAGGACAATCTTGTGTGGAATTTTCGCATTTATTGTTCCTAGTCGTATTTTCGCAACAAATTGTAGTAATAGTTCTCACATTTGTTCTATTTTTCACTACACTTTTTTTCCCGTGCGCGGTTCGTTTCAATTTCAAAAAACCTTTGCAGCCAAAAGATGGTGCTCTGTTAGTGCTTTTTATTTCAGTGGTGTACTGCTGCAAATAAAAAAGTTACAACCACCTTTATTTTTACAGCTGGCTGCGGTTTATTTCCGTTTCAAAAATTTGGTATCGCCGTAAGATAGCGTTCTTTTGAAATTGAAACAAAGCGCGGCTACAATTAAAAATATAAGTGACCATAACTTTTTATCAAAAGTCGTACGCCACTGAAATATGAAGCACTAAGGAGCACTAACGAAGTACTAACTTTCGGCTGTAACAAATTTTTGAATTTAATACAAACCCCAGCCAGTTGTGAAATTAGTCGCAAAAAATATGAGTAGCCACAACTTTTTTTATAAGTAGTCGTACGTCGCCGAGATATGAAGTGCTAAATAGCACTATCGAAGCACTAACATTCGGCTGAAACAAATTTTTGAATTTGAGACAAACTGCGGCCGGTTGTGAAGTTAACCGCAATAAAGTTAGTGGCCATAACCTTTTTATTATTCGTCCTACGCCTCTAAGAAATAAAGCACTAACCATTTACCTACTTTCGGTTGCAAAAGTTTTTTGAAATTGAAACAAATTGCGGTTACAATTAAAAATATTGGTGGTCATAACTTTTTTACTAGAAGTCGTACGCCGCTGAGATATGAAGCACTAAGGAGCACTAACAAAGCCGTAACTTTCATCTGCAATAGTATTTTGAAATTGAAAGAAACCGCAGCTAGAATTAAAAATATAAGTGGCCATATCTTTTCTATTAGAAGTTGCACACCGCTGAGATATGAGGCACTAAGGAGCATTAACGAAGCACTAACTTTCGGCTGAAATGAATTTGTGAATTTGAAATAAACTCCAGCCAGTTATGAATTTAGCCGCAATAATGTAAGTGGCCACAACTTTTTATTAGTAGTCGTAAGTCGCTGAAATATGAAGCTTTAAAGAGCCCTAACAAAGCACTAACTTTCGCTGGAACGAATTTTTGAATTTGAAACAAACCGCGGCCAGTTGTGAAGTTAGCCGCAATAAGGTAAGTGATCACAACTTTCTTATTATTCGTCTTACGCCTCTGCGTTATGAAGCACTAACGAAGCAATAACTTTCGGCTGTAAAAAGTTTTTCAATTGAAGAGAACCCCGAAAAAGTGTGAAGTTTCGTCGAAGAATTATGAATTGCCATTTTCGGAAAGACGTTTATTCAGCGACTTCTTTTATAAAGCACTATAGAACACTAATGAAGCACTCACTTTCAGCACATATAATAACATTAGTGCTTACAAAGTCGCGGCTAACTTGACGCACCTTGCATTCTCTAGTGTCAGGGCGCGCCAATCCCGTGTTCAGGGTGTTCAGTGAACACAGTCGACACCTCTTAATGGGCGACACATTTTGACGAAATAAATTCCTAATATATATGTTTATTTTATCTTTAAATAATAGCTCAATATTCAATATAGATTCTATGTGATGTAGTAATTTACAATGGAAATATGTTTCTTATAAAAGGATAAAAATTTTATTTTTTTGCAATAGGTTACAGGTACCTACCTGTAACATATTATTTTATAAAATTGACCGCGTTGACGTTTTGAACATTGTTAATTTTTTAATAGGTATTCCTTAAAGTACAAAATTTGTTAGATCCTTACATTGGCCGATTTTCTGCTGTTTGTCACATTTATTGTTATTTGAATATTTCTCAAAGAAGTGTTTGGTGTTTATCTTCGTGTTGCTACATGAAACGACAGGAGGATAGAGCTGAAACTGAATAAACATTAAACAATGACTTCTATTGGTTACTTTTAAAAATCGGTTGTAAGTTGTAAGGTAATTTAGCTTGAAAAATTTGTTTAAAATCCTAACACTTATAAATCTTATCCCCATGACAAGATAATACTATCTATAAGTTTTTACAAACCTCAAGTAGACACTGTACGGCTTTTAACCCAAAAGCAGGCATATATTTCTTAAACATCGATCCTTGAAATTGTTCCTTAAGTACGTAAAGTAGACGTCTCCACATATTCTACAATCCTTTCATCTCATTCAACGAAATTGTCGAGACAAGATTCTAGCAATGACATGAAAAGTAAAGTTAAAACGGTTTGTGATGTATCACAGTTTCCAGAATTTAAGAAAGCCGCTTTTTAATACCAAAGATCCCGCTTTGTGGACTCCAAATATTAGTGAGAGATAACAAATGGCTTTGGTAGAAATAGGGCCTATGCGAATTCTTAGGTTTAATTGTCTAAAAAATTCAAAAGGTACAAGTTTTTCAAAAAGATTTTACGGGAGGAAATTGAATAATGGTTAACGGATACACAGAACGTGGTTATTATATTCTAAGACAAAAGATATTGTCTTCTGCTTTCCGTGCAAAATTTTTGGAAATAGCGTAACACCCCTAGGAAACAGTGATGGTTTTAGTAACTGGTCACATGTCATGCAACATTTGAACCGTCATGAAAAATCAAATATGCACATTAACTGTTTAAAAAATTAATTGAATTTCAAAAATCACTAAAAATCGATTCTACAATTGATTCTGTCTCTGAGTGTATTGTTAGTCATAAGAAAGCGCTTTAGCAGACCGTTCTTCAACGGATAATTTTTTAATACAGTATTTAGCCAGACAAAATTTAGCGCTAAGGGGAGAAAATAATAAACTTTTTTGTAGCAACAACGGCAACTTTCTACAACTCATTGAACAGTTCCTAAATTTCATCTATTATTAGTGATCATATTTAAAGAATACAATCGAAAGAAAACAATATGTCACATTATTTAGGTGAAAAAATTCAAAATGAAATTATTCATATATTAAGTGAAAAAATCAAACAAAAAATTATTAGTAACTTGCACAGAGCAAAATATTATTGCATAATATTAGAACGTATCGCAGAGAGTTTTCATCAAGAACAAGTAATTATCATTGTACGGTTTGTTCAATTTAATAACAAAAGTCAAAAACTTGAATATTAAGAACATTTTTTATAGGGTTTCCTCCTATTTCAGACCAGTCTGGTGTAAGTTTAACGAAATTTTTGACTGCTTTTCTTTAAAATGAGAATATTAACAACTACATCATGAGGGGATAAGGATATGACAACGGAGCTAATATGAAGAGCAAGCTTAATGAAGTACAAGAAAAGGCATTAGAAAATAATTCTAGAGCGATTTTATTTATACCTTGTTCCCCACACACCTTGAATTTGGCTGCTAATGACGTCGTAGAAATTTCGCATCAAACGGTTAGCGTTTTTGGGATAATTCAAGAATGTATAATATATTTTTTGCTTCAACTAATAGGTGGAAATTTATAGAAAAGAATGTTTCGCAATTAACTATAAACCCACTTTCAACACTCGATGAGAAAGCAGAATTGAAGCCATCAAACACCTTAGATATTATATTGCTGATATTTGCGATTCGCTTATAGAAATATTTGATGTCAGTACATCGGCAATAGCACAGTTAATTGCATTAAAAGTAAAATTCTTTAAATTTATATGTTCCATAGTAGTTTGGTGCAATATAATGTTAATATAGCAAGTAGAACACTACAAAAATCTAAGAGAAATATTGTAAAATGCATAGAAACTGTGGCTAATCTTTTAAAATATTTACAGAAAAGTAGATCAGGTAACGAATTCAACAGTCTTTTAGACAAGCGTCTTGCCGCAGTTTGACTCTTTGGCTGCGATGATGTAAATTTCGTTTTGACGTTATATGTCCTTGAAATATAAGTGGCTCACTGCATTTTGCTCGTTACCTGCTGGGGCGTGTTTGTAAATTGTCCTTGATAATAATCCTAACCTCAAATATCTTGAAACGGCGGAGTATTATAATTTCAGTAAAATGGAAAATTCTAGTATTAATTGTTTTGAATGTCTTTTCATGGCCATTGGTTATACCCCAAAACTCTGAATATTAATGTTATACAATCTCTTTTAGTATCTACATAATGGGATGTACAATTTTTAAACACATTTATTCAATATACATTCTTCACTATCCAAAACTATGTCATTAGACGGTCGCAGCACGTGATGGAAAGGTAATGTCTTCTTACATTCTGGACAAAAAATTCCATTAAAACGTTATAGTGGTACAGCACTTGAAAGTCTATTTTCACGTGTCTGAACAAATTTGAAGCTTTTGTAATTCTTTCATTGCAAATATTACTAAATTTATTTAGATTTGTCTTAGCTGTAATAATAGAATCATCATCACCCCAACACAATCTTGAATTTTCCTTAAGTCCTACGTCCTAAGTTCCACGTTCTAAACAAAAAACGCCATAATTTTCCATTTTACGAGAACGCAATAATTTGTTTCTTTTCAAAGACAACATTCACATATCTGTCAGCAGCCAGAGAGTCACACTGCGGCGAGACGCTTGTTTTTTTAGTAAATGCTAAAGAAATTGCTAATAGTATAGAAACCGAACAAACATTTCCAGAAGTTCAAATAGCCAGAAAATGTAAAAGTAAACAATAACTCAGTATGAAGATGAAGATCAGCCTATAGGAAGTCCAAAAAATAAATTTAAAATAAATTTTTATTTTTGTGTTTTAGACGCAGCTATAAATTTTGACCAGGAAAGATTTTTTCTCCTAAAAGAGCATGGTGACACTTTCAATTTTTTATATGACTTCGGCAAATTAATATCTACGGATAAAGTTACCATATCACAATTTTGTAAAGATCTGCAAATTAAAATACCTGATAATAATCATTCAAATATTTGCGCTGTTGATCTTGTAGATGAGATTAGCACAATCTAAAACTTTTAACTGATGAAAAATATCCAGCTGAAATATTCGAAATTATTTACTAAAATGACCTAATAGATATTTTTCCAAATCTAGCAACTTCTATCCGTATTTTATTGACAATGCCTCTATCCGTTGCCGAAAGAAAACGGTCTGTTTCAAAACTTAAAGAAATTTTAAAACCATCTCCGTTGTACAATGGGTCAGGAAAGACTGACAATACTGGCCACTATTTCAATCGAATCTAACCTTTGTAACGAATTAGACATAGAACAAATAATAATTCATGAATTTGCACTAAAAGTGCTGTACAAGCTATTTTTTGAATGAATTATTTAATTTCCATAGCGCAGCTTTAAGTAATTTGTGTTTTAATTTTAGTTAAGTATTTAATTACTTTGGTTTGCATATAGGTAAGTTTATAACGATGTTTGTAATAATTTATAATTTCATTTGGTTCATGGATATTAAAATGAAATGCTTATTTAAATTCTATAAAGTTTATTTGATATATTAAATTATTCATAAGTACCAACAAAATGTCGTATGTAATGTTCGTATATTTAGGTATTAAGAAATTCCAAAAATCGCTTAAAAAAATCAAAAGCTATTGGGAGCGAAAATCAGTCATTCCCACACTAGCGGCAAAAAGGTCTGTGCGGCCCTGCCTAGTGTTAGCATTCGTTGTATTAAACCTAAAGCTGCTTTCCCAGTTCGCTTTCCAATTAAGCTAATTTACAGGTACTTGGCACAAGTTTTATATACTAAATTCGTGTACGAATAAATTTACTGCAATGCGCGCAAAGTTCGAGATGTTTGCTCTACATTTAATAATACAAACACAATGAAAATTTTCGTGTCTATTATAAGTCCGGAAGTAAGGGAAAGAACTCAGCGGTTTCTTAAGTGGTTGCTAGGGATTCATAAGAGCCATTGTCGACGCTAATAGGATGTGTCTAATTAAAATTAATTTGAAGGGGCCTTGAAATGGTTTAATATAAAGTTCGTACTAGTAAATTTTCTTGTCTCCTTGATTTAAAAACTACTTCAGTTTCTACTAATTTAAATATACGAGTTGACTACACTTTTATTGTTTCAAGTTTGTAATAGTTTTGTTAAACAACCACCTTTGCTAGTCCTTTTATTTAATTCACCAGTCCGCATTTCATATATTATACTTCGCGTTTGTTATACATACAACTCGTAATTTAAATTATAAACTGGGACTGTTGTGTCTTCACAGCGGTACTATTTACTAACTGTAAACCTATCGAGGCAGTGAGAACGAAATATCCTTATGTTGTTTTCAAGCGGATGGGCAGGTTGTATTAAAACACCGTTAAAGTGTATATAATGCTTAAAAATGTTATAAATATACTATTACAAATTCGAAATGCGATTATCAACGAATTTCAAAACTATGCTTTAGGTTTTAGTATTAATACTTCGTGTTTCCTTTTTGGCGTAACTTCTTAAAAAATTAACAAAACCCTTCACAGTCAGCGTGAGGTAATCACTATGGCCAACAGTTGACGTTTATTTTGTTTCGGTACTTAGGTTGCTGCATGCTACAAATGAATAAACCAATGTTCACTATTTCATGCAGCAAGCTTTGTTCAATTGTTGATGCTCCTTTGGTGATTGTATCAAAATGTACTATTGTAAATATGTATTTTTTGTTTTTATGTTTTAGTATTTTCTAGTTAAGTCGAGCAGTCAGCGTTAATTTAGTAAATAATTAGTTTTTGACAATTGAAATGCTTGTTATGGCGTTTTGAAATTGAGCAATCATATCCTTGCGTGTAGTAGGTCGTGTTTGGAAAACCATATCTTTTAGCCCTTCCCATAAATAAAAGACTAATACAGTAAGATCTGGTGATCTAGCCGGTCAAGGAAATAAACTTCCTCTTCCCATCCAGCGATTTGGGAAGGTCATTTCTAAATAATTTCTAGCGTCCACGGAATAATGTGCTGGGCAACCGTCATTCTGAAACCACATGTTCTGCCTAGTTTCTAGTGAAACAGCCTCCAAAAGTTGACCAAAAAATGCAAGTATGTTGCTCCATTCAAATTTCCATTAATAACAAATGGGCCTAAAATTCTGTTTTCAATAATGCCGCACCAAACATTTACACTCTACCTGTGTTGGTAATCAACTTGTAGCATCCAGTGAGGATTAGTTTCAGACCAATAATGCATAGTATGTAAATTTACTCACCCATCGCTACTAAAGATAGCTTCATCTGTCCATATGCGGGACAAGAATAAGGGATATTCGGTGCACATATCTTTTAACCAATGGCAATGATTCAATCTTCTGTCGGTATCGATATCTAAAAGGTTCTGGTGCAAAACTGCATGATATGGATGCAATTTGTGGTTTATTAGAATACGATGCACCGATGTCGTATGTATCCCTAAATTTGCAGAAAGTTACCTGGTACTTACATGCGGATCTGCTTCAACGCACGCAAGAACATTTATAACATTGTTTTCATTTGTAATTGTACGTTTTCTTGTGGACATTTTAATTGGATGCACACGCCCTGTTTCTCTTAAACGTTTTGCCAATCGTGTAAATACCAATTTGGTATAATGTTTTCTTTCAGGATATGTCATTGCATATTCACGCGTAGCAATAGCCGCGTTTTCAAAACTTTGAAAGTAAATTCTAAGCATGTCATAAGCTTCAGCATTAGAGAAAGACATTTCTGTAGTTCAAAATTAACAAACAAACTTACACACAGAGCATACACGATTTAGCTACTATAACAATAACTAGTATGACAGAGTTATACCTGTTGACAGATATGGATGTTTTTGTTTTCATCGCCTACTTGATGCATTTTAAAGGGATTTATTAGCGACATATTATTAATGTTTATAAACATCGTCACTAAATGAAAGGCACTTTTGAACATCTGCTATAATAATATTTATGACTAAATAATTTCAAATATTTGATCCGAAAACTTAGGAAAATTCTAATTAGTACTGGAATAGATCTCTAAAATGCACATACTTTTTGCAATAACTTAAGAACCATTAAAGATATCGAGGTGCGATTTTCACTAAAATCTTTTTTTTACCCTTCATTCAATTCCCCTTTGATAAATATGTCTTTCCAGTTAATTTTTTTAAGTAAATGAACAAAAACTGGCATGATTGGAAAAAGCGCCCGCTATCATATTTAGAAAACATTAGAAAAATCAATTTAGTCGTTTTTCTTGATCACTGAGAAATTCTCTTTCAAACGATTCTAGGATTATTAAATTCCAACATGGGCATTGTGAGATAACCCTATTTACATGTAAACCAATTCACCAGGTCCTGCAGCAGTTCTTGTGCGATCTACAGAAAAAAGTTTTAAATAAAAGTTGTGAATAATAAAGATAACTGCCTATTCGCGTTTTGAGTATAATACCTTGTGCTTAAATTTTGGGAGAAAAATTGAATTTTGTAGTTGACCTTAGCAAATACTCTCTCTTGCGGTAGAAATTGAAACTTAAAAATAATTTGCAGCAATTTCTCTTGGCCACTTTACTTAATAAATTTTGTTCCGCACAGCTCTAGGCCTTATACTTTATGATATACAGCCGCGCGATACGCTTAATGGAACACCCGGTATATATATATATATATATGCGTGAAGTTTGTTGAATAATTATAATCAGAGTTT
This sequence comes from Platerodrilus igneus, assembly GCA_036346225.1. NCBI lineage: Eukaryota > Metazoa > Arthropoda > Insecta > Coleoptera > Lycidae > Platerodrilus > Platerodrilus igneus. Next base: position 401,727 of record JARFIW010001228.1, read on the forward strand.
TAGAAACTTGGATATAGTGCTACAGGATAGATGCTGTAATTGTAGTTTAAACGTTGCTAGTGTATTTTAAAATAATTGTTTCGTGAAAAGTAGCATGCAGATGGAACAAGTCCTTTAAGGAGCCAATTTTATTTCATTTAGATAAATATCCGGCAGAAACCAGAAATTTTAGTTCTACCTTCCATCAAATTTCCTGAAGGTAGAATAATATATCAGTCGAAATTATGCTTTTCTTCTTTCTTTTGTTTCCTATTTATGAGTATATTAACAATAAAGACATTTAACGCATAATTCTAAACGAACGTTGTTCTTGCCGTTGGACTAACGATTAAAAAAGTGTTGTATGACTAAAGATAAAATAAATTTCCATTGAAATTTCTCATAACATAGTTCACTAGATGGCAAGTGTAATTAATTCACAATTAGTGGTTCTAACCATAAGCAATACAGAATTCCTAAATAGTTTGGAATGCTGTTAAAGCCGGAGGTAAATCGCATGTAGTATGCATTTAATGAAGCAACTACGGTGCTGGTTTAATATTGCTTATCTATAACTGCAACTTGTAATTGCTTTCTGAGCGTGTTTATTCGCCGGTATTAAAGACGTGGGTGACAGAGTGGCATTTGAAAACCACCTTTGCTGTAATAAAAATAAAAGATGATAATTGTAATAGTAATGAAATAAAACCAATATTAGCATTTCTATCATTGGTTCGCGCAACATTATTCTATTTTATTTTGTTTAAGTTGCTTCCTTTTATGCCCATCCAGTGTAAAGCATTCAAACACTGGTAAACGAAATAAATTCTTAAATTCGCTTAAATGGTATATGCAACATCGAAAATTTATATTCTGGAGTGCTGCACCGTTTAGTGCAATACTTTAACCTCTCCTTAAAAGGCAATAACCAATTCTACAAGATAAATCATTTTAGGCTAAACGTGCATACAGGACGACAAAACAATTGGACGAATTCTAGAAGCCACGTAGGTAGTTTGTTTCGTGTGGCTTTCGTGTCTTCCGCAGTGCGTTGCAGTCTTGTATTTTCTCTAGTTTGTTTCCGTTTCATATTTTTCCTAGCTCTTTCTTGAGTTCTTTTTTCTCTAGTATGTTCCTGTTTAGAATTTTGCCTTTAAGCTGTGTCTCTACCAAAATCATGGATGTACCTGTGTCTACGTCTTGGTGTCTGGCCTCTAAAGTACGTGGAGTTGTTTTGTCGCCTTATCTATAAGTTTGACATAAAGTTATTTATTTGGTTAACCCTGTTCTTGTTTTCCATTCGTTGTCCTTGTTGCAAACTACCGTATCTCCTTAGATACTCGAAGAATATATCCCTATTAGTGATATCTAGCAGTATCACATATTGTCTCACCTCTTGTTCAAATTAGCTAGATACCTTAAGGTTTGTTTTTCTAGTGAAGTGTCAAGTTATTTTGCAACGTTAAACTTTTTTATGGCGTACTGTTCCCTCGTCTGTCCATAGTCGCTGTTGAATTTTCCCATTAACAAAATATCCCTGATCTTGTAGTGTTCATAATTTTCTCAGCAATAGTTCAATGATATTCTCTCAAACTCCTCAAACGTCTCTGTTTCCGCTTGTAGCAGACTAAACCAGATTTCCGCGTTGTCGTTTAACATAGAGCGCACAACATTAAATTTTCGTTGTAATCCCCAATAGTTGCTAATATAACTATTAAGTTGTTTAAAAAAGTCTTGGATTAATTTTCCCACAACCTTAAAATTTATAGAATTGTTCCAAAGAAACGACGTTACTGTTGCACCTGACATCATTTAAATGAGTTTGTCAGCTTCTTTTTTAAAAGTTTCTACCTCTATCTCCAGTTTACTAAGATTTCTAGCAGTTTCTCCAAATGCTTCCCTCGTATTTTGTTCGGTTATCTTTACGATTTCTTGTAGATTATCCGCAGTACGATCAACATCGGCTATTATCATATTTATCTTTGCCTTTGCCTCGGACATACTCAAGTTAACCACTTCGTGTACCTCTTGTTTCATAAACAATGTATAATTATGGAATCTATCATTAATTAGTTTTATTTCTTGACTAAATTTTTCTTTAGCTTTATCAAGTTTCTGATTTAATTTTTGACTTAACATCTACAGCTTCCTTTTTGATTCCCTATGTATTTGTTTTAAGAAGTTCAGTGTGTCGATCATACTTGGTTATGCTTTTTGTTGGACCCAACTTTTTTTTATTTGCTTAAATAGGCAAATAAAGAAAAGTAGGTCGTCAATCCTTTTTCCTTCTGCTTCCTCAATATGTAAACTAGAATCAGATTCTATCGACACCCCTTCTGATTTAATCAAATCCTTTAAGTTATTTCTTCCTTCCATTTTATCAAAGAAAAATATTCAAAAATAATAAATTTACTCTGACTAAAAAATATGTCACCAACGATCTATTTACAATTTGAGCTTCTAGAGTTTTGAGAGTTTTGTGGGGTTCCAAAATTTCGAGACCCGATGTTGGGTCGCCAATAAAATGCTTTTGTATTAGAAATCCCATGTATGAAGTGTTAATAATCTTACGTGATAGTAGAAGTCTTACAAACATATTCCTTACATTGTTCACCAATTTTCTTTTGCCTCTGAACTCGTAGCCACTTGCTTTATTCAACAGTTGCAGAATGTCCTACCTGAATAAAATAAACCACTTTCACTTTTATTCAGTGAGTAGAAAAGAAACTCTCTCCAACTCAATTGATATATTAAACCCTACAAAAACTTAAGAAATACAAATATTCACAATAAATAACAATAATGAAGCAAAATCAGTAAGCAGGACAAAGCAAATCACATAAGTGGTTCAAAATTCGCAAAAGTATTAATATACACTACGCGTATACAGATTAATTACCTCTCAGTGTTAGAGTACTCTTACCTCCGGCCATTACCTAAAAAAAACTTTGAAGCAAAAAGTCGTACAAATTCCTCTACGTTATAAAATATTTCCTAAATAAGCATTGAATTAATTAAATCTTACAACTACAAAATATTACCCCAAGATTATTAAATACACTATGCACATTATCAATCGTCTCTTATAAATAACATAAAACCTATAAACTAATCTGAACTTGATTACAGTAGGCTTGAATTAGATCAAGATATACAGTTTCCTAATATAGACGTCTTTGAAACCCAAATCGACAGATTACCCATTATAATATCAGCGAACTTTCTAAGAAAGTACTACACCCAATGTTAGTCGGGAAGTTACAGTCAGAAGCTAATGCATTTCTACTTTAATTTGTCAAATAATTTTGTCTGGTTTAGAAAAGTAATTCGGAGCATGGTGAACGAGAATTTAATTGTTGGATATTTTTCAAACAGAGAAGCGAATGTCCGGTCTCGCTGTAGTTGCAGCTTGGCAGATTGGCGCATTTCTCTTTGCAAAACAACAAAAAAAGTTCTTGAATTATACACGAATTGTAGTGTATTAATAAATTCAAAAGATTTGCATCCGCCTTCTATACTTGAATGTAAACAACTCTAACCATCGGTAACGTCTTCAAGTCTCCGATAAGTTAGTAAAGATAGTATTGCCAGGCAAAATTTCATAACTTGTCCAAAGGCGACTAAGGTGGAAATAACAAATGATCGATTGCTCATTATAACATCAAAAAGAAATACTCCAGTCTGACTAACTGCAACTACAAAATACAGGTTATTGACTTTTCTCTTTGTAAAATAACCAACAATTTAATTTTCGGTCACTATGCTTTGAATTACTTTTCTAAACCAGACAAAATTACTTGTCACTACTAAAGTATAAACGATCAACATTAGATGTAGTACTTTCCTAAAAAGTCCGGTGATGTTATAATGGATAATCGGTCATTTATTTTATTTCAACTTTAGAGTTTTTTAGACTAATTATAAAACTTTGTCTGGCAATGCCATCTTTACTATCATATCAGAGTCTTAAAAAACTCGTCGATAGTTAGTTGTTTCTATTTAAGCATAGAGGGCGGATGGAAATCGTTTGTATTTATTAATACACCATAGTTCGCACATAATTCAAGAACCTTGTTGGTTGTTTTGCAAAGAGAAATTCGCTAATCTGGCGGGCTGCAACTACAGCGAAACCGGTCACTGGCTTTCCTCTTTGTAAAATAATCAACAATTTAATTCTCGTTCCCAATTCTTTGAATTACTTTTATAAACCATGTAAAATTCCTTGTCACTAGTAGGGTAGAAACGCATTAGTTTCTGACAACCAATTTCCCGATTGACATTAAGTTTAGTACTTTCCTAGAAAGTCCGGTGATGTTATAAAAGGTAATCGGTCATTTGTTTCATTTCCACCTTAGTTGTCTTTATACTAGTTATGAAATTTGGTCCGGCAATTCCATCTTTACAATCATATCTAAAACTTGCATAAATCACCGATAAATAGTTGTTTACATTCAAGAATAAGGAACAGATAAAAATCTTCTGTATTCATCAATACAACATAATTCGTGTATAATTCAAAAACTTTGTTGGTTGTTGTGCAAAAAGAAATGCGCCAATCTGACGAACCGCAACAACAGTAAAACCGGTCATTGGCTGTTCTCTTTGTAAAATAACCAACAACTTAATTCTGGTTCACTTTGCTTTGAATTACTTTTCTAAGCCAGGCAAAATTTCTTGTCAGCACCTCTAAACCAAATCAATTAAAACAGTAACTTTGAGTGAACGCATTAATTCCCGAAAAAGTGACTTTTTAGTATTACTTAAAATTTTCTATTATAGTTATTAAAATCGTTTATGGTGTTACTTATAATATTTATGGAGGTGCTTAAAATTACCCTTAGTGGTACTTAAAAGTCCAAAATAAGCCCTACCAGAAGCAAGTCAAACAAGAAAATTTACTTACGTTTTCAATCGGCTAAGTCCAGTTATATTTAATTTCACTTTACAATATTTAATAATTTGTAATTGTTACTTAGTCATAGCACTTTATGTATTTTTACATTTTACTGGTTTACCGAAAAATCAATAATCCTCCTTTTAGTACGTCTAATGTTATTTATAATATTATTTCCAATAGCGAAGCATTTGAGCCGAGAAAACATTTATGCCACACCTCATGTTCAACTTGAAGAAATGATTGTCCTACACGTAAAGTCAGCCATGTGCATTTTAAAACTGCAAAACTCTGCCGAATGTTATGAATATCGCTAGTATGATATTCACATAGGTAAGTTCCAATAGATGGTTATACTCAATTAACCCTTTAACACAAAATGTAAGCAACAGCATTGTTTTGAGCGTCTTTACTATCTGCAAGTGTTGGTTTGTACTGTCTAATGTAAGTATGTGAAGTAACACTGCTTTAAACTAATTGGACACTAAAATTAATTAAATATAAATACAATTTAAAGACTAAAACTAATAATGGATTTAAATAATGGTACCCGTAGCGTTGACACTTGGCAAAAGCAAAAAAGGGAGGGATCCGTGAAACCAGATAACAACCGCCAACTCCGCTTACCGGTACGACCTGAAGGATCGACTAAAAACTATCCAAATCTATCTAAATCAGTAGTTACTAATGAATTCAAATTTCTAAGCCTACACCAAGTTTTGTAATAGCAAATCCAGCTATCTGTTCCTACTCCATAAATTTACAAGATCGTCCGGCCCAGTCTCAGCATATGGTTCTATCTTCAGTTTAAATTCGTCCTAACGTTCCCTATCGTTTCTTAACTGACTTATTTTAATTTCAATCTTCTTCCCTATGGATACTAAGATTAAAAATAGGTAAAACGTCAAACGAAACAAATCAATCGACAAAACAATAAAACATATAAATGTACAATACAAATATAAAATATTTATATATGTATATATAATATATATATATATATATATATATATATATATATATATATTTATATATGTATATATATAAATATATATATATATATATATATATATATATATAGTTGGTATGTTTCTTGACCGTATATTTATCAAATCAATAAAATTATTCTTGAGATATAGGTCATTTATTAAAATATAAAATTATATCAACATATATTACGCGTTTCGGTCTTATTGATCTTGATCACATATTAAAATCCAAATATATATATATATATATATATATATATATATATATATATAGTTAACTAATAAAACTTACAAAATCTTACGTGTAATTTATATATTGTTTTGCATTGTACTAGACTATAATGAATGATGAAATTTATAATAGTGTTAATATGTCGAAGCAGTATCAGTATAGATAAGATTATTTTTACATAAAGATGTGTTCATTCCTATATATTTGATTATTATTTAGTACATTTGTAAAAGTTTAATAAATTTTTTTTTCTTTTTATATGTATAGGGTGTTTTACTTAAATTATGTTAGTTAGAATCATAATATACAAATTATACGGCTTTATAATTAATGTTAGTCATTCTTTAAACTTATTTTTAAAAATTATGTGAAATATTATAATTTATTTAATGTATTATAGTGTTAAAAATTATTATGTAAGATAATCGTGTATGTTTCTATTGTTCTATGTTATTGTTATATTAATGTGTGAACAATTAACTACTAAAAATTTAAATTAATATAACAAAAGAATTAAAATAAAACAAACATAAAGGACTTGAAATATAACACAAGTGTAAAATATAAAATGCAATAAAATATTTTCAAAAAATCGTCTACATACATCTAACGATCTCTTAGCGCGAAGGGGAGATTGGTATATACTGTTAAATCAATTTCTATCACTTTTAAGTCCTGGGTGGATGCGTGACTCCACTTAATTTAAGTTCCTTGTTTAAAGGAATTTATTTAATTGGTTTAAGTTAATTATGATATCTGATTTAGTTTTGTTCTTAATAAGTTCGGTTTGAGGTTTTGATTTAATAGCCGGTATTTGTTCCGCGCGTTTTAGGTAAAACGGTGACTGAGTTAGGTGAAATTTCTCTTGCATATTTAGATACTTAGTTGGTTTGTACAACTAAAAATTTGGTAGTTTGTGTGACCGATAGAATGTAGTACGTTTATAATAAAAATTTGAAGATCCCAATTTAACATTTGCGCGACTTTTTTTATATTATTAATATTTTCATGGTTTTTCTAAGTAAATTCAATTTCTTAGTTTAAAACAATAAGTGAGTTCCATTAATAACTTTCGATACTAAAGAATGGTATTATACATAAAATGTTTTTCAATTTTTTCAAAATAGAGCGCTTTAATAAAAGTTTCGCCCCTTCATACTTGGTACTAGTTACACTGCTGAATGAATGAAATAATGCACAAATTGTTTATTTGCTTTCGCTTTCGCATTTTCAACATAAACCGTTTTTAATAAAGTTAGATCTTTTATAGTTAATCACTTAGAAATGTTGTTCTACTATTTATATATATATATATATATATATATATATATATATATATATTGCCGTTGAACTCGGGTAAGATGCTTACCAACCATAAATTATTTTCGAAATTTTTATAAAATTTTCAAATTCGACAATAAACAAATTTTCAAAAATTAACTAATTAAAAAAAAAATTATCTTTATCCGTTTTCCTCTCTTCTTCGGTTGAACGGCCTTCTTCAACTGCTTCCGGCTAGCTCATTTGGATCTACTCTTGAGTATCAAGATTCACTCGCATATTCTCAATCATACACACACACTAGCAATAAAACCTCAAATACAACCAATATACAAGTTTTTATTTATAACTATTTACAAATGAAATGCGATATAGTCCATATTCCATTGATCACGTTACACTTCAGAAAACCTTATTTTATAATGTCCAGTATTTTATTTTTAAATCATTAAACACAGAAATTGTACCCGGAGTAAATGGGCCTTAAATAATACCTTCTCTAAAATTCCTTCTTTATAATTTATTTATTTATTTTACTCTAAATAAACTCTGGGGTAGGGTGAGCTTAGAATAACCCAGCTAATTATGCATTTGCATACTTTTAAAACAAATAACAAAGCAAAGCCATGTACTCTTCACAAAAATTTTACGTTCTGACGGAACGTTTAAAAACTTTAAAGACACCTTCAACTTTCTAGTTAAATACCATAAGAAAGTTATTTACACGTATTAAGTTCAATACGTAAATAATACACACCTCCTTGTAATTTCACTCTCATACTTTCTCCCAATATTCACAGTTTATAAAGTCACAATTCAAATCGTTACCTGGAAATTTATAGTAGATCTCTGCTTTGAGGAGGATGCCATCTATTTCTTCTATCCGTTCTGCAAGTCGTTTCTAGTTGTTACTAGAAAAACTCCTTCTAAATTGAGCTGCAAACGCTGCCTCCACGATGTAACCAACTTTCACATTCCATTTAAAAATACTTCTTCATGAATTAGTTGCTTCAAACCACCTTACTTAATGTCACGACACGAGTTGATTATAATTATAGATGATATCTCTATTAAAATGTAATTTCAGCACATTTAACCGCGTATTTAAATAAAAGACTATCACCATGTAATATAATTCAACTGATTTAGTAATACTTACAACTCGTGATACTTAGATACGTTGTTTGGAGCGATCGACAACTTAAGAGCCCTCACCACGTTCTTTAAAAGCATTTATACTCTCCGAATGTAACCTCTCCATACCTGCTTAACGCGAAATCCCCCTGTTAACACCATACATTCTTGCAATTTTGAACTCAACTCCATTTTCAAATCCGCGAATTTCAATACATCGTTTTAAAATTTCAAAAATATCACGCTACACTTCCTCGTGCTTGTTTCAAATCAAACTAACATATCGACCAATCGTAGATCTAGTGACGCTTCACAAATCCCTCCTATCCTATTAGTCTCTTACTTATGCGTTTCCTCTGTCCCTTTCTACTCTGGTCTGAGTGGTACAAAATCGACATTCTTGACCATCTGCTGTCTAAACACACGTGGACTTGCGACGTGACTTTAAATCACCCCTGTTTAGTATTTCATGCTAAAACATTTAACCGTTTCCAATATACGTAGAATCTGCATGTTTATCTACTCAAATTTATTGGAACTTGACATTTAAAAGTCTGCAGGTGTTCGATCGTAACGAACGTTTTAAATACAATTCTCCGAGCTTCGTTTCATGGTATTTCAACCCTCCTGATATATCCGTTTGTTAGCAACGTGTTTCACCTTGGGTTTTTACAGGCTTTTATGCTTATTATGTATCAATAATTGTTCAATTAACTCCAATTAAATTAGTAATGAATGGCATTGGCTTCTACCATTTAATTCTTTGCAAAGCTATTAACTTTTTAATTATTATTTGTACAATTTGATTAATACCCGTTACTTAAAAATTGAATTAATTAATATAAATTTCGCACGTAATTTCTGTTTGTTCCTTTATACAGGGTGTTTTGAAATTGTTTCGTTTATCTTTATTTTTAACCCTTTAAAACCACTATATAATCCCCCTACTTCAATTCTTAAAAAAACTATCCCCGGTTTTTCTGAATTTAAATACCTACATTCTAATTTAATGCTATCTGCTATTTCTAAACACCTATCTACTCACCTAACACTACCTATTCCTATTTATCCAACCTATCACTACTTATCTACCTATTTCTATCTATTTCTACACCTATCTCTACTTATTTCCATCTATCTACACCTATCTTTATTTCTACTTAACTATTCACACCTATCGCTATCTTTTACCTAACTATTTTTATCTATTATTAACTCTTCACTCTTTTATTTCATTGTCTTTTCTCCTTTTATTTCTCTCTTTAGTCCTTTATTGACTCTTTACATACATCATCTTGTACTTTTGTCTTTGTTTTCCGTTATCAATACTTTTCCCCTCACTTATTATCACTATCTATTCTTATCCTAGCTATACATACCTACATCTATACCTATATCTAACTATTTCCCCTATTTATCCTATACCTAATCTTATTTTCTATAAACCCTTACTTCTATCCCTATCTATTTAAATTTTACTCTATAATACACCTATCCATATTTATCCTATTTCTACATCTACTTTTCTATATACATCTATCGCTATCTCTCTATTCTATATCTATACTACAATTTCTCTACTAAAATTCATCTATCTCTATTTTTTGTCATTATACTTCATCTTGTTATTTAAATCTGACGCTTTTCTTGATCCTCCAAGTCTTTCTTCTAACTATTCTAATATTCTTCATCTTTATTTCTCCTCCCTCTATTTCTATACTTATTATCCCCATTACTTCACATAAAATAAACTTATTCCTATTATGCTGACTCTTAAATATTTCTTCTTCATTCCCTATACTTGTCTGTTTCTCATTTATTATACTTTCTTTTTCTGTGGACAAACCAAACGATACTACTTCAACATCTTTATCTTTCCTCACTAAGTAAAACTTTTCATCTCTACTAGACCCCTCATGTACAATATTCAATTCACAAAAATCTTTTAAATTCAAATACAAATTACCAAAATTATCTTTGCCCCTTAACTCACTTATGCCTATATTTACTACTTGTGTGTCACATAATGCTGTCTTTCTTTCTAACTCTTTTAACTCTGACTCTCTATCCACTATTAATTCTGCGCCTGACTCTACCTCTCCTTGTTCAGCTTCTTCTTTCACTCTTACTTGTACCTCATCTAACTTTTCCTCACTATATTCCCCTGAGTCGATTTCTCTCACTTCTTCATCATCTCCCTCTATACTATTAATACATAACCCCATGTCATCTTCCGTGACATCATAACTTGCCTTCCAGGGCAATATCCTATCCCCAATCCTAACTATTTTCCTCTCCATATCTATTATAACCCCTAACTTCATCATGCAATCGACCCCTAATATCCCTTTAAACTTTAACCCAGTTACAATGATAAATTCTTGTTCACAGCTTACTGAACCTAACTCTACTTTCAAAATAACTACGCTATTTACAACAGCAAATCGTTTTTTATTCGGCGCAACCAGGTGACTTCTTTTTATTGGCATTATCCTATCACACACTTTATTTTTAATTTCATTGACGAATTCCTCCGATACCAAACTCGCCTCAGCTCCTGAATCTAATAAAACTCCTAAATTTTTCTCAAAAATTTTAATTTCTATTATGGGCAAACAAAATTTTTCAACTATTTCTGGCTCAATTTCCTCTTCAATTTTTAAAAATTCCTTCGGATGTTCATACTTGTACACAGTGATGTCTAGTGGTTTGTCCGTCTTTAAAAATCCTGTCCAGGTCTGTTTTCCCTACTCGGTCCTGGTCTAGCCGTCACCTCAGCGTACGTCCTAGGCGTTTCCACTCGTTCCGTGTTCGTATTCTCAGTCCCCCGTATGTCCGGTGAACTGTTCTGTCGTGTAGGTCCCGGTCTCGGTGCTGGTCCCCTTCCTAAACTGTTACTTCTAAAATATGGTCGTCGTGGTTCCCAATTTTGTCGCTGGTATTGATAGTTATTCCGTCTAGCATAGTTGTCCCGTCTGTTGTCAAACCTAACCGTATTGATTTGTCTTTCCCTATGTTCTCGAAGTCGTCCACTACTTACATCGTCGTACCTCTGCAGGTATTCCAAAAACATTTCTCTGTCCACTATGTTCTGTAGTGCAACGTGTTGTCGTACCTCTACCTCGAAGTGTCTCGATAGATATTTATTAATTTGTCGGTCCGTCAGTGGTGGGTTCAGTTGCTTAGCTATGCTATACTTGCGTATAGCATATTGCTCCCTACTTCCTGAAAATTCTCCCTTAAATTTCCCCGTGATTAAGTCGTCTCGTACCTGGTCTTGTCCGTGGTCACTCCAATAGTGCTTTAAAAATCTGTCTTCAAAGTCCCTGTATGTGTCAATCTCCAGTCCTACTAAATTGTACCAAGCTTCAGCATGGTCTTTTAATGCAGCTTCTACAATATTCAATTTTGCCTGTTCGTCGTATACATTATTTATTAGCCCTCTAACATTATTGATAAATATTTGCGGGTTTACTCTACTATCCCCATAAAATTTCATTTGCTGCTCTAAAGAAACATTACCTGTTACAAACCTTGGACCATCCCCCATTAAAGTCGCTACGTTATGCTTAATCCCTGTCACTTCTCTCTCAACTCGACCTAACTGATTCTTACACGAGTCCGTTACCTCAGTCATTTTCGCATTAATTTCATCCTCACAGAAAATCCTTGCATCCGTTCTTAATTGTCCCATTTCCAAATTCAAACCTCTAATATCACGCTCATTTTTCTCTACCCTAATTTCAACTTCCCTCATCTTTACCGTCAAGCTATTTTTAAATTCTGAAAATTCTTTCGTCGAATTATCAATTTTCAAACTAATTTGCTCAAACTTTTTGTTCGATTCATCTCTAACCCCGCTTAATGTCTCATTCATCTGCTCCAATTTCCTGTTTGATTCTTCCCTACTTAATCACATTTCCTCTAATGTCCTATTAGATTCTTCATTCATCCTCTCTAACATTCTCAAAATTAATTCATTCCCAGCTTCTCCTGATTCCGTCTTCGACTGATCCCTACTACCTCCAGCTTCCTCCATTTTCGAATTTTTTTCACACAAGGCACTATCGTCACTGTCAATTTCCACTCCTTGACTCCTTAACCACTCCTTTCTCTGCATACGTTCAAATCACTCTCACACACTAAACACTCTCTCTTAAAATACCGTTAACTTTATACAAACAAAAAAAACTGAAACTCTCTCTCTCAGATCGCCAGTTTCCTGGAATAAAATCACTAAAATTTTATTTGGAACTCGAGCCTCACTTTTGGGTCGCTAAAATTATGCCGTGGAACTCGGGTAAGATGCTTACCAACCATAAATTATTTTCTAAATTTTTATAAAATTTTTAAATTCGACAATAAACAAATTTTCAAAAATTAACTAATTCAAAAAAAAATTATCCTAACCCGTTTTCCTCTCCTCCTCGGTTGAACGGCCTTCTTTAACTGCTTCCGGCTAGCTCATTTGGATCTCCTCTTGGGTATCTAGATTCACTCGCGTATTCTCAATCATACACACACACTAGCAATAAAACCTCAAATACAACCAACATACAAGTTTTTATTAGAACTATTTACAAATGAAATGCGATATAGTCCATATTCCATTGATCACGTTACACTTCAGAAAACCTTATTTTATAATGTCCAGTATTTTATTTTTAAATCATTAAACACAGAAATTGTACCCGGAGTAAATGGGCCTTGAGTAATACCTTCTCTAAAATTCCTTCTTTATAATCTATTTATTTATTTTACTCTAAATAAACTCTGGGGTAGGGTGAGCTCAGAATAACCCAGCTAATTATGCATTTGCATACTTTTAAAACAAATAACAAAGCATAGCCATGTACTCTTCACAAAAATTTCACGTTCTGACGGAACGTTTAAAAACTTTAAAGACACCTTCAACTTTCTAGTTAAATACCATAAGAAAGTTATTTACACGTATTAAGGTCAATACGTAAATAATACACACCCCCGCGAAATTTCACTCTCATACTTTCTCCCAATATTCACGGTTTATAAAGTCACAATTCAAATCGTTACCTAGAAATTTAAAGAAAATCTATGCTTTGAGGAGGATGCCATCTATTCTTTCTATCCGTTCTGCAGGTCGTTTCTAGCTGTTACTAGAAAAACTCCTTCTAAATTGAACTGCAAACGCTGCCTCCACGATGTAACCAACTTCCACATTCCATTTAAAATACTTCTTTATGAATTAGTTGCTTCAAACCACGTTACTTAATGTCCCGACACGAGTTGATTATAATTATAGATGATATCTCTATTAAAATGTAATTTTGGCACATTTAACAGCGTATTTAATTAAGAGACTATCACCATCTAATATAATTCAACTGATTTAGTAATACTTACAACTCGTGATACTTAGATACGTTGTTTGGAGCGATCGACAACTTAAGGGCCCTCACCACGTTCTCTAAAAGCATTTATACACTCCGAATGTAACCTCTCCATACCTGTTTAACGCGAAATCCCCCTGTTAACACCATACATTCTTGCAATTTTGCACTCAACTCCATTTTTAAATCCGCGAATTTCAATACATCGTTTTAAAATTTCAAGAATATCACGCTACACTTCCTCGTGCTTGTTTCAAATCAAACTAACATATCGACCAATCGTAGATCTAGTGACGCTTCACAAATCCCTCTTATCCTATTAGTCTCTTACTTATGCGTTTTCTCTGTCCCTTTCTACTCTGGTCTGAGTGGTCTAAACACACGTGGACTTGCGACGTGACTTTAAATAACCCCTGTTTAGTATTTCATGTTAAAACATTTAACCGTTTCCAATATACGTAGAATCTGCATGTTTATCTACTCAAATTTATTAGAACTTGACATTTAAAAGTCTGCAGGTGTTCGATCGTAACGAATGTTTTAAATACAATTTTCCGAGCTTCGTTTCATGGTATTTCAACCCTCCTGATATATCCGTTTGTTAGCAACGTGTTTCACCTTGGGTTTTTACAGGCTTTTATGCTTATTATGTATCAATAATTGTTCAATTAACTCCAATTAAATTAGTAATGAATGGCATTGGCTTCTACCATTTAATTCTTTGCAAAGCTATTAACTTTTTAATTATTATTTGTACAATTTGATTAATACCCGTTACTTAAAAATTGAATTAATTAATATAAATTTCGCACGTAATTTCTGTTTGTTCCTTTATACAGGGTGTTTTAAAATTGTTTTGTTTATCTTTATTTTTAACTCTTTAAAACCACTATAATATATATATATATATATATATATATATATATATTGTAACGTATTTTTTTTACTCAGTTACACTTTCCTTATTAATCTAATATAATGTCTTATTAAAATAAAAATATAATTTATAAATATCTAATCACTTAAAATAATTTATAAAATATATAATGGGATATGCGCTCCTTCGCTTTAGAGGTCTAAGTTTCTATAATAAGAATCGTCAGTCTGTCATTTCGGGTCACTTTTCTATCAGCGTTTGAACAGGTAAGCTGCTATCCGCAGCGTAGAAAGGTCAAAATGGTATCCAGGCACATGGCCTGCAATACGGTCCGTAAGAAAGTTTTAATTAATTTAAGCTTCGTGTCTGAATGTGGTTCCTGGCAGCTGTTGGGTGATGGTTTTATTTTGTGTCCCACTCTTAGCGAGTTAGTTGATTCCTGCAGGCCGAAGAAAATAGAAGTCTCCCCATCATTAAAACAGTTGGTATAATTAATTAGATAAATTTTATTAATGCTTTCCGCGTAGTGCAATATCATCAATACCATAAATACTGCTCAAATAAAATTTTAGTTTGAGATTTAAAATACAAGAAAATAATAGGACATACTTAATGGAGATTTGGTTTCGTTAGATAATATTTTGTTCAAAAGATTTTTTATAATTCCAGCATTAAATTTAGTCGTAATGGTATGTTTTCTGTTGCGTGCATCGCAGATGTATATAGAATAGTCCACATCTGGTATTATATTGTTATAGTCTAAAAGTTCAAATTTTTTTGATTGAACTGTACCTCGGCACGTGAGTGACATTTAATCTTTAATTCCAGTTATATTTATTTAAATGTTTTACAAATGATCGAAGGTTGAAATTTTACCTTGATTTAGTTATCTTAAAATTCGTTTAGAAAAAGAAAGATCCCGTACTAAACTTGTAACTTTACAAAATTTTAAAGATGGCTAAGTAGTTTGCCTATCATTTTTGTTTCACAAGTAGACAGTAGTGACTACACTGAAAAAGTTGTTATTGACATATGATGTCAAAACCAATATAAATACCACATGTAATTTTGCGTTACTTTAAAAGTATCTTTAGTTATTTTGAGGTCATGTAGTTTGATTTTTAAAGAACTTCATAAATTTTTTTATATAATATTAAGTAAAGCTAACTCTTTGTTGAATGATGCAATTTTATAAGACGTTAAATAATCAAATTTTTTTGTAAGGTCGACCGTAGTACTACAGATGAGTATAATTAAAATATGAAATATGAATTATTAAGAAAACATAAACTTTATAGTAAACTTATGTAGAAGTATTCAATTTAAAGATATTTGTGTTTTTTTTGAAGATAGAACCATACTAGTTTCTTTGTATGTAAATTTTTGTTGAAAAAGTTAATGCTGAAACAAACCAAGAAAATTTAATTGAATGGAATCTATTTTTGCTTAACTCTTTTATTATTAAAATTCAAGTGAAATTTATAGGATCTTAATAAGCAAGAGGTTAACTGTGTCCTATGATAACAAATACCCTGGGTGTATATATTCTTGGAACTTAAATTAAATTATATTATTTTTGATGAATATTTTTAAGGACACAAACGGTGTCCATGTTGTGCATTTGTTTGTTCACAGGTTAAGTCGAGACATCTGTAACACATCTGGCAATTGATATTTTGGTAAGTGCTTTGCAAGGTTGATATACAGGTTTTGTGGTTATATAAGCGGTGTAGATTTAAGGTTTCCGCATTCCCCTAATACAAGTACATGTATCTTTGTATGCTGTTGTATTGAAAAATACGGTGGCGCTCCTTATCTATATTTTTGGCCAACAGACAACCCATGACCCAAGCTCATGATTTACCCAGAGCTAACACTCTGCTAGCCGTTTATCTCTAAAGAGTTTTTCTTTTCCTCAAGCCGCTTTCCATCCAACTTTACCTTGGGCTTCCATCATTAATAAGAAATTCTCGACCTTGTGATATCAGGTAAGATAGTCGTTAATGTTATATGGAGGTCCAATTTGCTATCTGATATTCACAAGGAATATTTAGAAAAGTTTTCAATATATATATATATATATATATATATATATATATATATTAGGTAGTTAGTTTACACTAGGTAAGTTGATAAATAGTAACGTATTACAGTTAATAAGATGAAATAATAACTTAGACTTTTATGCAAAAAACCCAAATGTCATTTCAAATCGAGTAGTAATTGAAAGATAGAAAATATAAGGTCTTGAACAGGTTATATATATATATATATATATATATATATATATATACATAATGCTGTAAATCTGCTGCCCAAACGTTGGGAGCCAAAAATAAGACTGTAAATATTCGGATACAACCAATGACCAATATAAGGATGCAATGAATGCTTTCTTAATCAAAATGCAAATTAGTGCCTCTTTTCGTCTTTGGCTAGCTCAGTGATGAATATGCTGTGGATTTTACAAAAATGAATTAAAACAAAAAAGTCTCAAAAAATATTTGTGAACAATCCTCTATACATTTAAAAACATCTTTCTTTTACACACATTCTATAAATAACCTACTTACACTCACAGATATAAATAACATAACCGCAATTCACAACTTAAGTTGAGATAAAAACAAAATTATCTTTTCACTATTTGCGTATTGAAAATAATCTTTACCAGTCCTTGTTAATAATTAGAAAACCCTAAAGCATCTCGTATGTGAGTCACACAATTTACTTAAAAAAATTTCTGGATGATTTAAATCTACTTGATTACCTCGTACCACAGTATAGTTGATCGACGATCCTGGAAAGAAATTTATGTAAGGATCAAAGCACTTTAAAATCTGACTTTAAAATTGCTGAAATAAACTATCTATTGAGAAATAATTTTTATGCGCAAGATAAAAACTTATTTCAGCTTAATCTACTTAGTAATGCTCAAATACCTTGTTAGTCACAAAACAAAGTTATACTTGCAGTTTGTATTGTTAAATTCTTCTTTATGACTTTCTCTCTGTTTAAAAAAATCGCGTCTTTGCATTGAAAACTTCTTGGTTCCCAATTTTTAGAGCTCCATTTTAATTATTTTTCATCCGTCAAAGAATATGTTCTGGAAAGTACATTTACTTCTAATATATCAAAATTAGGGTGTGACCTTGCATTAATATTATTTAAATTAAAGTAATAAATCGTCGTTGTACTCTATACAATAGTTATACCTTATAATTAAGGTTCAAACTTCTATGTTGTATGTTGAACGCCATAGAATGAATTACAAATCTTCAATCTTACATGTTGGATGCGAGAAGAATAAATAACTACGTTCTAATTCATTTCCGTGTTCATATAACAACTAATTTTAATACGTGATAGGTCCCTATTTTTCTAATTGCGTTTTTAAAGTATTGGTCACCGCATGATGCAACAATTACCGCGATTTTGCATTTTATCTTTCTAACGACCAGCCAGTATAAAATTTATGGCGATTGCATTCTTTTCTAATGCATTAAACAAATTATTGGCTATCGCTTTCATACAAACTTCTGTAATAATTAGAGCTATTAAAACGCGTTGCTTTATCTGATTTATAGTCCTTTGGTATTATTGTTCCGCAAATTGGGCCGTTCATTCATATAAGGTAATTAATTTGCTGATTTAATAGCTTAGAGAACACTTCTCGAAGAAATGGTGTAGTTTCGTTTTGTTAATATAATTTATTGTGAAATCGTTTTGAAATGGGCTTCTTTGAAATAAAACTGTTTTAAAAACTTGTAAAATTGGTATTTTTTAAAAAAGGATGAATATTTTATACAATTTACCTTTCAGAAAAGTACAAATGTTTGTAGTTTTATGTTTTCGCCGTCTGGAACTTGTTTTAAATGATATCTTAAAGAAGATAGCTCGAAGTCGAAGTTATTAAATATTCTTAAAGTGTATAAATGAAAATCAGTGTATTACGTTTCTTGAATGAGAGACATCGAAGTTATTTACTACTTTAAAAGTGGATGTTTTCCGTCTGCATGCACCCAATAAAATTTGTTTTAAATTAATTGCAGGAGAAATTATTTACACACGGCATACATAAATGCTTTTATTTTCACCAAAAAAATTGGGCCTCGCTCGTAAATGGTATCACAACACTACAAGTACTTAAAACTGTTTTGCATGGAAATCTTATTTTACATATTAAGAAAGCACGCCGCTGTGTTTATACATGATAAAAATTAAATATTGGAAAATTTTATTTTTTCTACGTTTTGGGTTAGTTTTCTTACAGAATTTGGCGCTCAATGACTTTTTGTGATCTCATATCACCTCAATATATATATATATATATATATATATATATATATATTATTGTGAAACTCTCGGTCGGTTACTCGAACACCACACTTTGGAACTATTGTGTAGTTCCGTTGGATTGACTCGAGCCCCTTACTTTGTGCGTCATATTTATTGTGTAGTTCACTGCGGCTGCTCCGCTCCCAGTTGTAACTACTTATGAAAAACATTCAAAGAAGTTTACCTGGATTGCAGAATCTCAACTCCACCTAACTGTCACTAGGCTGTAGTCTATTAGAAAATTACTGCTCTACAATCATACCCAAAATAACTCAACTAACAAAATACATTACACTCTATATACACGAAATAAAATTCACATCTTCCAAAACTCTTTTCATTACGTTCAATAATATAACTTTGCTTGGAAACAAATTATTTTCAAGAATGTGTTCGTATTAAATATTTCTATCAAACATATACCCCATTAAAGTAGATGGGCTATCCTAATAGCTGATTTTAACCTTTGTCTTAATATGAGCTCACAGTAAAACTCTTTAAACTTGTGTGCAACACTATAGCACTGCAATAATAAAAGTCCCCTTTACTTTCTAACCCGTTTTCATTTACATATAAAGTTCAATAAAATTTTCAATTTATTAAAATTTATGGAAATAATCACTCAAACGCACAAAGGAGTTAAAACTCTTCAAATAAACAGCACAACAATATTTTATCAAAATTCGTTACCTGGTAACCATTATCCTGCAGCCATCTGCAAACCAGCTCTCGAAGAAGTTGCCGTCCAGAATGACTCTAGGCTCTGAAACCGCTTTCCAAGTTGAATCACCATTCCTCTCGGCACGCTGCTATCCAAATCTCTTCTAATTTACCATAGAAAGTGCATCCAAACCTCCAAAATCTCCCATTACAATTCCACTTATGATCATAAAATCAATACTCGGTGCATTCACCATTAAAATTTTATTTAAGAACGCCTTTGTGCACTCCAACACCCAAAATAGCAGTAGTTTGTACTTACATGCTTAATAAAAGCTTTGTTCTTAACTCATTACCATGATGCACCAACTTGTGTAATAACAATTAACAATACCTGTTATAAAATCACTATGTAGGATTGACTACTTGAGTTAACCTCGATGGCGAGCGAAGATGTAAGTGAGCTTCACCCTATCTCTCTAAGGTGTTTATATAGAGCCAAACGTACCCCCCGTTTTTAAGTCTTTGTACAATTCTCCAACGGATAAACAAACACTCCCGGTACTCTGTCAACCGTCGGCTCCCTTCTCGAAGCTCCAGGCATAACGGCCACAAAATTTTACCTAAAACATCAACGGCTTTTCACCCGCTATAAAGCTTAACGCAAGAACACAGAAAATACCGAGAAAATACTTCCTACCCATTTAACGGTCGGTGCATTCGTTAAAAAGCTAGCCTCAGCGGACATTGATTCCTGCTAGATCACGCCTCACAACTGAAACACACCTAGTCCTTCTTCCTTCCTCTTGCATACAACCATTTTCCCTCTTTTTCGTTATTACGAATCCCCTTGGATAAGTGCCCTGTCTAATTTTTAAAACGTCCAATTATATTTCTGAATTCTTCTCCCTATTTTATATCGATACAAACATCTTTTATCTCACTCTCGCTAATAGCTTCAGAACTACCCTTGTTCCCCTGTTTGCTACTAAGTCTAACTGATATTCGACTTTTGCGTCTCCTTCTTTTATGTGCTGTTACAACGCCCGTCCTTGTTTGTGATATCGATCCGTGTCTGCCTTTAACGTTTATTTATATTAGTAGAAATTATTAATTTTCTTTCCTGTCCATAACAAGCTCGTGTTTTTAATACTATCTTACTCTACACAACTTTGAAATGTTTCTATATTATTAACAAATGCCTCTAAAATTATGGATCCTACTCTAAAACAAATTGTAAAAGCTTTTAAACCATTGTACACTGTTTTATAATAATTACAGCGGCATTTTTATCCTGTACACCAACTAATCGCTCTTGTTAATAGATGTTTAACCTTTATCGCCATACTCTATAAATATTATGATATTTCCTTATAAATAATTGAAAGCTGAAACTAACATCAAATTAACTATAAATTCCTACCTTAAGTTGAATAATCGTTACCTTAAATATCTAAAACACCTAATTAAATTTTTAATAAACGGTATCTACAAACGTTAGCTTGACATGATTTATTTATCTATTTTTAACTTACAAATTACAGGATATTATATATATAATATATTGCTGTAATAAGGGGTTGTTTAGGGGTGTATTGAGTAGTAAGGATCGTGTAGCAACTATAAATAGCAATAGGAATCAAAAAAATGCATTTATTCTGCAGAAAAATAGGTAGTTCAAACAATACGTAAATAGCAAGCATTTAAAACCCTGTATATAAACCGTAATTAACTTTAAACCATGCAAGTAAGCATATCTTACAACAGTAGAACGCATATTTAGCAGAAAAATAGGTAATTCGTACATTATGTAAATAGCAAGCATTTGACACCCTGTATATAGACCGTTATTAATTTTAAGTAATGCCACTTAACATATCTTTCAACAATAGAACGCGTATTCAGAGGAAATAGTCGTACATGTAATTGAGAAGTGTTCTGCAATTTATAATGTAAAGGCGCCGAAGATAAAAGATAAAACCTAACAAAGCTTTATGCAAATACGCTGGAACGATGAGCGCTTTGATAAGAATATGCAGTTTCAAAGACGCAATAAATACATGAACGAAAACAGCATTAAAGTTACATCATTTATTTTGTACAATTATTCAAAAGGCGATATCTACACGAAACAACGTATAGCAAAGATAACCAATAACAAAGTATCAATATCACATAAACACCAATACACGGAAATCCAAATTAATTACATCAGAAACCGCTTCAAAATACAGGGAATATTAAATACAAAACCTGCTTGGTTAAGACAATCTGCAAAACTGCTTGAAAACCCAGCCCAGAGGTAGTGGGAAAAAGCTATTTAACACTCATTCTGTTATAAAACGGATCAGTTCACAACTGATACACCTCGAAGGTGCGACACTGCTAACCAAAAATCCACGCGTAAAATAAATAAAGTATAGTAGAATATCAAGTTTATGTTACAGTGAATAGTGCAACAATTACGAAGTTTTCGCCGTTTTTTTATAGAAAACGTGAGTAGAATTTGGGTAATTGATTTAATTTAAATATTTATAATAATAGGGCTTCAAGTTTGTGTCAACAATAATATTTCAAGTCTGAGTTGACCATAATATTTCAAGTCTGGGTTGACAATAATACCTCAAGTCTGTATATTTTTGGACGTTTCAAGTCGGTGTCATCAACAATACTGGACATTTCAAGTCTGCGTCGATAATAATACTTCTGGTATATTTCTGGACAATTCAAAGCTGCGTGGATTCAAAGGGGAAAATTCTCATTTTAAGTGGATTCTAAGGGGAGAATTTTAATCGAATTTGGGTACTATTCTGGTAGAATTCTATGTTGCGTCAAAAGCATTTAAGGGAAGAGATTTAAAGCATTTGCAGATAAATATAAAATGATGAAGCACGAGGTAATTTTTGGAAAACAAGGGGTAACTGTACTCAAATATTGATTCAACTAAGCAGAGCATTTGTAGACGGTTGAAGACAACAAAGGGGTGTTGATCCACAACACGAACAACGTATCACAGGTCAGATCTATTTAATTTTATGATATTTTTCAATTTAAATTTTAATACTGAGTTTACTCAATTTATCTAAACTTGTAATGAAGTTAACAAAAAACATTTGCATACGTTAAAATTACGTAATAAAGCATAAAGAGGTCTAGAATATTCCAGATTTTTTTGTAAATAGGGTGTAGTTCTTGGTGACTT
Organism: Platerodrilus igneus; assembly: GCA_036346225.1. Taxonomy (NCBI): domain Eukaryota; kingdom Metazoa; phylum Arthropoda; class Insecta; order Coleoptera; family Lycidae; genus Platerodrilus; species Platerodrilus igneus. The sequence goes on from JARFIW010001228.1 coordinate 424,682, forward strand.
TATATTGAATTAAAAGTATATAAATTTAGGGATCAATAATACATATGATATTAATTGATTGAAGGGTGTATTTAAAAAATTTCAAAAATTGTAAATAATATTTCTATTCATTATATTAAATTAATTGACATCGTTTTATCAATTCAAACAGGTAATAATAAAGGGGTGAAAAAGAGAAAAATGATCATCGTAACGTTGTGCACTCTGTGTAGATTAAAAAAGCCTAGTCTATGCATAATAATAAAATTAGTAAAATTTGAAGTGAGAATACAGAGCGGTGGCGTTAAGTAAAAACGTTCAGAACACCGAGTACGGCGTTATCATATCAATATATTTATGCCGCAACAACGTGGGGGCGAAAACTACATAGTATTTTTATGGCTGCCCAAGCCTGGGGCTCGAATTAAATCAAAATAAATTTGAAAATACGACCGTGGGATTTAGAATAAAATTATTAAATTAAACTGGGACTATAATTTAAGAATTTTAATTTGCAAAAGATTACGAAACCAAAAATTCAGAGAAATTTGTACAGATTTATTTTAGTATTTAAAAGTTTAGTGTAAATATAATTTCAAAAAATGGACAGAGGATCCCAAGAAAGTACAACATTTGAAAGGAGTTCTAGCAAGGAACAACTGACTTCACGAAAAACGAAAATGATTGAGATTTTGAGGGCATTAAATAGTAAAATGGACAAGAATGAAGAGGTCATGATAACTATGACCTTGAAAATCGACGAGAACAGCGAAAAATTAGGTAAGGAAATTAAAATTCTGAGCGATGGCTTAAGGGAAACCAACCAATCAATTGCAGAGATGAGAGCACAACTGCAAGAGAAAATTGTGAGGGTTACGGAGGAAATTGACTGTGTATGGAATCATGTTGGAATAGTGACATTAAAGCAGGAGAAATATGAAAGCGAGACAAACGATTAAATCACTAATTTAAATATCAAAATACGGAGCGTTGAAGAAAATTGTGAAACAGAATTTAGGACAATAAATCGGGAAATAAGTAATTTAAAAACTAATTCAGAAAATTTTAATAGTTAGGAACCAACCAGGCTATTTCAACCAAATCTTTCAATTGACCAATATACTAAATTTTACGGGGACGGAAAATTAAATCAAAAAATATTTTTGAAAAACATTAAAATGTTAGTACATGGCTCAACAGACGAGCAATACAAATTAAACTTAGTAAAATCGATGCTGACAGGGCTAGCTGAAATGTGGTGTAACTTAGTTGAAAGCGAGATCGAAACATTTCAACAGTTTGAACAAAAATTTCTACGACACTTTTGGAAGGATAATCAACAAGACAAAGTTAGGAATGACCTGAGCATGGGAAAATACAATTGAGATAGAGGAATTACGCGGGAATTATTCGCTATAGAGAAGTTTACAGTAGGAAAACAATTAAATCCTCTTTTACCCGATAAACAAATTATAAAATATTTGGCAGGGCATTTTAACGCAGCAGTAAAAAGATATATCACAGCACAGAATATAGTGGACCGAGACACATTTATAGAATATTTACAAAGGTATGATGAGTTGGAAACAAATTATAGGACGGAAAATAATGTTAGGGATCGACGCTCGAATTTTATAAGGACGCAGAGAAATACAGAGACTCGGAGTACTAATTATCAAAGAAGCAATTATAATCATGGGAGAAATTTTAATAGGGGGAATTATAACAATTTTAATATTGATTTTAGGCGAAGTAGAAATACGGGTCAGATACCAAGGCAACAAATAGAACGGACTAATTATGAGGGAAACAATAATCGAGAAGTAAATAGGCAGAAAAAAGAGGATCGACGCACGCAAACGAGGAATATTGATTGCACGCAAATAAGAAATACGAATCACACACACGCAGAGATAACGAAGTAGGCAGGACCTTTCACGTAAAATCAAAATTTTTAGATACGGACGAATCGAATAAATTTCTACAGATAAACGGATATGAACATCAGCGCGAATTCATGAAACGGAAAATGAATTAGGAAAATTTGAAAGGAGCTTATTACCAATAGTTAATTTAAGGGTGGAAGATAAAATAGTTAGACTATTGATTGATACTGGGGCAGAAGCATCACTTGTTGCGGAAGAATTTGTTAAACGAGGGAAATTGAGGGATAAAGCGATACCTATAACGAGGTGTAATTTGGTGGCACCGAATAATAAGGGATTTTGTATGATAAATGAAATGGTAATACTGAGATGTGAAATGGGAGATGTAAAATGGGAAAATGATTTTATGGTTGTACCTGGACTAAAGATAGATATTATATTTGGAATGGATATTATAGATAAGTTGGGGTTAAAGATAAATGCAGAATGCAAAGAGATAGAGTGTAATGGGAAGTATATTAAATGGTGTGAAGAGGGTAATATAGAAGTAGAGGGTGACTGCGTGAATATTTATTAGTTTAATGATGAAATGATAATGAGGGAAATGAAAACGTAGCGATTAAATGTCCAGAAGATTTAAGAAATAAGATGAAGATATTATTGAGAAAGCATTCAGAATTAATAGGGTCGAAATCAAGAATTGTCACAGGTTATGTGCACAAGTTGGAAGTAGTAAACACCGAACCGTTTAACACTAAAATATATCCTATTCCAGTAGCATACAGGGATACAGTAAAGGAAAAATATAAGAAATGTTACGTGAAGGTATCATAGAAAGCTCCAAAACACATTTTGGGAATCCATTAGTCGTTGTGAAGAAAAGTGATGATAGCATCCGATTATGTTTAGATGCAAGAAAGCTTTATAAGCGAACGAAACCGCAATACAATTGTCCACCAACAATGGATAGCATATTAGCAAGAATAGGTAATAAGAAAATCTATAGCAAATTAGACTTAAAGAATTTATTTTGGTTGATTCCATTAGCGCGAGAATCAAGGAGATATACAGGGTTTTCAGTAGAAGGAAAAACATACCAATTTAAAGTAGTTCCGTTTGGTTTGTCCTCGAGTACGGGCGCACTAGTGAAAACTATGCAGAATATTTTGGGACCGTATGAGGAATTTTGTATCCACTATGTGGATGATGTGTTGATATTTAGCGATAGTGTAGAGTAACACTTTGTACATTTAGAAAGAATTTTATTAGAGTTAAATATAGCAGGTTTAAGTGTGAATTTAAAGAAGTGCGAATTTTTTCAAAATAGAGTTAAATTTTTAGGATAGAGAATAGATAGCAAGGGTATACTTATAAAGCAAGGAACGAACAAATATGAGTTAAAAGGACATAGATTCAAAAACAATAATTGGGAAGTTAAAAATAAATTTAATTAACACCCGTACAAAAGGACACAAATAAATGAGTAAATAAAATGTCAAATAAATTTAGGGATAAGCATACATAGAGTAGTAAAATAGGATATAGGTATAAGAATAGGAATAGGTACGAATAGGGTAGTAAAATAGGACATAGGTATAAGATTAGATAAATGTAAATAGGGGATTAACAAAGGTAGAGTTAGATTTTTAAAATAAAATAAAAATATAAAAATTTATAGACGTTGGGCGTCAAAATGTCATTGTTCTAAGATTTTATATTTTAATTTAGGGGAATAATGCTGTGATAAGAAGTTGTTTAGGGGTGTATTGAGTAGTAAGGGTCGTGTAGCAACTATAAATAGCAATAGGAATCAGAAAAATTCATTTATTTAGCAGAAAAATAGGTAATTCAAACATTATGTAAATAGCAAGCATTTAACACCCTGTATATAGACCGAAATTAACTTTAAACGATGCAAGTAAGCATATCTTACAACAATAGAACGCGTATTTAGCAGAAAAATAGGTAATTTGTACATTATGTATATAGCAAGCAAATAAGACCGTTATTAATTTTAAGTAATGCCAGTTAGCATATCTTTCAACAATAGAACGCGTATTTAGAAAAAATAATCGTACATGTAACTGAGAAGTGTTCTACAATTTATAAAATAAAGACGCCGAAGATAAAAGATAAAACCTAACAAAGCTTTATGCAAATACGCTGGAACGATGAGCGCTTTGATAAGAAAACGCAGTTTCAAAAACGCAATAAATACATGAACGAAAACAGCATCAAAGTTACATCATTTATTTTGTACAATTATCCAAAAGGCGATATCTACACGAAACAACATATGGCAAAGATAACCAATAACAAAGTATCAATATCATATAAACACCAATACACGGAAATCCAAATTAATTACATCAGAAACCGCTTCAAAATACAGGGAATATTAAATACAAAACCTGCTTGGTTAAGACAATCTGCAAAACTGCTTGAAAACCCAGCCCAGAAATATTTAACACTTATTCTGTTATAAAACGGGTCAGTTCACAACTGATGCACGTCAAAGGTGCGACACTGCTAATCAAAAATCCACGCGTAAAATAAATAAAGTATAGTAGAATATCAAGTTTATGTTACAGTGAATAGTGCAACAATTACGAAGAGTTTTTGTCGTTTTTTATAGAAAATGTGAGTAGAATTTGGGTAATTGATTTAATTTAAATATCTATAATAATAGGGCTTCAAGTCTGTGTCAACAATAATATTTCAAGTCTGTGTTGACCATAATATTTCAAGTCTGGGTTGACAATAATACTATAAGTCTGTATATTTTTGGACATTTCAAGTCGGTGTCAACAATAATACTGGACATTCAAGTCTGCGTCGATAATAATACTTCTGGTATATTTCTAGCAATTCAAAGCTACGTGGATTCAAAGGGGAAAATTCTCATTTTAAGTGGATTGATTCTAGAGGAACAATTCTAATCGAATTTTGGTACTATTCTGGTAGAATTTTAAGCTGCGTCAAAAACGTTTAAGGGAAGAGATTTAAAGCATTTGCAGACAAATATAAAATAATGAAGCACGAGGTAATTTTTGGAAAACGAGGGGTAACTGTACTCAAATATTGGTTCAACTAAGCAGAGCATTGGTAGACGATTGAAGACAACAAAGGGGTGTTGATCCACAACACGAACAACGTATCACAGGTCAGATCTATTTAATTTTATGATATTTTTCAATTTAAATTTTAATACTGAATTTACTCAATTTATCTAAACTTGTAATGAAGTTAACAAAAAACATTTGCATACGTTAAAATTACGTAATAAAGCATAAAGAGGTCTAGAACGTTCCAGATTTTTTTGTAAAGAGGGTGCAGTTTTTGGTGACTTTATATTGAATTAAAGGTATATAAATTTTTGGATCAATAATACATATATTAATTGATTGAAGAGTGTATTTAAAAAATTTGAAAAATTGTAAATAATATTTCTATTCATTATATGAAATTAATTGACTTCGTTTTATCAATTCAAATAGGTAATAATAAAGGGGTGAAAAAAAGAAAATTAATCATCGTAACGTTGTGTACTCTGTATAGATTAAAAAGGGCTAGCCGTGGCATAATAATGAAATTAGTAAAGTTTGAAGTGAGAACACAGAGCGGTGGCGTTAAGTAAAAACGTTCAGAACACCGAGTACGGCTTTATCATATCAATATATATATATATATATATATATATATATATATATAGACTTATACAACAGACAATGACTATTTAGTTCTCAATGCAAATTATTTAGTTGTGCCACCTGTATGTATGGAGTGTGCAGTAAAGGGTTTCAGTATTTTAAATACACCAGCATCATATGCATTCTGTAGGTCCTGTGACATACACAGGCTTCCATCAATATAATTTCTTACATACGACAAGAATCAGTTGTTTGAGCGTACACATACACCGAAACCAACTTATTCAGCATTTGCAGCAACATCCAAATATCACTTTTCCTGACGTTCTGATTTACGTTATTATGCGTAATAAAAGTAATATGTTTTTGCCTTTCTATATTTCTTAGAGATGTTATCAAAATCTATTTTCTTATGTTATTTAAGACATTGGAGTCGATGTTTGAGGTGCAATGGCATTTACTTCAGAAAGAAAACGCTTTATACTAACTCACACGATATTATAAGGTTCTATAAATATTAGTCCGTATTAATTTTCGGTATTACACTAGGGTATACGCGAACGCAATTAACCCCGGGAAATAAGTTGCATTTTACTTTATTAAATGCATTTTGAATGTCAGACTCCTTAATTGTGTTAGTGTCCGTTTTGTTGTGAGACAGCATTTAATTTTTAATTTCAAGAGCTAGATAATTGCTTGACGTTAAACGTAGAAACGATTCTCTAGGAATTAAAGTTAAAGTTAATGCACGATTCAATTCCTAATGCAGGTTTTTTACAGGGTTTTTTTTTAAATGTCGGGTTTTAGTTTCAAAAACGGCAAATTGATCAAATGATTATTTTATGAATTTTATCCAAGCGTATATTTTTCCTGAAAAATTAACCAATGTCAAATAGTTTGTAAAGACTGTTTATTTAAACCGTAGGGTACGTAAATGCTGCTTTGGTATTATGTGTTGCATTCTTAATTGCCGAACACGGTAATTAGTATAGTCCATTTGCTTTAACTTTAGGATGACGTCAAATGTAGTAATGAAGTGTTGCCAACTGTATACAAATGAATACCTAGAATTACGCTTGAAGGATATTGTTAGTTAACACAATAAAGGTTGGCAGTTCGGTACGGTGTTGCCACCAATTCTTCAGGCTAATGGAAATATTCGTGTTTTCACTAAATACATTAGAATTTATACTAGCATTGGCAATGTAGCATTTTATCTAGTTGTGATTTCATCCTAGAGTTAAAACGAATGGACTATAGAAGTTTTTGTTTATTACGTTCATAATGTTCGTGTACAACTTAATAACGCCTTTATATAAAATTTACAATATTACTGTGCTACATTTATATTTGCCGAAAGATTTACGTGTTTTCGTTGTGTAATTCTGTGCCAAAAAACTTTTCTTTTGTTAGATATTGGTACTACTTAATTTACCTATTATGCACATTAGGTGTGGTCAGTGTTTTTACGCCTTACATAAAGTAAGTTTTATTCTTTAAATAACCGAATAAAAACATTACTTTTTTATAAGAAATATGTGTTCCGCACCCCACAACCAAGAACGCTTTTTTGAGAACGCTCATGCAGAAACAACTGCATTGAAAGATGGATTATTAAATTATCTGTATAAGCTAAGGTATTTAATCAGCAAACATTCTCGTCAAGAATAGATGGGAATAATTTTGAGGAATTTATAAATATAAGATTTAAGAAATATTAACCATTTTGTATATCTTTCTATTTCGTTGCAGATCGATTTAAATATTGAATAGATTAATTAAGTATTTATTACATAAGAGCAATTATAATATTCATTTTTTACTAAAATAACTCATGACACGAGATAGGTTTTGAGCCTTTGGGAGCTTCTTTTTAAAAAGTTTTATCGCTAAAAACTCTTCTATCAATTTTATTTTTTATTGTTTAATTACAAAAAATAACTTATTTCTGTTACAACAACTTAGACGTTTATATTCACTAAACATTAAGTAATTGAAATTGACAAAAATATTTGAAGTTAATAAATTAATAATTAATAATTAAGAATTATGGTGAGTAGCTTGAACTACCAACAATGTTAAAGTTATGAAGTTCGAGACTGACTGGCCATCAGGAGCTCCTCAGGGTATTTGTGTAATCCCTGCTCTTGTATCATCTTGTGGGAAGTGCAGATCTCATGCCTGCTACTTCCTGATAATTTACAATGTATTACTTCTTAGTAGTCTTAATTATAACAATTGCTTTCTTATAGTTCATTGTGTCGTGCACCTGCAGTATCATGTTGCGTTCGGAATACAAAGTAGTTGCTTCCGTTCTCACGTCTGATTATGAACTTTTATTAACCTTTTATAACGTGTCCTTCAATTATACAATGTAACCTTCTATTTCTTAAAACTTAATATTTAGATTTAAATTTGTATATATTTTAATTGAGGGATATGTAACTCACGTTGTACAATAATATCTCTTTTCTTTGTATCTATGAGCATGTAACATGCCATTTTACCTAAAGCTAATGGAAATTCCAGTTAAATAAACTTGTCCTTTTTACGTAAGCTATTTCTTTTTACCTAAATTTATTCTACACAACACTTCTGCATGTGCTTAAATATAAATAAATTGAAATCCTCAGAACTAACTTACATTATATTTAACTATTTAATACAACTAAAATTGCATAAATCATTTATACGTTTGGCTAAGATGCATGGTACTAAAATTTCATTGGCAGTAATGTTATCAATTACATAATATAGGTGGATTTGAGTTCTATCAATTCTATCCCTTATTTCCAGTCTTCATATCATTTTCTTTCTTATCTTAGGTATAACTTGTTGGTTGACCGGATGGTGAATTTTGTCCATTTGGCTCTCTGATTTAGAATGATCCAGTCGTAAATTGTATTATCTAATTTTCGATACATGAGACCGTACAAGGTGTACTTTAATAAATGTATCTTCTAGTCGCTTCTAAAAATAAGTGTGTAACGATTCTATAAGAAAAGGTAGCGGTTAGCTGAACTGCAAAGGAATGTTTTTAATAAGAAAATGGTAAGATGTACATAGATTTAATTTTTGTTTTTCGTTGAGTTACGCTGCCATTTTAAATCTAATACCATTCAACTCCAAAGTTTAAGTTGGTGTTCTAAGGCTGATTTTTAAGTCAGGATTTTAGAGACTTGGTTCGATGGTGCAGCACCTTGTTAAGTTTTAGTTTCCTTTCTTCAAGTATTTGGTCTGATGTTAAAATCCCAGGTTAATGATTTCGCATAATGCTTAATTAACAAAGTTATATATTCAACTTCGTACCTAAATTTCTTGAAACAAATACCTGAACAGAAATTTTATCGTTAAATCAGAATGCATTTGGGACTCCATGTTTCTTTACTTTCAACCACATGGAGATGTGAAACCTTGTAGTGCAAGGTTTTATTTCTTGAAGCGTCAGCAAAATCTTACAGTTGATATTTGTTTGGTAAGAAGACTTCACGATCATTTTAAGGCATCCGGTACTAGAGCACTAGAAAAGAAATTAGGATAATGTAATATTTGTTGTTGTATAGATACTTTTTACTCAGGTATATTATGTTTCGACTTTCTTTTATGCCCACACATCAGAAGTTATAAAATAATTTTTTACAATGTGTTAAAGTAAATTCTTAGTTATATAAAAAATAGTAAAACGCAGCTAAATGAGCTACGTTTAAATTTATTGACCAATATTTGCAATAATTTTTAAGGAAAAGCTTAAACAATGTAAGACAAATACTACCTACTGTTGGTTATTTTGTTTGAATAATATTATATAGTTACTTGCGTATAGATAATTGTGATTAAGGTGCATTTTCAGTTTTTATTTGCAATGACTTAAATTAGTAGAGAAGACAACTTACGCTATTACGTTACATTTCGTAATTTTAGAGTTACTGCTTCCTTGATTTAAAAACGACTTTATTTTTTACCGATTTGAATATACGGGTTTGCTATACTTCTATTATTTCAAGTTAGTTCAGTTAGGAAACCAACTTTGCTAGTACTTTATTTAATTTACAAGTCCGCATGTTTATACTACACTTTATGTTTTTTTATCTAGATGTGTGCTGTTAATGATAAAGAATTTTGTGAATGTTGCTATTTTAAAATATAGATAAAAATCGCTTTCTTGTTCTGGCGTTGTATTGTTACTACAAGTTCGTGAGTTGGTTTTTCAATGTACCTTTCTTACTGAACGTTCTTAAAAGGTTCTTTATAAAGTGAACTTCGTGTTTGTCACACATAAAACGAGTAGTTTAAATGAAAAGTGTGAATGCTCTTTCTTCACGGCGGTATAGTTTATTGACTGTATACCCAACCAGTCAGTTAACAAGATATGTGTTTATGCTGTTGTCTTGTGAATGCACAAATTGGGTTAGAATACTATTAAAGTATAAACGCGGGTTGTTATCAAGGTTTTAATATTAATACTTCGTGTTTCTTTTGGGTGTAACTGTGCGTCACCAGTTGAAAAGTTACCAGCACCCTTCACAACTTGCATGAGGGAATAGCATATCATGGTGACCAAGAGCTGCTTATTTGACTCCTTGTGGCGCGTAGATTGCCTACATTTTAGAAGTGTTAATAGCTTTAATGAATAGACGTGGACTGTTATATTCTGTAAGATTTGCCCAATAATTTGGGAACTGTATTTAACTATACTACTGTAAATATGTATCTTTTTTGTGCTTTTATATTTCAGAAGCTTTTATTCAGAACGGATACATTTTGCTCCAATATAAAGTAAGCAGTTAAGACTCTGACAATACTTATGATGCGTACGCTGATGTTGTGTGTAAACATAATTAATTAGTTGTATGTTGCGACAATTCAATTACAGTGGTTAAATGCAACTTAGTCTGATACACTAAGGTATACGGCAATATTTAAGGGGTGTATAATGAAGTAGTTTTTTTATTTACAAAACACACTTCAGCTTGACTGTTACTAGACATCATTAATATTCAATGTTAGTAGTTAAGGAGTAAAAAATTCACATGTTCGTACTTAAACTAGTAATTTAGTATTGTGTGCATTTAAATCCTTACAAATTACTTATTAGAGTTATATTCCACTTGTGTTTATCTATCATATCAAGTACAAATGCCCTAAAAGAGACGAATTTATTTGTGGGTCATGTCCTTTTGTTCTTTAGAGACACCCTCAATTTTTGACTGTGTTAGTGTGGCATTCGCTTTCCTTCTTTCGTTTGTTATCCCGTCATTGGTGCAAGTCCACTCCTTATTATGGATTTGGTACTTTTCTACCTGGTCCACTCGTTTTACAAATAACAAATTACAACGCCCAACAAGGCCTCGAATTTGTAAAAACTTTTTACTCACGGTTTCGCTTCGACTCTTTTCTTGTACTCAGCCCTTGGCCTATATTTCACCCTAGATTATTAGACTTGGGTTTTAGCTGTATAGTATTTTAGTTTATTCTCCTTTGCATTGCATTAATTTACTCTCGTGCTATTGCTACTAGCGATTTTTTCTTTCACCATGGTTATTTGGAAGCTAGTCGTGAATTGATTGCTCAAACATGAACCGCAATATAAATTACCTTCGCGGGGGTTTGACTCAGACCCTAGTGTAGAAGAATCACGTAAATCCACTCAAGTTACGATTTGCATAGGGAAAAATCAATCCTTTACTACACACCAGTATATGTTGCTGCTGAAATGGACTATGAGACTATTAAGATTGCATTAACTAAACTAAGACGGTTTGCTACGAAATTTACTGGAAATATCACGTAGAATAACTTTGTTCGCTTACAATAGTTGTGGGTTCACGCTCAGTGACGTTGAGAATTAATGTTGGCGAAGTCGACCGAAAAAACTCTTAAGTAAAATAAAGTATTGCTTGCGTTCGAAACTATTCGTCCAAAGGTCGACAAAAACAAATAGATCTAACCTACTGATACCCGCTGCCCATCTTTTTTTAACGTTACCGTTTTCAGATGCTACATTGTTGAGGTTGTAGTCGGAAAAGAGTTGACCGACCCAAGTGTCCTCACTATAAAAAAATTTTAAACCGACGTTAGGGTCCATAGGCCGAAACGAGAACCCCATCGTTTCGCTTATCTCGAATTCTCGTTTCCCAGATTTTAATGAACAACCTTGGCTTTAAATAAATTTCATATGCACTAATGTTTATGACGACAAACGCCCATTTTTAAAAGTCCAAACCTTTGGAATTTTATTCACCAGTCTCCCTGATTCTGGAGCCACACACACCATCCTTGACGGAACTGGTTGGCACAGTTTACGTACACCAAACCTATTTCTCCACGTCCTCCCCCTCTTTCTGTATTCTGGCAGATAATTCTAAACGTACACCCTAAGTTCCGTTTCTCTTCCATAACCCTCCAGAATTCGGTTATTACTGTGGATGTTCTTATAATTCTTCAAGTTTTCCACCAGCTCATTCTTGATGTTGATTTTTGGATGTCTGTACAATGTGTCTCTAACTGTCGCCATGGCTTAAAGCCTTTTGATTCTACTTCCTTTTTAACTACTATCACTTCCAATCTTACTCTTGTCATTTCTGAACTTATTACTGAACAAAAAGTTTGTTTAGACTCTCTAATTACTACTGCTTCTTCCAAGCAGTTTACTGGCCTTAGTAGAACTACCTTGGTACATCATATTTGTACTTCGGCAGAACCTATTAAACAACGGTAATATCTCTTTTCTCCTACGCTTCTAGAGGCTGCTCATTCCCAATTCAAAGAGATGCTTCACCTTGGAGTCGTTGAACCATGTACCAGTTCGTGGTCTAGCCCAATTGTTCCGGTAAAAAAGAATTATCAGTGCTATACGTTTTGTACTGACTCTTATAAGAACAACAAAGTAACCCAGAAAGATGCCTACATGCTTATGTATAACTCCTCTATCCTAGACCACCTCCGTGATGCCCGTTTTCGGCTCTCCCTGATACCTAATCACCATATTGAACAATATCTCTATCTACTGTATTTAGACCGATTACTGCTTTTACAGTACCCCAAAAGAGGTTGTTATCAATTTTGTCGTATATATTTTGACTTTCATAATTCTTCTGCCACTTTTCTACAACTTATCGATCAGGTCATCGGTTCTGACGTGGAACAATTTTGCTTCGCATATCTTAACGATATCAGCATAGCTAACCCTTCTTTCGACGAACACTCCAGAATTCTGAAGCTTGCCCTAAACCGTTTTTTATTGGTTTGTCTTACTCTTCATTAAAATAAATATCATTACTATCTTCCCGAACTCTATTACGTCGGTTATGTTGTTAACCGGGATGCTTTACTTGTCGATCCTAAAAAAGTTTCCGCTGTCTTCATATTCCTCCTACTTCCTCTGTCCAAGTGTACGTCGACTGATAGGCATATCCAGTTGGTACCGGAGCTTCGTTCCAAGTTTCGTCACTCTTTCTTCTCCACTTTCAAATTATACGTGTAAAGGTGTTCCTTTTTCTCTGGACTTCTGATTGTCAGCCTGCGTTTGCTTTCCTCAAGCAACATTTGTTTTCCGTATTCATCCTTCCTTTTTCCGACTTCTTCTTACCAATTACGATCCAAACAGGTGCTTCACATTTTGGACTAGGTGCTATTCTGGGTCAAAACTCCTATGAGGGTGAGAACGTCGTTAGTTGTGTCAATCTCTCCTTTTCTAAATTAGAGCGCAACTAATCCGTTACTATAAAAAGTGCATAGCAGTATGGTGAGCCATTGAGCAATTCTGTCGGTATTTCGAAAGCACTCACTTTATCATTCTCATTAAACACCATTCGCTCAAATGGCTAAACAAGCGGCACGATCCATCTGGACGTTTTACCCGCTGGTCTCTCCGCCTACAACAATATAACTTTTCTATTCTGCACAGCAAGGGCAAAGACCATGTAGTCCTTGATAATCTTTCTGGTTCTATTTCTATTTTCGACCCATTTATTTCTCGGCCATTTCTTCTGTAGACGTTACCCTTCCTACTCCTGATACCTGTTACAATTCTATGGTGCAAGAGTTCCTAAATATCCTAGAAGTTATTCATCCTGGACCGTATTAAACAATATCCTTTTCCATCGTATAAACCCCCTATCGTTGACGACTCTTCGGACGATTGGAAAATCGTCAAACCTTTTAAGTAGCGCAAACATCTAATATCCCTTCACCTGGGTTCTCCTAATTCCGATCACTACTGCGAGATTAAAACTTCTCCTCCTATCCTCCAAAACTATTACTGCCCTATCTTCGAGCTTACGTCACTCGATACATCTAACGTTGTCCTGTATTTGCTACAGTTACCTCCTCCTGGTTCCTATGGCAAAACCATGCAATCTGTGGCAAGTATTCTCTTATGATCTTGTCGGTTCCTTTCACCGTTCTACTAAATGTCATGCCTATATCTTTATAGTGGCTAATTTGTAACGTGCATTTTTGTAGCTCGACATTTTTACACTATACCCAATTCGTAAATACGTTTCGGTGACTGCTATTTCTGCATTTTGTGTTTATTAACTCGTTGACGAATAATCTCGCTATAGTATATTACGCTCCTTTCTGCTAGCGTACTTAAAATACATCGCTTTGAATAGCTGGTTGCATAAAGTTGGATTTACATTAATAAATAAATAATTATTCGTCGTATAAATTTCGTTACTTATGCTATTATCGAAGTGGAGATAAGAGGCGCTCAGATGTCATGGACAACAACGAGTATATATCGACAGATTAGCGTGGTTGAGTTAGTTGTGCTTTGTTCCCTATAAATTACGAGTTTAGTAGTTGTTCGTTGTTCCTTAAATTGCTGAGTTGTGAATTAACTGGAGAGCAGAGTTCGAATTCCTTTTGAAAGAAAGTATGCTCTGTATAGACAAACGTGTGGTTTCTGGTGAAATAAACATTTTACGAAACATCTGATCGACGTATTTTTAGTGATATGCGTGCTGACTAATTGTATCTTTAGTTGTTTCCTGTTGAAAAAAAGTGGATAACTTGTTAAACTCGACCGCACGTGTTTGTTTTTACGGAACATTGGTTGTAGTGATACGCGTGCCTTACTCAGTGTGTTTGTAGTTGTTTTTCTTGTGCAGAAAAAAAAAACGTGGTAGAACTTGTGAAACTTGACCGATTCTTTCTTTAGGAGTAATGTGTGTGCGATCTCGTTTCGTTAGCTGTTTTCTTTTTTTATTTATTCGAGCAGTACATACTTTGGATTATCTAAATACAGTTGTAAGCTTGAGTGTTTCTAAAAATGATGATACAGTGTAGCCGGTTTAGTAGATGAAAAAAAAAAAAGGTTGCTTCTTATAAATATGTATCTCATTCACATGTAAATACAGTTGATACTGTGGTTCTGAATTTTCTACTACCAAAGAATCTAGAATAGAACACTACTCGTGCAAACTTTCGTTATGCAAAGCATTGGATTTTTTTTTGTTGCTATAGGTAGCAAATGAAACACCTTGCGTTGTTGTTAGTTTAATGCAAGAACTTATCAGAGGACATGCATTACATCGTGCCTTGCAAGCCCGTGATTCTAAATGCTAAATTTTTACTACAATTTTTGTGATTAGTGTAAAGTGTAATAAGTTCCATCAACACCCTCGCAATTAAGGGTGAAGTGCTTCGTTAGTGCCGAACATCGTACATCCCACACTTCCATTGCAAGGAAGCGTTACTGCAGGAATCTCTGTAAGTGCACTATTTCATAATTGTTGTTATTTTAAATATCTATCCGTGGTTTTACAATATCCTTTGTTGTTCTGATACCTTTTACAATAGACTTGCATGCTATTAAGAAACAAAAAAAAAACTAATACTACTGAATTACTCATCAATTGTGCTTATCTATTTATCTTTTGTTAAAAAAATTTTTTGTCTAATTGATGTTAAATTGGTGTGTGAGGAAACGTTTCTGCTACTCCCCAATATTACCTCACTTTGTATTAAAAGTTTTTGTACTGCTATTACCGTTGTCATATTATATAGATTATTCAAACGTTTTTACCTTCTTTTACATTCTTTTACATTCTTTTTTTTCAGGTTTACTTAACTATTTTTATTGCAGGTTGACTATTCTAATTCTTTTTTTTCAGGTATTGTTACTAATTCCTTATAACCCCGTACGTTATATGTTGGTCTGCTTTTTGCAACCCCCCCTACTCTCCGATTGAGCCCGGTCACTTCTTTTTTCCTCTTTGATTTACTTTCCGTTACGCACGGCTACGAGCCAACGTAACATAACTTTGGCGCCCAACGCGCCTGCCACTAGATTTACGTAACAAATTGTTTCACTACCCAGTCAGTTTTCAAGATCCTCAAAAACGCGTGTTCTCATTTTTTGGTGTTCTAGAATACCACATCACTGATAACAGTGTACGATTTCGCAGCCGTAAATTCACTTCCTTATGTGCACGTTATCCCACTCGAATCCTTTTCATCATCCATTACCATCATTAAGCCAGTCCTGCCGAACGTTTTAACCGCCTCCTCAAGACTATGCTTGCTTACTATATCCGTAACAACTAGCGTCACCGGGAATGTCCATCTCCCTAAAATGTCCTGTGCCATTCGAGCATCTAAACACGAAACCAATGGATACACTTTTTTGGACTTGCTGTTTACTTATAAAGGTAATAAGCATTCTACAAACAAATATTGATTAGGCGGAAAAACAATTTGCTGTACCAGCAAATTATTTTCTTTGGGCTGGAATAATACTACATCATTTAGTCTGCCCTGTCTTTTCCAGACATATGGGCATTATAGTCCAAAACGCATTTGGGTTTTAATTTTTCTTCGCCTCCTTCTGGAGCGGTTTTCTTCATTTCATGTTTATGACATATGTTAATCATTCTCACATCCCTCCGATTCTTTCATTTTGTTACGAAAACCTTTTCCTTCCGTTTCCATATTGATTTTCCTTATTTTAGTTTTGTGTTCAAGATTTATTGGGACATACCCTTTTATTTAAGCACAATATCGCTGCGAGTTCAGTATTTTTAGACTACAAGAATTTAGCTAAGGAAACACTGGTATAAAAGTTAACCAGGTCCTCTATGTGGCCTTTTACCAAATAATCCTTCATTAGTTCCTCATTTTGTTTTGTTAATGGACTTTTTCCTACATAAATAATAATATTAAAGGTATTCCCACTATCTGTCGTCAATTCATCTAGTTTAGTATCATATTTATGGTGCTTGTAGAATATATATTGATGAAAGCTTAACCGTTCATGCCATAATATTCTAGCGTTGTCAATGCTTAAACATTGCACGGGAGAATACAAAGAATTTTTATTCTCAATTATTCTTTTTAATACCGAACGAATTTTGTAAAGGCGATTATTTATATCAGCAGTATCATGATTGACAAATCTAAACAATCGTAAAATTGTAGTGAATAATTGATTACTTGGCATTGTTTGTTCAAAAATAGGGTGATAAATAATGAATCTCTACTCTATTATTTACCAGCAACAGGAAATTTGATATTACCGCTCAAACAGCACAAACAAGGAAATTTACTAGTTTCTTCATTAGTTGTGTTACACCACTTAAGTCGTTTGCCACCCATAGTAGGTGGTGATTTTCTGCCATTACGTTAGCTCTCCTCTTAGTTTCTTCGAAAATCATTTCCATCAAATTATAATTAAAAAGCATTTCAAAATATTCCAGAACAGAAGTATTTACAGGAATATTTACTTTGATAAATTCTGCCTAAGTAAAATATAAATCTGCAGGTTCATCTTCAGATTTACTCCATCCATCATCAGACCTCGTAGAACTTTAGCTGTTTTTGTCATTTACGGTACCTGATCAACATCAATACGACTTAATATTTTTCATTTTCACAACTATTTGTGTATGAATAATCAGAATCACTACTGCTTTGATCTTTTCTAAAATCATAATATTTGTCTGCAGTGAAGTCATCGCTAGAACACGATTCATATTCAGAATAATTAGATCGATTCGCCAATTCCTCAAATTCAGCATCTTTTATAGACCTATGCCTGTCTTGATCGTATAGGAGAATCCATTTTGTATCATCTAATCTATAATGTATGAATAAAATTAGCTTAACACAAATTGTAGAGTACAGTATTTTATCTCACAAAACACCCAACTTAATCTTCACATGCACTTGGCATTGACTACTAATCAAAGCTAATGCAAAAGGCTATTGACCACTATACTGGCCGTGAGTGAGGGGTGAGTGTTACTCAAGGGCCAAGGAAGCTAACAGGAGCACCATTTGGATGTAACTGTCTGTTACTCGTTAAAAATTTACCAATACGCTTCACAGTTTGTGATAGAAAATAGCATATAGTGACCAACGGCTGTTTACTTGACCCCATATGGGACGCAGATAGCCTACACTCTATTAATGTTAAGTTATGATGAGGAGATGTGACGGCTTTATCTTGTAAGATTTGCCCAATAATTTGGGAATTGTGTTTAAAAGTACCACTGTAAAAATGTATCATATTTGTACTTTTGTGCTTCAGTAAATCCTGTTTAGAATGAGCTCTTTTTGAGCCAATATTTATTTATTATACGCCCGTTGAAACCGCTGCGTAAATACAATTAGTTAGTTGTTTGTTGTGTTAACTTATTTACAGTGTTTAATTATCACTTAGTTTGATATACTAAAGTATACGACAATAAATAAGAGGTGTATAATAGGGTATTTCTTTTATTTTTAAAACATCCTGCAGCTTGATTGATACTAGACATAATTAGTATCTAATGTTAGTACGTGGGGAGTGAAGAATTCAGGTGTTTGTCCTTATTGTTGTTTGCAATTTAAATTCATACAAGTTACTTATTAGAGTTATGTTTTACATTTGTTTTTGTGTTTATTTATCATTTCAGGTGCAGTTGTTCTGAAACGTGCGAATTGGATAATGTGCCGTGTCGTTTCGTACTTTAGACCCCCGCAACCTTTGACTGTGTTAGCGTGGCATTCGTTTTCTTTTTTTCCCTTTTCTCTTTCTCGTTTCCCCGTAATGCGTGCAAGTTCACTTCTTGCTATGAATTTCGTTCTTTTCGTTCTAGTCTGCCTGTTTTACGAGTAACAATGCTTGAGTAATTATTGCACTAAGTTTATGTAATATGAAATGATAATAACGTATAATAATTATTGTATCATAATTTTGTTTTATATAGAAAGGAAATGAAAACTAGAATTTATTTACAATTGCAGTTATTTTTTGTTTAAACTTTTAATAACAGTCGGATTATTTAGTGAATTGTATATCAAGTATCTTGTTCCAATTAAATGTCTTATTTCATTTAGTGTTCCTAAAATATTTATACCTCCTGAGATATTTTCGTATGTAAGTATTTTGCTTCTTAACGCGACCTTTAACGGTTGTTGTTAGTTGTGCCAGAGTGAAACTGGACACCCGATCATGCACATATTTTATCAGCTAAAAAAGGGAAGGGTGCAAGTATATGATAAACGTTTATTCATACACACCTCGAAGAACGTACATTTTTCTGTTTACACTTGTATCTTAACCAACTGCTTTCAAACTTTATTTATCTTTTCAATTATCTATTGATTAACGGTTGCTAACCATACCATTAAGAGCTAATTAACGCAAAGGTGTCACTGCTGGTACTGTTCGACATGATTGGGTTATATATATATATATATATATATATATATCATCCCTCCCAGTAAGCATAAAATTACAAATTTAAACGTACTGTGATATAATTAGAGTTTACTAAGACTCCATTTTTACGACCTTCCGATAGTAACGCTTTTTTGAATTGGGGCGTTAATTCATTAATTTGCTTATCTAAAAAGTTTTAGAACATTTCTCGAAAGAAAATTACGTATTCTATTATTAAATAGCGTGAATTGAATTTGTTCCAAAACTGTTTCCAAATGTGCTTCTCTAAAATAAAGCTATTCTTTATTAAAAACTCATAAAATGATATTTTTAACGAGGATGTATTACTTTATGTAATTTGCTTTTAATGATATATCTTGACACTGAAATTTGTTTAGTATTTTTAAAATATAAAAATGTAAATTAGCGTATTACGTTTGTAAAATAAAAAACACTTATTAAACATGTCTCCTCGTTCTAGTAAAATACGGTTTTTAGCTTCGCATATTTTAAAGAAAATAGCTCAAAATCAAAGTTATTTAAAGCGGATGTTTTTCAGTCGGCAATAAATGTCTATACACGGATTTTCATATTAATACTATGAATGAATGCTAATTCTGCCATTGGGCTTCGTTTTTATGCTTTATTTAAAAATAAAACTTATTTTAAAGTATCTTGCAGGGGTAATTATTCACACACGGTTGAGATGAATTAACACAATCAATGAATGCTAATTTTCACGGATTTCAAACTAACACGATCAATAAACTATAATTGGGCTTTATTCTTAAATGGTATGTGTCCTAAAAGCGTGCTATTTTACATTGAAATTTTATTTGATATGCTAATGGAATACATTTACGATTATATAGGGTAAAATAAATATTGGAAAACTTCACTTTTCTCCGTATATATAGGTTCCAGCGGTTAATGAAAGAGTAAAATGCGTTCATCTCCCATGTATGGAATAATGCTATTTTACCGATGCTCGACGGATGCGAATGTAATTTTGCAATACTACGTGCGTGAACTTCCTGGCCTGTTTATCCAGAAATATTCCAAGTAATTTGCCGTCGGTCACCTCGTCGAGGTGTCCGCCTACTGTTCCGTTGTCCTTCAACCATTGTTTTTTTTCCTAACTTTTTTGCTAATCTTGAGCTTGTCCGCTATATGGCATTTCTCCCTCTTTTTAAAATTTCCGTTCTTACACTTTGTACGGGCAATGCATAGAAGCGGAGTTATGGTCAAGTTTAATGCCTTCACTTCGTGCGAACGCATTAATTTTATGACATATTATGATTGCGTGGTATGTTGAAGAGGCGACTCCGTGGATCAGACAAGTTCGCGTATAACTGTTGATCCCAAGGTGCAGAGTTCGACTTTCAACACGGTCCGCTTGATAATTATTAAGCGAGCATTCTCCACAAAAAATACGCCCTCGCTCGGATGAGAGATAAAATGTAGATCTTGTGTGCGTGTTGTCACACACGCTATAGAACCCAATCTTCCTTGAAATACCAAGGATTCGGCAAAATTCAAAATTAAGTAAAAAAAAGCTCGTTTTTGGGGCAATGTAGTACCTTTGGGTGGAGTGTTAGAATGTCAAGTGTAGAGGTATGTTAAACCTACCTTCGGGTAGAATATTGTAACGTATTTTTTTTCTTAGTTACACTTCGTTCTTTAATATAAAATAAAACAGCAATAATATAAAATATATAATTTATAAATTTCCGTTCAGTAAAATTAATACATAAAATTAATAATAGCATATAGACTCATTTACCTTTGTGGTCTAAGATTCGTTACTAAGCTCCGTCGAGTTGTCAATTTGATCATTTTGCTATCGACGTTTGAAGGGACAAGCTGCGATAAACGGCCTAGTAAAGTCAAGACGGTCGTGTCTAAACACGTGGCTTGTAACACAATTCGAAAAAAGAAATATAATTGATTGAATTTTCGTGTCTGGAGGTTGAACATAGCAACTTTGGCGTGATGATATTCTTGTATAAGTTCCACCTAGAGCAGTTCAGTTGATCCCTGCAGGCCTAAGGAGATGGAAGCTCCCCCTCATCATTAATACAGTTGGTATAAAATTATTTAAATAAATTTTATTAACATTTTCCTTATAGTGCAATATCAGATAGACAATATTTTATACAATATAATATATGGTAATATTATGTTATGCAGTTTCATATAATTCAACATCATAAATAAGTAATATCGAATAAGCAAATCTTGGATCTAGAAAATTTGTTGGAGTACTAAATTTAATATGATGTAAAATCAGGCAGAAGCTAGTTTCGTTAAATAATGGTTGTATTCAGAAGAGTTTTTGCAATTACAGTAATAATTTTGTAAGTATTCACGTGGTTTCTATTTGTGCGTCGCAGAGAACCGATGGTTATGGAATTTCCGACAGCTGAGGTTATAGTCCGATTTCTTTCGTTCACAGCAGTATCTCTACACGTGAGTGTTTCTTAGAATTTAATCACTTTAAATATTAATTAAGTTGCAATAAGAAAATATTACATTGAACTTTTGTAACGTAAAAATCGTTTAAGGAAAGAAAGATCTAAATAACAAATTTATTCTTTGTCAGAATGTTTGCACATACAGATAAAGTTATCTAAGCTAAAAGGTTGTGAGTGACATATTATGTCAGATATAAAAAACATAGATTCAGTTGTCCTATTTAGACCTCACATGTCATTTTACGTTAATTTAAAAATATGTTTAAATATTATGAGGTCATGAACTTTGATTTTTAGTCAACATGCGGAATTCGTCTAATAACTGTTAAGTTAAAGTAACTTTAGGTTGATACATGCTAGTTTATCAGCACTTAGGTAATTAAATTTTATTGTTAAGGTCGAAGTAATACTACTATGGCTTGGAGAATATGTAATATGAATAATTAAGAAAACTCAAATCCTTACATTTAACTTATTAAGAAAGATCCATTCAGAGATCTTTATATTATTGAATACAAATATTTATTAGTATATCTCTGTTCCATAAAAATTATTAATTGAAAATATTATAGTAATACGAATTGAAAATATTATAGTAAAACGAATCCTGAAATTTAATCAAATAGAATCTATTTTTCTTTGCATGACTTTTTACTATTTAAAATTCAAGTAAATATTACAAGTCATCCCTGATCAGAAATTGTGTGTAATGAAAACAAATACCCTGGGTGTATACTTTTGAAACCTAAATTCTATTATTTTATTTTTGGTAAATATTTTTGAGGACACTAAATGGTGTCCATGTTGTACATTTGTTTGTTCACAGGTCAAGTTGAGACATCTGTATGACATATGGTGTTTGAGGTTTTGGTGTCTTTAAAAGAGTGAAATTCAGGTTTTATGGCTATGTTAGTAGTGTTGACATAAGGTTTCCGCATTCCCCTAATACAAGCACAGTTAAATTTTGTTGGTTGTTGTATTGAAAAATACGGTGGCGATCATTATTTATATTTTTGGTCTTTTGACAACCCATGACCCAAGCTCATGATCTACCCAGAGCTAACACTCTACTAGCCGTTTATGTCTAAAGAGTTTTTCTTTTTCTCAAGCCGTTTTCCATCCAACTTTACCTTGGGCTTTCATTGATAATAAGAAATTCTCGACCTTGTGATATCAGGTTAGGGTTTAGGAAATATAATGGTAAAATTTATTAGCTGATATTCACGAGGGTATATAAAAATAAAAAACAAATTAAATTTTTATTACAATATTAGAAAATCAAATGTATGGTTTTTTGAATTCCATGTGGATTTGTACAATTATTATAATGAACCCGGTTTTTAATTACTGGTTGTGCAAAAATGTACTGTGTTGTTTTGGCATATTTATATGTCCTAATTTAATATTCTTTTAAATGGCCATGTTACTAAATGTAAGCCACCCAACCTCTATAAAATTTTCATAGTACTTTTACCCTAAAGCAATTTAATTAAGTTAAATTATATAAATTTATTGTTACCCCCTAGTGTGTACTTAAGAAACGCGCAAACGTTACAAATTCTTTTAACTCTGAAAAAGTTTTAGCCTTTGCTATTTCAAAGCTGAATGAAACGTCCTTTCCCAACATGTCTGTTAAAAGTTTGACTATTGGAGAAAATCCTGTTATAAATCTTTTTAGTATTCAGTTATTCCTTAGAAAGCTTGAATTTGTTTTAACGTTGTTAACTTACTAAATTTTTTATTGCAGCAACTTTTTTTCCACAGTTTGAGGTCGTCCATTCCCATTACGTAACTCAAATATGGCACTTTATGGCACTCTACTCCCTAAGGTGTACTTATATAACGCGCAGGCGCTAGAAACTCTTTTAATCTCTGAAAAATCTTATTTTTTGCTACTTCAAATCTGAAAGAAACGTCCTTTCTTACATGTTTGTTGAGGGTTTTTCTATTGGAGAATATCTTGTAATAAATCTTTTATAGTATTCAGTTATTCCTAGAAAAGACCGAAACTGTTTTACAGTGGTTAGCTTACTAAATTTTTTATTGCACCAGCTTTTTCTTTCAATGATTGAGGCCGTCCATAGTTTCTTATAACTTAAATATGGCACTCTTTGTTTCAAATTCTGTCACTTTTTTGTCATTATTTCAAACTCGTATCCTTTAACTGGTCGTTTTAATCCTTTTCTATGTGTACTGTTTGGAAAGATCAAATCTTTCATATATAAACGGCAACTTGTTGCGCTGTAAATGACCGGAATATATATGTTATATAACGATGTAATACAACAGGACATTTACTTAAACAAAAGAGACATTTTAAAAACTCATATTGCACCGTAAGTGTAACAATATAGGCATATTTGGTGCTATCTTCAACTATTTTTTAGATAAAAAACCCACGTTTAAGTCAATAGTAGAAAAGAATTTGGCGTTCTCTAATGCGTCCAAGATTCTGTTAGCGTAAATGGAAATCTTTCTTTTATAATGTATCTATTTAAGTTACGATAGCCAAAACATATTCTAGCTGAACCATCTTTTTTTTTTTATTAAGACTTATTGGACTAGCAAAAACTTATGTGCTCTCTTTAATTATACCTGTCTTCAACCAATTTTCAATTTGTTTGTAGACTTATCTTTTCTAAGAGATTGAGAGTGGTAACGTCCTCTGGTAAACTGGTTTGAACTAAACTTTCATTAGAAGGTTTGTGGTTTTGCTTTTCATAATTTGTTGTTAATTCAGTTACAAATTCTCTGTGTTTTCGATACTCGATATGTTTTGCATTTGGTTGTCATATTTTATCAGCATGTCTTCTATTGTGTTGCTCACTAAAAAGTTTCGTTTAACCCTTTTACATATCAGCATTTTATCTTCGTTCATTTGAAAAGTCGATTGCTCTAATAAACTGTTTCTTGGAACAGTTAACTTTGAGCAATACCTTTAATAATATAATACTGCCCTAGCACTTCATTTTCATGAAGTTATTATTTCTTTCGGCTATATCTGGTATTTAAACTAACGTTTATAAATACTCTGGCCAAGAATACTTACGGCGCTACAAGTGTCGAATAATGCTATACACACGATTTCGTCAATCTTTAAACTTACTAAGTTTTTTATTATGACCTCTATTTTGGTGGTGGAACGTTTTGCTCCCTATTTAGTTCGGCCTCGTTCTCATCTTCCTTTAACTTAAAATGAGAAATCGTATTTTTGAAATGTTCTCATAAATTCTCACTTTTGTATAGATACAGTAAAACCTTGAAGTCTGTAGCGAATGATTTTCTTAGCAAAATCTTCTGTATTCTTTCTATAATGTATTAAACGAGAAGTTCGGAGTCTAAATTTGCACGACCTTGTAACTGTTTTTGTTGTTGTTTTTTTTTTATGATGGTTTGGACGCCAGTGATACGAATTTTGTTGTAGTTGTATGATGGGCGCTAGTAAAACTTATTTTTCTATATGGGCGCCAGTAAACAAAAATCTTCCGACATAGCTAGGGGTCTATTCCTGGGTAGAACAATAAGAAGTGGGGGGGGAGTCGAATTTTGTTTGCAAACCAAAGCTAAACTAAGTTAAATAGGCGCCACCAAGTCCTGAGATAATCACGATAATAGCAGAGCACAATTCTAAGGGCGGACGTAGAAACCCAAAGATAAAACTTCGTTAACAAAAACCTGTCTTGTAAAAATAAGACGCAGCTCCTATAAGAAATTACAAAGATTAAATAAATAAAAATGTAAAACACTATTTGTGTCCTATAAAAGTATCAAAAATAAAAAAATGTATATCTAATATGATATTGGCACAAAATTATTACTCAAAAATTCTACCTTTATGTTATCAGATTTGATCGCATTTGACCAAAATAAAAGTCTCAAAGTTTAACTAATTGTTTACTGAAGTAAAAAAACTTTCTTTTAAAATTTCAAAACTTTTTAACAGGTAAAAAAAATTTCAACAATAACATTTATAACAGAGTCAAAATTTTTGTCTTTTTAAAGCAAAAGACTGCTCTCTAAATATAAACTTGTTTTAAATATTTGATCAAAATAATTTGTGACCACAATGCATTGAACTAACGTTTCCATCCTGGGCAGATCTTTTCAGGTAGATTACAGTTTCTAAATTATTACGCAGCGTGTATTTAAATTTTCATACTTAGATTTTATAATTTATCTGTAAATAAAAGCTAATTACAAGATTGAAGAATGTTAATTTAAATTTTATGAAAGCTGCACGAAGCATCTGCTTTCACGGCAACATCTGTCAAATGTGCTACAACACAAAAAAGTATGACGTCGAAAATATACCTTGAAATTTATCTGAAGTTCAAATGGAACAAAGCTTGCAATTATATAAACCTATCTTGACAAAAATTTTTTTCTACGGCTTGTAAAACCAGTTCAACAATAATTGAGAATGAAACAGATTATATGTTCGTAAACATGATAGCAACCTTTCGTGCTTTTTATATGATAGTCTGTTTGTCAAATTTTAACGACATTCAAAACACATGCAAAAATTTCTTATATGTAATAACGAACCGAACTGCCTCTGTTTCCCCAAGACAAACCTGGACGGAAATTCATAAGCTTCAAACAATGCTACAAGCCATTTCAACTTGGGACGACTGCAATCAAAATCAAAATCTTTACTTGTATCTTATCTATCGTTGTTCGATGGCGAATTCTTCGTTGACGAATTCTTCGTTGACGCGCCTTAGTAGAAGTTATCCAAATTGTTCCAGGTCTAGCACGACCTGACCCGCTCGCACAAATAGTTCAACCGAAGGTCGCATGCCTCTAGCCGGGAATACATCGGTTGCTAGGGAGCGACTAACTCGACAAGGCGAGGAACGAACAAAGCGACGTTAGCGGTGGGGAAATACGATAGACGCAGCATTGCATAGAGGTGCTGGCCAAAATAGCTTTATGTGACACAGATATTTTACTATAAGAAGATTATTAAAACGAAGCGTTCCGTTATGTACCATATGAAACCTTAATAAAGAGTAAGGCACGCTTAGCGCATTATCCTCGTAATTCAATGCGAATAAATACTGAACAAATTAAACATGTTACAACCTTGAATCTCCCTATTGAAACATATTCTTAAACCTTTCCATCGTATTTATCCTTTTTCGCCCAGCGCAACTAGTGTACTTTATGCTGTCCAATTTGTATATTTGCCTCAAAGTGTTCAACCTATTATTTCTCTTAGTAATTGCAACACACACACACACACACACCCACACACACGCACACACACACACACACACACAAACACACAGATATATATATATATATATATTTCTATGGATTTTTAGGTTACAAAGGTAGATAGGTAAGATGAATATTTATAAGAGGGTACACAATGTATATAAAAGCCATGTAAAATTTTAAACATTTTCTAAGCTATAGCAAAAGGATTCATAATTTAAAATAAGCTTTAAGGTTAATTTTGCTTCATTTTAGAGTTAGGATAAAATTAATAGCAATTACTAAATATAAAAGTTGTAAAGCCGTAAGGTAAACACATGCATTTACGTATAAGTATCATGTAAAGGTAGTGATAGGAAAGTTTTCCATTTTGTAGCATACAAATCGATAATTGAAGAGGGTGATTCCAAGTAACGAATATTCAAAGCGTAAATATTTTATTTAAGTACATAACTTAGTGTAAGGTAATATGAAGCTAGAATACTTATAATTTTTCAAAGGTTTAGCATAAAATATGGAAGGAGTAGTCACTAAAGTATTCAACTAATTAGGAGCTTCTAAAAACAAAACATTTCCAGTAACGTTTAGCGTTGTAAATACTGTAACATATTTAATTTGATCAATAATTATTCGCATTGAATTACGAGGATAATGCGCTAAGCGTGCTTTATTTTTTAACAATGTTCCATATAGTACCTAATGGAACGCTTCGTTTCAATAATCTTCTTGTAGTAAAATATCTGTGTCAAATAAAGTTATTTTGTCAAGCATCTCTGGCAATCCTGTCGCTTTCGTATTTCCCCACCTCTAACGTCGCTATCATTCGTTCTAGTTTGGTTCGTAGTCACAGTCTAGTTATTAATTCAAGAAGATGTTTTCCAGAAGAGAGGCTTGCGACCTCCGATTAAATTATTTGTGTGAGTGGTTCAAGTCATGGTAGACTTGGACAAATTTCAGTAACTTCTACTAACGGTTTGTAATTTATACATTGTACGAACTTAGTTTAGCTTTGGTTTGCAAACAAAATTCGACTTACCCCCACACTTCTTATTGCTCTACTCAGGAATAGACCCCTAGCTATGTCGGAAGATTTTTGTGTACTGGCGCCCATATAAAAAAAATAAGTCACACTGCCATCCAACGTGGGGCCATATAAAACGACAAAAAAAAGTTTCACTAGCGCCGGAACGTGGGGCCTGCAACAATAATGAAAAAACGTATCACTGACGCCTCAACGTGTAGGGCTTCGAAATTTGTTTGCTCAAATTTTATTTTGCCTTTGAAATTTGTTTGCTCAAATTGGCTATTGTTCTCGAAATTTGTTTTGGCACAAATTTAGTTGTGACAGTGACTTTTTTTAGTCAGTCAATTACTTTAGCCAAATTTATTTTTAACTTTAATTTTATTTTGGCCTAATAAAGATTTTATTCGATATTGTTTTGGCAAAAATCTATTTTTAACAAATTCATTTATTGACTTTAACCTTTCGTTGCCCAAATTTGTTTTGACAATTTTTTTAAAGTTTGAATTATTTAGATTTATCAATTTAATTTTATTAAAAAATTAAACTATTACAAATATGTCTAAAAATTTCAAATTGTTTGTTTACTTAGAGAGGAATTGGAATATGAACTTAGGATTAGAGATGTAATAAGTGAGAGACTAGTTGTAGAGAAAAGGAAAATTTTAGGTAGACTTTTGGCTAAGGAAGTGAAAGATTCTGGTTGTTTAATTCGCTTGAGTCAATAAAGAACATTTGGTCCGAATTTGATGATAAGGCTACGAATTCTATTTTTAAGGGTACATCGGTTTAAGCCGTTGTCATATCATTTGAGAATTGCTCTTGTGCATAGACAGGTTTTTGTTATGATAGCAGATTTCTGATTTAGATCGGCATTGCAACGCAATTTGTCTAGGCGGAACTTGTCGTCGTGGTTGGTCGCTCAGCAGTATGTTAGTCTAGACGAGACTCAAAAAGAGTTGGTGGCTCAGCATTACGTAAGTCTAGACGAGACTCGAGGTGAGTTAGTCGCTCTAGTAATTTATGCATCATAATTTTTTTGAGTTGATGTAATTTTTGATTGTTAGTGTAGGTGAGACTCGAAGAGGATTTGTCATTCTAGCAAATTTAGGCGTTGTGAAGCATTGTAGTTGTTTCGACAGTTCGGTTGGTAGTAGGGTGAGAGTGTACCTGTACATTAACTTTTGTTAGCTATCATCGAGATTAATTTCTTTTGAATGTATAAATTATTTCATACTCAAAAGCAGGGAAATAGCATATTAAAGAATTGAAGCCCTTTGCTGCATCTGACCCAGATGAGGAAGATGATCCTGAAGATTAGTTTCTGTTCTGTCATTTCTTTGATTATGAGTAAATCAGTTGTTTACTTGTTTCGTTTTGTTCTGGTTTTTGATTTGGTATGTTTATAACTTATAATAAATGAAGATTGTCCTTTTACAACTTATTTTGTTTGGAAATTTTGTATGGATAAGGAAACCTGTAGTCGAAATTTAGTAGTAGTTTTGTAGTGTACGTTGATGTACGTACTAATTTAGTTTGGCGCGCGCTAGTAGAAGATATTGTTTGAAAGTAGAAATAAGTTGATTATACAAATTGTTTAGTGATTTGTTAGTGATTTTTACATATTTAGGTACAGAGAATTTTAGCGTATTCTTTCCCTTGTTTTTGAACTTTCTTTGAACATTTTTTTGTTTGGTAAGGTCAGAGGTTTGGTTGGTGAACCTCATCGTTTGATCAGTCACTAATAGGTGCTGATATTTGAGAGTTAGAGATGGTATAATCAGTTGGGTGAAGAAGATTTCAGCCCCGACTGGTTCGGTTTTGTGTTAAGAGTTTTATTTTGTGAAATATTTGTGTAGAAGTTTAAGTTTAGTAGAAGCAAAACTTCTAGTACTTTGAGTTATAGTGGTGATGTGCACTCACCTCCATTTTTGTAAGTAACCTGTTGGTTAGTTTATTTTGGTTTTGGTTGTCGCTTTGAGCTGATATCATTTTGTATTAAGATGCTGTTTTGATATAGTAGTGTTTTTTTTGGGTTAGTAAAGTTTCTAAAGCTCCAAGAAGCGGAGTTGGTACTTTTGGAAGTTTGTATATTTTATGTTGTGTTTAGTTATAGTTAGCATGTACTAGCTTCAGATTGGTTATTCTGAACAGTAGGTGTAAGAAAATTCTTGTTCTGATAAAAGAATTCCCTTAAACTTAGATTATTTTTGTCCCGTGGAGTGTTTGACTTTTCGATTTGACTTCTCTCGATTTTGACCAATACCGATTATGACTTCCCGATTTTGTTTCCCAATGGACGTTTGGTACACGTAGTTACCGGCACGCTCAAATTTATATATATTAGTCCCCCTCGTTTTCATAATTCTCTTAGTTATTCTGAATTTTGATTAATTAAGTGTTCCTAATTCGTAAACTGTGATGTTTTGCAAATAATTGTCATGTTAGTTGGGAGTTTGATAAAAGCTCTTATAAAAAAAAAATCTTTTGTTTATAGCTAAAAATTCTTTCGTTATAAAAGAATTTTTTTCTTTTGGAAAAGGGGTAGTGTAACATGTTTAACTTGATCAATAATTATTCGCATTGAACTACGAGGATAATGCGCTAAGCGTGTTTTATTCTTTAATAATGTTCCATATAGTACCTAATGGAACGCTTCGTTTCAATAATCTTCTTGTAGTAAAATATCTGTGTCGCATAAAGTTATTTTGTCAAGCATCTCTGGCAATCCTGTCTCTTTCGTATTTCTCCACCTTTAACGTCGCTATCATTCGTTTTAGTTTGGTTTGTAGTCGCAGTGTAGTTATCAATTCAAAAAGATGTTTTCCACAAGAGAGGCTTGCGACCTCCGATTAAATTATTTGTGTGAGTGGTTAAAGTCATGGTAGACTTGAACAAATTTCAGTAATTTCTACTAACGGTTTGTAATTTATACATTGTACGAACTTAGTTTAGCTTTGGTTTGCAAACAAAATTCAACTTACCCCCCCCACTTCTTATTGCTCTACCCAGGAATAGACCCCTAGCTATGTCGGAAGATTTTTGTGTACTGGCGCCCATATAAAAAAAAATAAGTCACACTGCCATCCAACGTGGGGCCATATAAAACGACAAAAAAGTTTCAATACGTTCTTTGTATGGATTTAAAAGCCTGTCGACAAATATCAAGGTTTCTTGGGAAAAAATCGGTAAGAACGAACAACAGGTCGATGCTAGTTAGGGTGTTAAACGTTACAAACGAAAATGGATCAATAATATAAAGAAAAAAAGACGGTGTTTTATAAGAGATAGCAGAGAATGAAAGATAACACGTGTTTAGTTGTCATTGACTTTGAAACGTCTGTAAGACAAAGAAATTTTTAAAGGTAAAGTAAGCGAGACGGAGATACAGCGTGTTTTCATAAGACAATGGTTTGGAAAGGGTAATGAAAAGTACGGTAGAAGGCTACAGACAAAGTAGGACTATAGACTGTGCATATAAGAAAGAGAAAGACGATTGTGTAGATTGGTAGGGTGGATTAGAGCTTGTTAACAGCGGGGAAAAAGCTAAAAAAATATAACATACGGGTTAAATAAGGATATAAGAAATCGATAACAAACGTAGAAAATTGAGAAAGGGTACAAGACAAAGAACAGAACATTTTGAATGCAAGTTAGAGTGAGATGATAGGATGTGCGGGTATGAGAGAGACGTGTTTTGGATGTGTGGATGGGGGTTAGTTGCCGGGGGATTTTGACGAAGTTGACAGCCGTTAGAGATTTTTAAGGAGGGTTTTAAAATAAAATGCTTGTTTGCGAGTGAAATTCCAAGATTTTTGAGACGGTTGGAATACGGTTGCCAAGTTTACCAGGAATAACTCAAGGATAATGACTGGTTTTTAAGAATAAGACGACGATAGTGTGCTTGAATTTGTAGAATCGGTAGACGGTTGAAGAAACGTTACCAAAAAAGCGTGTTTGTGGGGTGGTGTGAAACGATTCTGGAGGCATTTTTGAGTCTATATAAACTAAAAGGAGGCGGTAAACGCTCTTTTTCTTTTTCGATCGTCAGCCAAGTTTCGGACTACGATAGTAAATATGAATAAGTGAGTTGAAATTTTTAATTACAATAAATTGATTGTGTACAAATTAGTGCAAGTTTAATGAATCAGTTGTGAGATGTATAAAGTGCAATTTGAAAAGCGAAGCTTGCTGAACGTAAGTAGACTTCTTGTTATTTATGGTTGGAGGTGCTTGGTGTGCACTGGTTTGGTGTAATGGATGTTTATGGACCAGTAGCGGATGTACGAGAGATTGGAAGTACTGTACATTGTATGCTGACATATCTAGGTGGAGGAATGCTGTTCCTGATGCTTGGTTGGAGTCAACAGGTGCTGATTCATGCACGTGCATTAATGAGAGAGGACTACATCAGAGATGGTTTCAAAGCTGTGGGCTGGTTGTGCTACAGTCCAGCTAAATGAATTTTATAAAACTTTTGACTGTTGTGTTTTTTTTTAGTGATTATGACAATTGTGTTTTGTTTTTTATTGAATTTGGTTGTATTTTATAAACATTCTAATTTCTTATTTACTTTTGAGAAGGAATTATATGAAAATGTATTCATGTACAGTGTGTCCCAAATTGGATGTATTAAATGGGTAACTTAGTTGTTATTAAAGATACAATAAAACTGTGTGCGCAGTCATGTGCCAACTTTTTGAGATCAATTCAATGGTGAAATCACAAATGAGCGATCTTCTTTTGTTTTCGAGTTACAGCCAAAAATTTATATTTTTAACAATTTTATTAATTCGTATCACTCGTTTGGTTGCAAAAATATCCAAAAATACTGTAATAGTTTTTGATACGGTTTTTACGTAGAATACAGTGGCGTGCGCAAATATTTAATATTTATAATACTTTTGAGGTTATAATATAAACTTGCATTTTTTTAAATAGAAACCACAATCGGTTGTTACTTTATTTAAAAGCTCTTTTTGACAGCTTTTCAAAAATATATAGTTTAATATAATTATCTTTTCAAATGGCTGAATTATTCCATGTTTTTGGTATAATAAAATAATTTATTATATTGGTAATAAACTGTTGGCCGCGAAACAAAAGGTAAACAAAAAACGACAATTGTTTGTATAACAAACGTCAACGAGCTTCAATCATATCTATTGCACATGCAATAAATTGTATTGTTCGTTTGTAAGTGAAGCATCAGTCTGTTACTAAATGGCAAAATTTGAAAATTACGAAAAATACGATAAGCTAGTTGCATTTATTGAGTCTGCGAGAATTTCTCTATCAGTAAAAACTTTATATTTTAACAGGTAATTGTGTAACTAATAGCAAATAATATTACTATGTCGTTTGTAAATAATACAGATAC
Source organism: Platerodrilus igneus (assembly GCA_036346225.1). NCBI lineage: Eukaryota > Metazoa > Arthropoda > Insecta > Coleoptera > Lycidae > Platerodrilus > Platerodrilus igneus. The sequence continues at coordinate 457,940 of JARFIW010001228.1, forward strand.
CCTGAAAGACAACAACCTAATATAAACATGTTTAAAAGGATAGATAGTAATTTACAACAGTTTGGCTGCTTTGAAAAACCCAGAACGAAACAGTATGCAGTTTTCAGTTAAGAGCAAACTACTGTTTCAACCATAGCATGTGTGGAAACAAACCCAAGAACATCATGTAGGAAAATTGAAAGGGAAATGGGTGTTTCTAAATCAGCAGCTTCAAGAATTTTGAAGCGTAATAAATATCGACTCTATAAAAATAAAATTATACATAGTTTGTTTCCCGACGATTTTCAAAAAAGAAGGCGATTTTGTCAATGGTATCTTCGTAAATGTGCTGCTACTAACAATTTTGGAAATAACATTATATGGTCTGATGAAGCACTTGCTGGTCGAATGAAAATACCTATCAAACATACCAGGCGTCAACAAAGCCGTTATGGTTTGAATATTTGTTACTACATTGTTGGTGGCAAATTTCAATAACATATTTTTGAAAACAATCATTCAGCTTGTCGCTATATTGAAATTTTGTATACCAACTTGCACGAATTACTGGAGGACATGCCTCTCGAAAAAAGACAAAAAGTGTGGTTCCAACAAGATGGTGCACCCCCGCACAACGCTATAATTACTCGTGATTATTTAAATAGAGAATATCTCAATAAATGGATGGGTACGTTTGGATCTGTTCAGTGGCCGCCTAGATCTCCTGACTTGTCGATATTAGACTATTTCTTGTGGAATTTTTTGAAGGAGGAAATCTATAAAACCCAGAACCTTAGTATTGAAGAGTTGCGGAATTCAATTGAAGCAGCATTTCGTAAAGTTAAGGCGGTTTATTTAATAAATTCTATTAAGTCTTTAATAAAACGATGCGAACTTTGTTTAAGAGAGAATGGAGGCCAGTTTGAACAATATCTCTGAATTATCAGTAAATAAAACTATTGTAGTATTCCCATCTGTGTTCTAGTGTTTTATATATATATATATATATATATATATATATATTATGTGTGAGGGTGTGTGTAGGTGAGGGTGTGTGTGGTGGTGTGCGCATGCATGCGTGCATGCGTGCGTGCATGCGTGGGCGCGTGCTTGTGTGTGTGTGTGTGTGTTTGTGAGGGTATGAGGTGTGTGAGTATGTGCGTATTTGTGTGTCCATATATGGATTATAGACTGTTTAAATGTGGATAGGAAAGTATAATTTTCAATTTAAGATGTAGTTATATTAATTTTTGTAATATATGTAGTTATGCTATTGTATTTTTCTAGCTTTCAAACTTTGTTGTTTAAAGTGGTGTGGTACAATAATAAACTCTTGTTTTGTGTTTACCTTTTGTTTTGCGGCCAACTATAAATTACCAATACAATAAATTATGTTATTATACCAAAAACAGAATAATTCGGCCATTTGAAAAAATAATTATACTAAACTATATATTTTTCAAAAGCTCTCAAAAAAAGCTTTTAAATAAAGTAACAACCGATTGTGGTTTCTATTTAAAAAAATGCAAGTTTATATTATAACCTCAAAAGTATTATAAATATTAAATATTTGCGTACGCCACTGTATTCTACGTAAAAAACCGTATAAAAAACTATTACAGTATTTTTGGATATTTTTGCAACCAAACGAGTGATACGAATTAATAGAATTGTTAAAAATATAAATTTTTGGCTATAACTCGAAAACAAAAGAAGATCGCGCATTTGTGATTTGACCATTGAATTGATCTCAAAAAGTTGGCACATGACTGCGCACACAGTTTTATTGTATCTTTAATAACAACTAAGTTACCCATTTAATACATCCAATTTGGGACACACTGTACAATTATAAAATGAGTGTGTAATATTAGCTTTTGTACGAAGTAAACGGATTTTGATAATTTTTTAGTGCAATAATTAGCACTTAGGTATAGAAAGGTTTTTACTATAAGCTTGTATTAGACTTAGGGGTTTTAAAATAACATTTAGGGATTAGCACAGTTACTTTTTAATAATTATGGATGCGAATAGATAAATTTTGAAATTATTTTATTTTAAAATGACCTATTTTAAAATTGATAATGATTTTTAAATATCCGAGGTGTGAACTAAGAGTCTAAATGCAGAGATTTTTGAGCAACAATTTTGATGATACAATAAAGTGTGATGAAATTTTGTTAGTCAATTTATTTTTAATAGTAGGCTAGTATTTTCAGGGAGCAAGTAAGCAGCCGTGGCGAATATCCCTGAAGAAGCTGAGCACAAAGCTGTAGGTTTAGCCTCCTACATGTAGAGCATCTTCAGAGGGTAGTGCAATAAGTGATGTGAAATGCAAGTCTAGGTGGTAGAGCTTTCTATACAGATAGATGCAGAGCATTTATTGTACCCAAATCGTGGGGAGTTATCGACCCGTACAAGCCGGATGGTTCAGAGCAATATGGCTTCCAAGCGTGGGGCATCAAATAGGGAAATTCACGGCAATATATATATATATATATATATATATATATATATATTGCTGTAGATTCAAAGGGTTAAATCAGTGATAAACAATAAAATTTCAGCCACCCTGTATATTGAAAAGAACGATTTATTTACGCGCAAAGTTAATTTGAGCCATTTAAGGAAAACGGACATGTATTGACGTATTTTTAGAATTAATAATGGTATGTTAAGAATTACATAAAGAAAAAACAGTTTTAAAGCAAATAAAAATTCATAATTAATTTTAATTTATTTTAATCCAACACGTATAAGCTTAAGAGAACGTGCTTGCGTAACAAAATCAATAACACCAAGGTAAATGTGGTTCGCTTAATACAAATACAACGAAATATAAAGTCTATGAATTGTTGTGCTAAACGTTCGATAATTAACAAACACCTGCGTTTTAAAAGGGTACATTTGAAGAAGTCGAGCATGTGTCAAGATAGGATTTTATAGAAATATTTTTAACCGTCAGTTGGTATAAACAGCAAGGCTAACAAACTTCTTAAAGAGCGAGGGAAATGCACGATCAGTTATATACAACAGATAAAGACAGGTAGAAAAGCGTTAAGGTTGAAAACGCACGTACCATATACACGTGGAGTGGAGATAAGCTGTCATCAATATTGATTTTCTGTAACTCAAGTGGGGTTTTAAACGCGACAGCAGACATGCATAAGACAGAAATGAATATAGTCAGGCGGGGTTTGTAATGACAGAGAATTTTATCATTGGCTAAAAACAGACAATTTTCCAAACGTAGACACACGCGAAGGTTGAAAACGCTTTCTAATACGGCACGTAGACCGGAGTAAATTTCAGGAATTTCAAGACGGTTGTATTCAAAATTTAGATTTGAAAATAAGCTTTTCACTTGAAGTGTGTCCCGGGAGGGGTTTTGAAACGATATAAATACTCCATCTAAATTTTGAACGTTCTCTTGTCTTCTCTTCGCTTCTATATTACTTTACTACGATAAAGTACCGAATGCTGACCACCATAATAGTAGAGCTTTTATTGTGAGTATTGTATGTGTTGATATTACCGTAAATAGTGGTTACAAGTGTAGCTCAGTAGTAGCAGGCATCTATTTATTAACGCGAAGTACGTGTAGTGTATATTGAATTAATAAAGGTCCGGCTACTACAATACTAAGCACGAAAATCAATAAATAGAAGCATGATATATGCGGGGTAAACATCACAAATAACCAAGATTGTACGCTGATATACGAAATGGTACTATGAGACGAGGCGCTTGGCTCGCACATGGTGTTATTATCTGTGCATCCGCTGAGTATCACAACGAATAGTAACGAAGCCGAGGTGTTCTAGCGATCATCTTCAAAGGAATGGAAGCCTGAAGAATTCTCCAAGTAATTTAATTGAAATTTCTGTTGTTTGATAAATATTTGTGAAATTTTGGTGCTGTTTGATTGACTTGTTAGGGATTATACATGGTCGTATAAACTTATTGGAAAAGATACATCTACTGGACAATTTATTGAGGTTAGATATTGAAAAAGAGTGTATTTAAAACATACAAAAATTTGATTCAGGATACAAATTGGATTGTAAAGTGTAAACAGGTCTATAAATTTTGTTTTAATTTATGCAAGGTGTAAAAAGCATATACAAACTAAACTGGGTTATTATGAGCTTACTATACTAAAGTGTACAGTCAATTTAGGGTAATACGTGGGGCCCATCTACTCATATCTTTCTGAGTCTGTTTGAAAATAATTAGAAAAAACAAGGACTTTAAAAATATACCATATTTTGAGTTTTGCAATAAGTGTATAAAACGGTTTTTTATACAAGTGAATATAATTTATCTGTTAATAGCTGTAAATAAAGGGTTGTATGTTTGTTGTATTATTTGGTGATTTTATTGAATGGTGTGCGAGTGTGAAGGAGAAATGGTTGTAAATTTAGGTATCCAAGAAGAGGCACAGCTGAACTAGCCAGAGAAGCTGCAGAAGGTTTTTGAAGCAGAAATAATAGGGTAAGAAATTTATTTGTGAAATTTATGCATTTTTGAAAATAATTTGATTACACTGGTGAAGCATAAAAGCTTAATCCCCGATTCCACGGCAATCTTATGACGCCAATTCGTGGGGCTCGTATGAGTTAGGTAAAGGACTAATGTTAAAGCTTTGTCCCAGCTTCGTCCAAGGCAATATATATATTGCTACGAACCGACTGCCCAAAGGGACAAATAATGCTGTGGATCGGGTATAGCCACTCTGTATTAAGATAAGGATGCAATAGAAAATATGAATTTTTACCTTATCGTGCCCTTTTTCCTGCCACAAAAATTTCAAAAAATATTTAGGAACCATTTCTTATACATTTAACTACGTCTTTCTTTTATACACAGACACAGATATAAATAATGCTTATAGATACAATTTACAGCTTAAGTTTAAACAAAAAATTAATTTTTTGTGTATTTACGTATTAATGCAATCTTCACTTAATCCTTGTTAATTATTTAAAGACTTATAAACATTTCATATATAATTCTCAAGATTTTCATTAGCTTTTTCTGGAAAATACAAATATTCTTTTATTATTATTATTATTAGAATCACCGTAGTTGATCAACGACGCTGTACACAAGTTTTTGTAGGGGTCAAAATGCCTCGAGCTTTGACCTCAAAGTTGCTGAAATCAAAGTATTCGTTTTTAAATAAATTTTATACCTTAAAAAATTAAAACTTATTCTAGCTTAATCTACTTAATAATATACCAATTGAGTTTCTAGGTTTGAAACTAATTTGTACCTGCGGTTTGAATTGTGCAATTTTTGTTTAAGACTACCTGTTTTCGATTATAAATATTTCGTTTCTATTGGAATTAACAGCATTGAAAACTACCTAGTTTCATTTCAAATTTCCATCTTTAATCAATCTTCAGACGTAGAAATATCAGCTAGTTTGCAAAATACATTTATTTTTAAAAGATTAGAATTAGTATGTGACTTTGCATTAATATGTTTTATTTTGAAGCAAATAAATTACGCCTTATATTGAAAGTTCTGTGTTAATGTAAAACGCCGACAGAATCAATTAATGAAAAAATAATCGCTCTTCGTAAAGTTCCTTTTTACATAATAAATTTCTAAATACGTCGTGCTTCAATTGCCTTCAACTGCCTTTTTCCATAGCCAAAAGTTATATTTAAGAGAAAAGTAGGTTTAATGAGTCTTAAATTAAACAAAGTAAAAAGGAATTATTGGCAAGTGACTCAAATTCAGCCACGAGGGCTGCAGCCACGACAGGATGCCCTCGTGGCTGAATTTGAGTCACTTGCCAATAATTCCTTTTTACTTATATATATATATATATATATATATATATATATTGCCGTGGAATCTGGGATTAAAGTTTTAACATCGAGCCCCAGCGTTGGGCCGTCATAAGATTGCTGTGAAACCTTAGAGAAAAACTTGGACGAAGCTGGGACAAAGTTTTAACATCAATCCTTTACCAGTGTCCTCAAATTATTTTCAAAAATGCACCAATTTAAAAAAAAATGCTTACCCTTTTATTTCTGCTTCAAAAATCTTCAGCAGCTTCACTGGCTAGCTCAGCTGTGCCTCCTCTCGGATACCTAAATTTACAACCACACTTCCTTCACACTTGCACACCATTCAATAAAATCACCAAATAAAACAACAATCATACAACCTTTTTATTTACCGCTATTTACAGATAAATTATTCACATGTATGAAAAACAGTTTGAAACACTAATTACAAACTCAAAATGTGATGTGTTTTTAAACTCTTTGATTCTTCTAATTATTTTCAAACAAATTCAGTAAAATATGAGTAGATGGGCCCTACATATTACCCTAAATTGACTGTACACTGGAGTATGGAGAGCTCATAATAACCCAATTTATTTTGTATATGCCTTTTACCTTGCACAAATTAATACAAAATTTATAGACCCGTTTACCCTTTGCAACCAATTTATATCCAAAATAAAATTTTGTAAGTTTTAAATACACCCATTTTTCAATATTTAACCCCAATAAATAAATTCTCCAGTTCATGTATCTTTTCCAATAAGTTTATATAACCATAGATAAACTTCAAAATTCACTCACACAGCACCAAAATTTCACAAACGTTTATCAGATAAGAGAAATTTTAAATAAATTACCTGGAGAATGCTTTAGGCTTCCATTCCTTCGACGACGATCGCAAGAACACTTCGGCTTTGTTACCATGCGCTGTAATACTTAGAGGATTCACAGACGATAACACCATTTGCAAGTCAAACGTCTCGTTTCATGGTGCCATTCCATATCAGCATACCATCCTGGTTGTTTGTGACGCATACCCCACATATATTATGCTTCCATTTATTGATTTTCGAGCTTTGTATAGTAGTAGCCGGACCTCTATTAATATAATATACACTACACGTATTTTGCGTTAATAAATAGAAGGCCGCTACTAATAAGTTACACGTGCTAGTACTATGTTTACTGTATTATCAACACATCTAATACTCACAAAAAAGCTTCTACTATTACTACTACTACTATTACTTTGGTTAATAATTTCGATTCAGTATTTATATTGTTTCAAAATCCTACCCCCGGACACACTTCACGTGAAAAGCTTATTTTCCAATCTACATTCACTGATTTCACAATACTAATATCTTTAACGGAGAAAAAGTTTTCCCTAAATATGAGCCAAAGTTTGCTAACGCCTATGTGTCCATACTTAACATAAATATCCTTCACAATCAACTCTGCTTGCACCCTATCTACTACATATAGCTCCAAATCCTGTACCCTCTTGCACAGAAATCCCTCTATTATCCGATAATTTTTAAACTCTGGTTCAGTTTCTAACCGTTTTTTAATACCTAGCAGCTCTTCACTCTGCTCCTGATTCCTCAGTACCTCTTCATGCCCGTATATGGATCCATCTTGTCGCAAAATATTTATAGCAATCATAATGTCACAAGGCCTTTTATTTACATTATCTTTGCTCCAACTGAACACATTCGCTATAAATTTATTTTCTCCCTTTATATATTTTATCTCAAAATCAAATTTCTGTAGCAACAAACCCCACCGATATACCCTATTACTGGAGAATCGAGTATTCATCAGGGCACACAACGCTGAATGGTCCGTCTCAATGACGAAATGCCGACCTATGAGATAAAACTTTAGTTTACTCACGCTAAAAACCACCGCTGCCATCTCCTTTTCACTAATCGTGTAATTCAATTCATGCGGCTTCAGTGTCCGTAAAACAAACGATATTGGAACTTTTTCACCATTCTGAACCCGGTAGAGCTCAGCCGCTAAGGCACTATCCGATGCATCCGTCCTTAAGATAAACACTTGGTCAAATCTGGGATGCCTCAAAATTAGTTGTTCGTGAAACTGCTCCAACAGGGTTAAGTACGCTGCCTCTTGTCTCTCCGACCACTTCCATTTGACTCATTTTTTCAAGAGTTTGAACAGTGGCCCTGCTTTCTCTGAAAATGTTGGTACAAACTTCTTATAGAAATTGAGAACTCCCAAAAATGCTCCTAATTTTCTGATATTATTTTGTCTCAGATAGCTCAAAATTTCAGACAATCTTTCCTTGTCTATGCACATATCTTCATGATTCACTACATATCCCAACATTTTCACAGTTTTTGAAAAATCTCACACTCGTCAATATTCAATCTTAAACCTGCTAACTTTAGCTCTAATAAAACTCTTTCTAAATGAGTATAATGTTCCTTTTCAGTTTCGCTAAAAATCAAAATATCGTCCACATAGTGTATGCAAAACTGCTCATACGCTCCTAAAATTGCCTACATGGCTTTAATTAATGCTGCACTCGATGTTGACAAACCATACGGTGCTACTTTAAAGTTGTACACTTTCCTTCTACAGAAAACCCCGTATATCTTCTAGACTCCTTGGGTAATGGAATTAGCCAGAAAGAATTCCTTAAATCTAACTTGCTGAATATAAATTTGCCACTTAATCTGGTCAAAAGTGTGTCCATAGACGGTGGACAATGGTATTGTGGTTTCGTCCTTTGATTAATCTTACTCGCATCCAAACATAAACGAATACTGTTATCCTTTTTCTTAACCACAACTAATGAATTTATAAAATGCGTTTTTGCATTGAATGGTTCAGAATTGTCTACCTCTAAAACATGCTCATAATTTAAGGCTGTGCTTGCTTCTACCCCTACTAACTCTAAATGCTTTTGTAATAACTCTTGTACCTCCCCTAATTTTTCTTCCGGGCACTTAATGGTGTCGATCTCTTTTACTTCTTTTTTATCTACCTCTATAACATTAACACATAACCCCATGTCATCCTCTGTGACATCATAACTTGCCTTCCAGGGCAATATCCTATTCCCAATCCTAACTATTTTCCTCTCCATCTCTATTATAACTCCTAACTTCATCATACAATCGACCCCTAATATCTCTGTAAACTTTAACCCAGGTACAATTATAAATTCCTGTTCACAGCTAACTGAACCTAATTCTACTTTTAAAATAACTACACTATTCACAACAGCAAATCGCTTTTTAATCGGCGCAACCAGATGAGTTCTTTTTATTGGTGTTATCCTGTCGCACACTTTATCCTTAATTTCATTGACGAATTCCTCCGATACTACACTCGCCTAATCTCCTGAATCTAATGATGCTCCTAAATTTCTTTCAAAAATTTTAATTTCAATTATAGGCAAACAAGATTTTTCTATTACTTTTGGCTCAACTTCTTCCTCTAATTTTTAAAAATTCCTTCGGATGTTCATACTTGTACACAGTGATGTCTAGTGGTTTGTCCTTGTCTAAAAATCCTATTCCGGTCTGGTCTCCCTACTCGGTCCCGGTTTCGCTACTACCTCTGTGTTCCCGAGGTCGTCCACTGCTCACATCGTCATACCTTTGCAGGTACTCCAAAAACACCTCCCTGTCCACAATGTTTTGCAACGCTACATGTTGCCTCACCTCAACCTCGAAATGTCATGATAAATACTTGATTATTTGTCTGATCCGTCAATGGTGAATTTAATTGTTTTGCTATGCTATACTTTCGTATAGCATATTGCTGCCTACTTCCTGCAAACTCCCCTTTGAATTTTCCAGTAATTAGATCGTCTCCTACTTGGTCCTGTCGGTGGTCACTCCAATAATGTTTAAGAAATCTGTCCTCAAAGTCATTATACGTGTCAATTTCCAGTCCTATTAAATTGTACCAAGCTTTAGCATGGTCTTTGAGTAACGTTTTAACAACATTAAGTTTCGCCTGTTCGTCATACAAATTATTAACCAAACCTCTAATGTTATTGATAAATATCTGAGGATTTACCCTACTATCCCCATAAAATTTCATTTGTTGATCGAGCGACATATTACCTGTTACGAATCTTGGACCATCCCCCATCAAAGTTACTACGTTTTGTTTAATTCCGGTCACTTCTCTTTCGACCCTACCTAACTGATCTACATGAGTCCGTTACCTCAGTCATTTTAACGTTAATTTCGTCCTTACAGAAAATCCTCACTTCTGTCCTTAATTGTCCCATTTCCTGACTTAAACCTCTAATATCACGCTCATTTTTATCTACCCTAATTTCAACTTCCCTCATTTTTACGGTCAAGCTATTTTTGAAATCCGAAAATTCTTTGTTCGTCTTATTTATTTTTTCACTTAGTGTTTCCCTAACTCCCGTTAATGTCTCATTCGTCTTTTCAAATTTCCTATTTGAGTCTTCTGTAACCCCGCTTAACGTCTCATTCGTCCTTTCAAGCATCCTCATTATTAATTCATTTCCAGCTTCTCCCAACTCTGTCCTTGAGTGATCCCTACTTCCCCCAGCTTCTCCATTTTTCCTGCTTTATCAATTAAGGCACTATAGTCACTTCCAATTTCCACTCCTTGGCTTCTTAACCACTCCTTCCTCTGCATACGTTTAAATCACTCCCACACACTCAAAAATTATTTTTAAATTTATACAAGACAGACCCTCTCTCTCAGATCGCCAGCTTCCTGGAATAAAATCTTTAAATTTTATTTGGACCTCAAGCCTCAAGTTCGGGTCGCCATAAGATTGCCGTGGAATCTGGGATTAAAGTTTTAACATCGAACCCCAGCGTTGGGCCGTTATAAGATTGCTGTGAAACCTTAGAAAAAAACTTGGACGAAGCTGGGACAAAGCTTTAACATCAGTCCTTTACCAGTGTCCTCAAATTATTTTCAAAAATGCACCAATTTCAAAAAAAAATTGCTTATCCCTTTATTTCTGCTTCAAAAATTTTCAGCAGCTTTTCTGGCTAGCTCAGCTGTGCCTCTTCTTGGATACCTAAATTTACAACCATTCTTCCTTCACACTTGCACACCATTGAATAAAATCACCAAATAATACAACAACCATACAATCTTTTATTTACAGCTATTTACAAACAAATTATTCACATGTATAAAAAACAGTTTGATACACTAATTACAAACTCAAAATGTGATGTGTTTTTAAAGTCCTTGATTCTTCTAATTATTTTCGAACAAATTCAGTAAAATATGAGTAGATGAGCCCCACATATTACCCTAAATTGACTGTATACTGGAGTATGGTGAGCTCATAATAACCCAGTTAATTTTGTATATGCCTTTTACCTTGCATAAATTAATACAAAATTTATAGACCCGTTTACCCTTTGCAATCCAATTTATATCCAAAATAAAATTTTGTAAGTTTTAAATACACCCTTTTTTCAATATTTAACCCCAATAAATAAATTCTCCAGTACATGTATCTTTTGTAATAAGTTTATATAACCATAAATAAACCCCAAAATTCACTCACACAGCACCAAAATTTCACAAAAGTTTATCAGACAACAGAAATTTCAAATAAATTACCTAAAGACTGCTTCAGGCTTCCGTTCCTTCGACGACGATCGCAAGAACACCTCGGCTTCGTTACCATGCGCTGTGATACTTAGCGGATTCACAGACGATAACACCATTTACGAGCCAAACGCCTCGTTTCATAGTACCATTCCATATCAGCATACTATCCTGGTTGTTTGTGATGCTTACCCCACATATATTATGCTTCCATTTATTGATTTTCGAGCTTTGTATAGTAGTAGCCGGACCTTTATTAATTTAATATACACTACACGTATTTTGCGTTAATAAATAGAAGACCGCTACTAATAAGTTACACGTGCTAGCACTATGTTTACTGTATTATCAACACATCTAATACTCACAAAAGGCTTCTACTGTTACTACTACTACTACTACTACTATTACTTTGGTTAATAATTTCGATTCAGTATTTATATTGTTTCAAAATCCTACCCCCGAACACGTTTCACGTGAAAAGCTTATTTTCCAATCTACATTCTACAAATTTTGAATACAACCGTCTTGAAAATTCCTGAAATTTTGTAGCTTGCTACGGGCTGTATCACCGATGCGCTTTTACCTGTCGCGTGTGCGTACGTTTGGAAAACTGTCGGTTTTTAACCAATGATACAATTCTCTGTCGTCACAAATTCCGCCTAAACTATATTTATCGCTGTCTTATGCATGTTTGCTGTCTCGTTCAAAACCCCACTTGAGTTACAGAAATCGATATTGATGACAGCTTATCTTCACTCCACGTGTATATGGTCTACCTGCCTTTTCAATATCAACGCTCTTATATCTGTCTCTATCTGTAGTATACAACCGATCGTGCATTTCTCTTGCTCTTTAAGAAGTTTGTTTGCTTGTTGTACAAACCAATCTGACTGTTGAAAATATTTTCTATGAACTGATGTCTTAATATGCTTATAATTTCGACGAATCTAACCTTTTTTAAAAACGCAGGTGTTTGTTAATTATCGACCGTTTATTACAACAATTCTTAGACTTTATATTTCGTTGAACGATATTTACTTTGGAATTATTGATTTTCTTACCCAAATGCGTTCTCTTATGCTCTTACGTAAGTTAAGGTTCGTGGCTGCGAGCGGTCCTTTTTAAAAAACACCTCCAACTTCTTAACACATTTATTTATTATTTTACAGAAATTACTGTTGACTTTTGACAATCTTGAATTATTATTCTAAGTCCAAAATTAATTAACTAATTGTACAAAGTAAGTTATCTACGAACTGCAATGTTAAAGCTGAACGATGGATCAACTGCCTTCGAGTGGGGCTCCCGGGCCTTTTATAATATTCCTACCCCCTCACATGGCTGTGGGAACTTGCAGACCTAATGTCTGCTTACACTTGACTCTATTCAAAATACAATGTTGCTATCTTAAATCTATTCATAATTACTTTGTTGCGAGCTTCTTTTCCAGGTAATTTCGGTACGTGACTGTCTGTGACCGCCTGTGACCTGACATCTGCAGTGTCACTTATCTCTGTGCTAGAAGGTAGCGCTTCCGTTTCTATGAACGTTAATAAACTGAAATGAATTGTCCTTCGTTTCATTGTTGCACATGACTTAGCGCATTTTCTAATATTTCTAATAACTTCTTAATTATAAGTTTTTTATATATATAACAAATGGGGGATTACATAACTCGTGTTAGATTGAAAAAAATTAAAATCAATTATGCGTATTCTATTTGCTTTAAAGCTCTTTTTCTTTATGTACTTTTAACCTCTCAATTATTAATTATAAAAATAAGTCAATACTTGTCCATTCTGCCTAAATGAATTAAATAAATTTTGCGCGTAAATAATTTGTTCTTTTTCCTATACAGGGTAGTTGAAATTGTAATGTTTACCACTAAATTAACCCTTTGAATACACAACATATATATATATATATATATATATATATATATATATATATATATGTCTTGGCAGGTCCTCTTAATGATTCCTAAGTAAAAATTAATCTCTGAATGTTGATCAATGTTTTGATTTCTGCAATATGTCTAATGTCCTTAATCAATATTTAAGTAGGGTATCAGTAAGTCCACTAAATAGTTTAATGCTACCTCCGATGTCTCGAAATGTAAACAAAAACCATTCTTTTTGTGGTCCTCTTTTACATTCCACGTAACTTCCCATCTTTATAGCATCTATATAATTCGTCGCTTACTTACTAACTTTCTTCGTACATGTCTTTCACTTTCTTGAAAAAGTGCTTCATGGTTTGGACTTGCAATGTTGCATACAGCAGCTAGGTGAGCGTGTTTCAACGCTTTGTGTAAATTTCCTACTCTATAAGTTTTCAAGGTTTTTTGGTCAAACTTAAAGCCTGTAAAGGCACGTATAGCTTTTCGCACTTAATATGATTGCCTTTGTTCTAAAATAATATTACGTTCGATTAGTTAACAACAATAAATGGCGTTTTCAATGCTAGAAATTCCTCTTAAACCCAACATAGTTAGTAAAAGCTAGAGCTCAAACTGTATTATTAATTAACAGTTCGTCGAAAGCGTTAAGCTCGCCAAGCAGTACTAATGAATTTGTAAATTTAATGAGAACACTGCGATTTGCATCAGCTCTAAACTTTGACAAAAGGCAATGCTTCTCATGCAAATTATAACGTGATCGAATTAATATGAGCTTCCTAACTGTATTACAAGCGGATAAATACTTCGACATTACAGTACAATAGTGCAATAGATGCCATTTTCGACTAAAATACAAGTTTGATATATAATCCATTTTACAACAAGCATATACAATAGCCCTAGGGTTAATTAAAACTTAGTGTTAAAGTCGCAAGCATTTGAGTTATTAAAAATAGTAAAGGTGCATTTAAAATGTATCTTACTCGCCCTGTAAATTTTTCAACGCCTTCATTCCGAGTATTTACCGATCCATTACACTAACATCTTTATTTCCTAGACTGTCACCTCAGGCAACTGTCCGTTTCGATATAGCGCTAAGTAATAAAGCAAATAGAGTTTATCCGGTAACTACACAAAGAGGTAATTTATTTGAACTCCCGTACCATTTGCCAATCATGGATTCCGAGCAACTGAACTGCAAGGTTTGTATATTGTTATCTAGGGACGGATTTGATTTTAAAATCACAATGCTGTATATATATATATATATATATATATATATATATATATATATATATATATTAGAATGTAATACATTTTATATTAATAGTGCCGCCTTCAGCAGTAACACCAGAATTTTTATTTAACTGCTTTCGTGTCACAAGTACTTACAATCGTCTTTGAATATAAACTCGGCGGTTAATCTGATGCTTTCAGCTAAGAGGCCGGCTTTCTGGGTTTTTCCTTCAAACTATAAGTTTTGATTTAACAAATTGCAATGTGCAGCTTGACTAGTACTTGAGTCGATATAGGGTTAATATACTTTCCGGAAACTACTCCGCTACTACATTGCGTACTCAAATAAGTTATTTTCGTTTTGTCCGGCTCTTGCTAGGTAGCCAATATTCCGTGTTTTTCATCATACGTGCTTGCATATTCCAGAAAAAGTAAAAAAGAATTCCTACAAAATAATGCTTGCAACTTGTGTATATATATATATATATATATATATATATATATATATATATATATATATATATATGTTAGAAATATATGAGGTTTCCTCTTTTGACGATATTAGGCGGTTTTATCAAAACTGTGCATACACGTGAAAGATAATACCCGTCCTATTATCTACAACAATAAAATAAAACGAGTCGTGTTCGATACTTCGTAACGTATGGTAGATGCACGGCCTTGTGCGCCACATTTGCGGTTCGTACCTGTATTCCCTTCGCGGGACTCATTTTTTTGTGCTACGCAACATTGAAGATCTTCTCGACAAGTGTTGGGTAAGTGTTTATACTGTTCCGATTTATTGCATCTTTTTATTGTCGAAATTGTAAAACCTTAGCATTTATTATTGTTATTATCAATTTGGTTTTCACCTTTCACACAACAGTCCACTCAGCTATCGAAAATTTGCACTTGATGAGCAATCTGGAGAAAATCCCAATGCAGGATTTTTTACATCCATTGCTTATCGAACAAGTTGGTTACTTCGCATCGCCGGATTTAAAACTGGGATTTAATAATTTTAGATTATTAAATTGGGGGTTTAAATTCTTATTTTGTAGTCAAAATTAATTGACCTCGCTAACCGAATTATAATTTATATAATTTATGTGATTACAAACATTGTTTGCTATTCAAATTGGAATTTTGTGCTAATCGTATTTTAACACTTGCATTACAAGGTTTGTTTACAATTCCCTTATCAGCTTACTAATTGCCGATTTATTCTTAACATTTGTTAAATTCCTTAAAATGAAACCTGATAAGGAAACCCTCGCTTACTTTAAAAAATTAACTAATCGTAAAGAACGATATTGGCGTCGTTTACAAGATTGCCATGATCTAATTAAAGATTTACCTACACAGCTCGAACAATTCAAAGCCCGTGTTACTCAAATTGATGAGACACGTAATCAATTTTTAGGAATTCTTGATGAACTTGCATCGTTATCTGACACTCACGCAACCTTGGCTACAGACACCGTAACCCTGGAATCAAATTTTAATTCCATATATTTTAATATTTTGTCCGTCGCCGGTTGCTACAGTTCATCAGTAGCGCCTAACATAACCGCACTTAATACCGCCGGTAAACAGTCAAATGTACATTTGCCTGAAATAAAAATTGATAAGTTTCATGGTAAACCCGAACAATTCTCCTCTTTGAAATCACTTTATGATAGCTTAATTCACAATAACAAATCCTTATCGGATATTAAAAAGTTTACATACTTAATTTCTTATCTTGAAAATACGCCTTTGAAAATAGTTCAAAGCGTACGATTCTCACCAGAAAATTATTTGATAGCTTATAATCTTCTTGTTCAACGTTACACGAACAAACGTTTAATCGCCAATCATTATCTGTCAAAAATATTTTCATTGTCTAAACTGAAAACTGATTCGGAACATTCCCTCAGTAACTTGTGTGAAACGTTACAGGCTAACGTTTCTGCACTAATGGACATGAAATTAAACCATTTGTCCAATTACATATTTTTATATTTCTTTTTTGAGTTGTTAGATTCAAAAACGCGACAAGAATTTGAAAAGGATTATTTAGAACAAGAATTTCCTTCATTTGAGGACCTATTGCATTTTTTGCGTAACAAATGTTCAATCTCCGCAATGATTGGAAGTAGTACTGCTTGTTCGTTAAAAATATTCTAACGCACCTAAAAATCTATTTCATGCTATTTTGAAGCAAGCGATAAACGTATAGCTATGGCTACACAACAAATTAATGTTATCGCACCCAAAGCAGCGATAATTTTTTGTCCTGCTTGCAACGAAAACCATAAATTTATTAATTGTCCACAGTTATTGGCACTTTCGCCTAAAGATAGACATGCCATACCATACATGTGATTTTTCAATGCTCTACCCGAAGGTACTACATTGGCCAGGAAGCGGTTTTCTTTTACCTGGAAAATTTGGAATTTTGCCGAACCTTTGCTGTTCCAAGCAAGGTAGGGATCTTTAACGTGCGTGACAACACTCACACACGGGACCTCCATTTAACCTCTCATCCGAACGAGGGCGTATTTTTTTGTGAAAAATGCTCACCTGCCATTTTTCAAGCAGTCGGCCGTGTCGGGATTTGAACCCAGGACTTTGGGATCCGTAGTCTTACGCTTACTACATTGATCCACGGCGACGCTCTAGTTTTAGACACCGGGTCCCACTCCAATTTCATTACTGTTTCTTTGGCAAACAGACTAGGTTTGAAACGTAAAAAATGTCTTCTTGAGATACGCGGGGTGGAAGAATCCGTGTTAGACAATGTAGGCGGTTTTGTTGATTGTAAAATTTCGTCCCTAAGCCATGGCGCTTACCTTAATTTTCAAGCTGTAGTCTTGCCTCGCATTACCGCTGAGCTACCTACAGCAACGTTACCGGTTCAGCTTAAACAGCAATTTTCGTCGCTGCAATTAGCTGACCCAGATTTTTATATAAAATCCCCCGTCGACATTTTGTTGGGGGTACAATCCGTTTTAGATATTACCCCCACCAAACCGTCATATTTAAAAGGAAATTCCACTGCGGTTCTTACGACGTTTGGTTGGGTAATCATGGGTGAAGTACCCACGTTAGTTCATGCCCCTGCTAGTGTTTCTTTACACGTTAGTGTGTCGGAGGAACTTTCGCTCAACGAAACAATACGTGCTTTTTGGGAATCGGAAGAAATAGTTTTCCCACCAATATTTTCACCGGAAGAAAGTATTTGCGAACAATATTTTAAATCCACAACAGAACGCACCGACTGCGGTCGATATATGGTTCGTTTACCCTTTAAAGAAAATATTTCTCGCGAATTAGGATCAACTAGAGCGCTCGCTGTAAATCGCTTCATGAAACTGGAAATGAGGTTCCAGCATGATAAAGAATATCATAAATTATATTCGGAAAATATGTCTGACTACATTTCCCAGAATCATTTGACCCCTGCTCTAGTTTCATCTCCCTATATTATGACTCACCACGGAGTTGTAAAGAAAACGTCACTTGGTACACAAGTTCGTGTTGCGTTTAGTCCCGCTGATAAGGACATAAATAATTTAAGCCTTAACAATATTCTTTTAGCGGGGCCTAAATTACAGGCTGCTATTAGTTTGGTTATCACAAGATTTCGTATTCCGCAAATTGCACTAACATGTGACATTCGACAAATGTTTCGTTCCATATTAATTCATCCCGATGACAGAAAATTCTTACGTATTTTCTGGCGGTTTAATCCAAATGATCCCTTAACCGAATGGGAACATACTCGTGTAATCTTTGGTGCTACATGTAGCCCGTTTCTTGCTCTTCGCGCTATAAAACAATTGTTAGAGGATGAGGGCGGTCGCTACCCACGGGCCGCTAATGCCCTTGCTATATTCACATACGTGAACGATATTTTGACAGGTGCTGATACTGTAGAAGAAGCACTACTTCTCAAATCAGAATTAACGGATTTATTAAGGTTGGGCGGATTCGAACTTGGCAAATGGGCAAGCTCTAATACATTCGTAGTTAGTGCTTCTAATAACAATATTTTAGCCTTACCCGATACGAATATTGATTCACCTATTTTAAAAGTTTTGGGTCTTTGCTGGGACGTTCAAACAGATGTTCTGAAATGCAAAATTCAACATGTTGTGGACACGCCCACAAAAAGGGGAATTCTTTCTCGTATTGCTCAAACATACGACATGAATGGTTATATTAGTCCATTTACTTTCGTTCTTAAGTCCCTTATTCAACAATTATGAATATTAAAAATAGGTTGGGATGATGATCTTCCTTGCGAAATACTTCAAAAGTGGCAACAAATACAATTAGAATTGCGCTTTCTTGAAAATATAACCATACCTCGCTGTATTTGGAAACCAGGTGATATACAAGCTCGTATTGTAGGGTTCTCCGACGCAAGTGCACTTGGTATGGCCGCGGTTGTATATTTAAGAATAGAAATTGACGATAAAATTTTTATTCATTTAATAGCTTCGAAAACACGTGTTGCTCCGCTCAAAACGTGGACTATTCCGCGCCTTGAACTAGGCGCTGCTTGCCTCTTATCTAAATTAATGAAACATACTGCTTTGGCTTTTGATAATTTTCGTTTGTTAAACCCGATTTGTTTCAGCGATTCTACTAATACGTTGTCGCGGATTCGTAGTCCTCCATATAAATTAAAAACATTCTTTGCCAATAGAGTTGTTCAAATTCACGAAAACCAACCCACTGCTACTTGGAGATATGTCCCTAGCGCGGATAACCCTGCTGATCCCGCTAGTCGCGGTTTGATGCCGTCCGAACTCTTAAATTGTAGTATTTGGTGGAATGGTCCTATTTTATGTATACCAATTATACAAATTGGCCCAAGACTAATTTCACGGTCGATCCTGATAAATCGATTCAGCTTTCTAAATGTGTTCTACTGACCACAGATGAAGTGGAACAATTCACACAAGTTTTACAGCGTTTTTCTAATTTATTGAAAGTGCAAAGAATATTTCCTTATGTTTTAAGATTTAAACATAACTGTCTTGCTCGAGTACGCACGTTTCGGTCGCTTACTTGTCATCTTACTGCTTCTGAATACCACGATGCCCTTCTTTTCATTATTAGAATCACTCAACACGAGTACTTTCATACTGATTTTTTACTTTTAGAAAAGGGCCAAACGGGCACAAAAAAACTTAGTGCGTTGTCGCCTTTTCTTTCTCCCATGGGTTTTATTATGGTGGGGGGCCGTTTGCGCCATTCAAGCCTTTCAAGTATGACTAAACACCCTTACTTAGTTCCTAAAGAAAGTCGACTAGCTACATTGCTATGTGATTATTATCATATTTATTCCGGTCACGGAAGTATTCGTTTGGTACACTCACTAATAAACAGAACTTATTGGATTCCGTCTATTAGACAATTAATTAGAAGTAGGATTTTCCGTTGCCTTATTTGTTATAGATTTAAAGCAGAACCAATTCAACCTCCGATGGCCAACCTACCCCTTTATCGTTTGGAGCCCGGGAAATGCTTTACCCATACTGGCCTGGATATTGCGGGTCCGTTTAATGTAAAATTGTCTTTGCTACGCACCGCTAGATACAATAAAGTGTACATAGCATTATTTATATGTATGGTATCTCGCGCCATTCATATCGAGGTGGTTACGGCACTGACCACAGAGGCTTGCTTTGCTTCTTTAGATCGATTTATTTCACGACGCGGATTACCGACCAACGTTTATTCAGACCAAGGTAGTAATTTTCGTGGCGCCGCTCGTGAAATATCCAAAATTGCTAAATTTTTTGATATTTCTAATCCGGATGTCGCCCATTATTTAGCCAGTAGAGGTATAAAGTGGTGCTTTAATCCTCCCTACGCACCCCATTTTGGCGGGTTATGGGAGGCTGGGATCAAAAGCGCAAAATACCACTTAAAACGAATAGTAGGTAACGCTGCCCTCTCCGTTGAAGAATTTATCACTACTATTACGAGGATTAAAGGTATTTTAAATTCTCGCCCCTTTTGTACACTTTCTGCTTCACTGGACGAGGGGGTAATCGATGCCCTTACTCCAGCACATTTTTTGATCGGTGGTCCCTTTTTATCCAGAGCTGAAATTGACTTAACTAAAGTTCCCGTTAACAGACTTAATCGCTGGCAGCTTGCCCAACAATTAGTTCAGTCGTTTTGGCGGCGCTGGTCAAAAGAATACCTTCACAGTCTTCAGCATAGACCAAAATGGACTACGCCAGCGCAAAAGTTACAGGTGGGCGACATTGTTTTATACTATATTCCTGAATCCCTACCCCCTACTTGTTGGCCTTTGGCAAAAATAGTACAGCTGATACCGGGAGATGACGGAGTTGTCAGAGTTGTACGACTTAGGACACCTTCTGGTGAAAAGGTGCGCACTGTTGACAAAGTCGTACCGCTCCCTCCTCAATAGTTACATTAGCACATTATTCAGTTTACATTTTTTTTTATGTTTAGCAAACGATGTTTTAGTTACATTCTTCCTTTTTTTTCTTTTGCTTGCATTTAAACAAAATTATCATTTTGGGTGGGGGGTATGTTAAAAATATATGAGGTTTCCTATTTTGACGACATTAGGCGGTTTATCGAAACTGTGCATACACGTGAAAGATAATACCCGTCCTATCATCTACAACAATAAAATAAAACGAGTCGTGTTCGATACTTCGTAACGTATGGTAGATGCACGGCCTTGTGCGCCACATTTGCGGTTCGTACCTGTATTCCCTTCGCGGGACTCATTTTTTTGGTGCTACGCAACATTGAAGAACTTCTCGACAAGTGTTGGGTAAGTGTTTACACTGTTCCGATTTATTGCATTTTTATTGTCGAAATTGTAAAACCTCAGCATTTATTATTGTTATTATAAATTTGGCTTTCACCTTTCACACAACAGTCTACTCAGCTATCGAAAATTTGCACTTGATGAGCAATCTGGAGAAAATCCCAATGCAGGATTTTTTACATCCATTGCTTATTGAACAATATATATATATATATATATATATATATATATATAAGTTCGTAATTCGGTTATTATGCAAATAGTAAATTCCAATCGCCTTGTATGAAATGAACAACCAGCCACAATTAATAAAAGCAAGCTCATTCTGCAATAACTTAAAAACGTAATTCTAAATAAATAGTTTGGTAGTCATTCAATACATTTCTAAACATTTAAAACGTTCCCAAACGTCAAAACAAATACAAGTTACCTGGTATAAAATAAAAAGAAGCTCGTTCTGTAATAACTGAACCGCATTTAATAAAAAAAAAAATTCTGGACGCAACCCAATTTATTTTAGAAACATTTAAGGCATTCATAAACTTCAAATAAATACAAATTAGGCATATTTATACGTGAAACAATTCTCTTTAAAACTCGACGCATTGCGCAAGGAATAGAAGGCAATAAAACGCATAAAACGAACGTTAGAAAAACGAACATATTTGATAACGCAATAAGATATAGATATTGAGAAAAAGCGTGTACGTGACATTAGAGATGTAGTAATCGCTACATTTTTGTAAAGCCCGGTATGGGTAAACAAAATATGGAATAATAAATTCTGATATACGTGCAGAATTAAATGGAAAATTTAATAAATTCCAGTACAAAATTATGTCGACGTAATGTTTCAAGCATAAATTACAACACTTGTTAACAAATCCCAATACAGAATTATGTCTACGTGCAAAGTTAAATGTATAGAGTAGCAATTTTGAATAAACCCAACAGGTTAAGAGATAGGAAGAAACGAACTTGTTCTATATAAAGAACCAAAACTGACAACATGCATTTATTCCATTAAAGACGCACGGCTGTACTAGTCTAGACAAACTTATTACGTGAATTTGAAGTGAAGTTAAAAGTGAAATAAAATTAAATAACGTAAAAAATTTAAGTAAAAATTAGTAGAAGTGCGTGAAGTACGTGTAAGTGAAAATCTGCCGTTAGTATTAGAAACGTAATTCTAAATTTAATTAATGAAACATAATCTTTAACATTTATTAATTTAGGGCTCTAGGTAATTATCTAATAATCATCTAAGTAATGTCCTAAATAATATTCTAAGAAACTATCTGACATCTACTTATGATTGTAAACTAAATAAGCAACTAAAACATTCGTTAAAAAACGCCTAGAAGTTATTGGAAAACTGTCAATTACTGGGTTAAGAGCCAAGCTAAGGGACAACAACTGGAATCAACAATCGTTCTGAATCACGAAACTTCCGTATGAGTCAACAGAAAGATACAAGATCAGCATTTAAATCTATCATTTCTTGAATGTTGTATGTCCTATTTTAAATACTTCATAAACATAGAACTCACATGTAATATAGGCAAATTTTGTGTAACAGGTCAACAAAAAAATCTTGGTTAAAACGTAAAAATTACGTTAACAGGGAAATAGTTTTTTTGAACGTTGAACGAAGATTCCTATATAAAACATAATTATTTCTGCTGGCCTTAATTGCTTAAAATTTTGGTAGTGAACAAATTTAATAAGAATATTTTCATATGATTCAGAAGTTTTTATAGCTAATAATATTACAAGGACCTAGAAATATAAATTGTACATCTTCTTAGCCTATTATACAAAGTTTGGTAAATTTCGTTTGTCTTATTCAGATATATGAAGTGTTAGAGGCGAGTAGGTAAATACTCTTTGTTATCATATCGTCGTTTACCCTGTAAAGGGTATAAATAAGCTAGTTGAGACATAAATTTAATTGTGTTGATTTTAAAATTAATTTAGACATTGTAGAGGCACAGAGAGGTGGCGGTCAGCAAAGTAACCGAGCGTTTGAACACATCGGGCGTACGGCGATATCGTAGCACTATATATATATATATATATATATATATATATATATATATAGCAAATTTAATAAATCAAACAGTATATACGATGTATAGATAAACACCCACTTTACGAAGAATCGAAAGAGGGTTTTTAACTATCCAAAGCAAGCTAGTAATTTGCATAGCCATAAATGAAAGAATTTGTTTGTTTCATAAAAGGAATAAACATTCATCGACTAGTTTCGATCTCACTGGATCTTATCAGGATGATAAGAGTTATAAACCACTTCATCCTAAGGAAATCCAGTAAGATCGAAACTAGTCGATGAATGTTTATTCCCTTTATGAAACAAACAAATTCTTTCATTATGCTATAAATAACAGCTTGCTGAATGATTGAAACCCTCTTTCGATTCTTCGTAAAGTGGTGTTTCATACATCGATATTATATATATATATATATATATATATATATATATATTGATGTAATAAAGAGGTCACAATTACGTCCCAAGGAGAAGAAAACGCGAAAAATTAAAATTTTTCAATATTTAATTTCTATACCCTGTATAAATGTAAACGTATTTTATTTGCACATAAAACGAAACCCTTATTAACTATGTATTTAGATCTAGTGCATTGCATTTACTGCAGAGTATAAAAAGTTTATGAAACAAATATAAACTTAAAAGCCCCATTTTTAAATGAATTCAATTTAGCCGAGTATTACTATTAAGAGATATCTTGTGTAAACAAACATTTTTTACTTAGTAAATACTAAAAGTAACGTAGATGGTAAGCTATCGTCTTGATGAAATGCCCGTTATTTATTGAAAACGTAATATGCTGCATTTCTGTAAGGTAGAATGCATAAAATAGTGTCACTTTAACGCAAGCATAAGGCAAAGATAAATTCAGTATGTAGATATAACAGTTACATTTATTTTAAAAGTTTAAATAAAGTTTATTAATTCTAAAATTTACGATATTAATAAACGAATACGTCACTTTACTAGTAAAGATTCAAAGAAACGCGCGTATATCAAAAAGCCATAAAATAGATTCCACAAGTAACATGGAAGTTACCAAATCTAATTATTTGATGAAGCATAAAGAAGGTTTACCACAATAATATGAATAATCTTAGTAGAAGATTACAACTGATGATTTTAATCAATTAACAATAAATTGCACTTTTAGAATCTGATATTCTAACTCTAAATGAAGATATGGAATGGAACCAGGAAGTATATAATGCTGTTAAAAATGAGATTTGGATAAGCAATATTTAACAGTAACTAAAGAAAGTATAAATTTTAGATTTTTTTTTGTTAGTAACTTATAAGGATTTTTAAATATTAGTAACTTAAATTAGAATAAGTTCTCAATTTTATTATTTGTTAAGGTGATAATTTCCAGCAAATTTTAAGATCAAAGTTCAAAGCATTTTGACTTTTACTAAATTATCCGTGCAGCGTCATTGGCCAATTACACTCACAAACGAAGAAATAAAGAATCGGCAAACTATCCACATATAACATCAGAGGATTTTGTACCTCACGGAGGAGATATTTGAGTTTTTGTACTTACTAACGACGATTAGGTAAGATTTTCTGTCTAAGCTTAAGCTGTAAACTATTTTATATTCTTTTGTATGAAAGAAAAATGTTTTGGATGCATATGTATCTTGAGATTTCTGTGATTTATTTGATTCGTAAATTCCACAGCATATTTTCTGTTGAGCTAGCAAGGCAAGGAAAAGGAAGGTACGATAGTACTTTCATATTTTTTATTGCAAAATCATCAATACAATTCGCTGTACATAAGTGACGGCATTAATTTTCCCCAAGTATTAGACCTATCTAACAAAATTAGCGACGACCTACCAGGGACGGCCTATCCACAGCAATTAATGGCGTCCCAACCTAAGGCCCGATTAAATCGTCCGTTAATTAGAGTTTCTTGTCTCGTAACATCTTGTGGAAATTTTTTTTTGATTTGATTAGATTAGCGGTTCAACACACGCATACATACACATACACACCACACACACACCACACACACACACACACGCACACAAACGCATGCATGCTTTATACACACATATTTGTTTTTCTTTTCTTTCGTTTATCTCCTCGTACACCACCCCGTGTAGATTCGGATTAGAATAGTCCCACCGTAGAGGCGACTACTGCGATCCAACACACACAAACACACACACATACAGACACACACACACACACAACGTATTTTTTGTTTATTTCTTTACTCCTTTTGTTTTGCCTTCTTCTTTCAATTCGCGTGCTATTTCTCAGTGTTTTGCTTTATTGTTCCCTTTGATCCACATTCCTTTCTCTTTTCTTCGCTGGTTTTCTTACTGTCAGTCCTCATACTGACTTGATTACATTATTTTATTCACTTCCTGTGGTATATGCTTTTAAGGCGACGCCGTTGATCAATGTAGTAAGCGTAAGACTACGGATCCCAAGATCCCGGGTGAGCATTTTTCACAAAAATTACGCCCTCGTTCGGATGAGAGGTTAAATGGAGGTCCCGTGTGTAAGTGTTGTCACGCACGTTAAAGATCCCTACCTTGCCTGGAACGGCAAGGGTTCGGCAAAATTCTAAATTTCCAGGCAACAAAAAACTCGCCTCCTGGCCAATGTAGTACCTACGGGTAGAGCATTGGAAATGTAAATGAACGGTATATGCTTTCTAGACCGTTTTTCTTCTTTCGTATCACGATTTGGTCGATTTTTAGGTATATATAGCCATTCTCTCCTTCGGTTGTTTATTTGATACAATTCTTTGTTACCACAATTTAAACTACTTCAATTTTTCCTATCCAGCATACTTCAGGTTCCCTAGCATACTTTAAAGCTTCACAGTCATTAGCTCGTGTCGGCTCTTGCTGTTGGTTTTCTTTCTCGTTCCTTATCTTACATATTGGTTTTTTGGGCAAAATCAATTTTTTTCTTTCAGATTGAAAACTTTACTATTGCTTTACTAGAGATATTTGTCCTTCGATGACTTTTACATTGTTAGGCCATTCCATCTCTCACCTCGGTGATTGCTTCCTATACTTTTCCTTTATCCTATATATCTTTACACTTCTGGACTTGGTACGGTGTACTAGTCCTTCAAGCCGTATAAAACCTTTCTTTGTTATTTTGTAGTATTCTACAGCGATCTTTTTTGTTTCATACTATTAGTTTATATTAGTCATTCGAGCAAGATACAAATTAATTTTTTTTTGTTTTGAGCTTTTTTTGGGTTTTCTGAAATGATTTTTCTTTTGGTTCATCCTGTTGTTATGTATTGCATCTTCGAGCCAGAAGAAAATTTCTTCTCTCTACTGTTTCTCTTCTGTTTTCTGAAACAAATTTCCTTTTGATGTCCTGTTGGTGTACTGCTTTGTTTCCTTGCTTCTGCTTCCTACGAAGACCTATTAATTTTGCTATGGGGAATCACTATTCCTGTTAATTTTTGGCTTGTACATCGAAGAAACAACAAATGCTGTCAAATGCAAGAAGACATTTTGAACTATTATTCAGGGACAAAAGATTGATATGCTTGGAATTGCAGACGATAGAGTTAGAAGCAGCCCTTTATAAAATGGAAACAGTTCTAACGGAGAGATACGCATAAAAATTAACAAAAATAGAACTAAAATACTAGTATGCAAAGCAGGGGAAAATAAATCAAAAACTAGAATACAAATAGGAAACGAAAACTTACAAGATATTAAAAATTTGTGCTACCTAGGAAACCAAATAACGCTCGATAGGAAAAGCGCAAAAGGTATAAAACTGGTATTAGCACAAGGTCGTGCCACATTTAATAAGAAAAAGCAATTAATGTGTTCAAAAACAACAAACATAGAAACAAGAAAAGGATAGCTTAAAACATATGTGTGGAGCACACCACTGTACGGTTGTAAAGCCTGGACAGTAGGGGAAGCGGACAAGAAAAGGTAAAAGCCTTTGAAATGTGGTGCTACAGACCTATGATAAAAATATCATATACAAACAAAGTTAAGGACAAAGAGGTTCTAGAAATGATGGAGAATGAAAGAAATAAGTAGCAAAAAGCAAGAAATCGGATACATAGGACGGTAGGTCACATACTAAGGCATAAGGGAATAGTGCAGAATATATTAGTAGCAGTAATAGGAAAAAGAGAGATAGGTGTAGACCTAGCTTAGACTATTGCACACAGATATTCAAAGATGTAGGCTGTGAGAATTTCATGGAAATGTGTAGACTAGCTCAGAATAGAAATCAATGGAGGTACGCATCCAAAGAATTTAGTGAACAATTATTAATTCGGCAAATGGTTAAGTGTTGGTGGATTTTGTAGCCACAGGTTGCTTAACCCCCTTCACATACCATACATGTGATTTTTCAATGCTCCACCCGAAGGTACTACATTGGCCAGGAAGCGGTTTTCTTTTACCTGGAAAATTTGGAATTTTGCCGAACCTTTGCTGTTCCAAGCAAGGTAGGGATCTTTAACGTGCGTGACAACACTCACACACGGGACCTCCATTTTACCTCTCATCCGAACGAGGGTGTATTTTTGTGAAAAATGCTCGCGTAACATTTTTCAAGTGGACCGTGTCGGGATTCGAACCCGGGCCCCTTCACATACTACTGAATATCGTTGAAATACGGCTTATATTTACTAAACGGTGGAAGGGGAACCGAGCTGTTTCCAGGCAGTGGGAATTTCTGGGAACTGTGTTGGATAGCTCGGAACAGAAATCAGTGGAGGTACGTGTCCAACCAATTTGAGGACGGAAAACTTAATAACAAAAAATAATTGCACATAACCTGATTGTTATTATAAACAACTACAGTTGGTTTAGCAGTATTTTCAACTAATCTTGATTGTGCAGAGGGATTTATTGGAAAACTATTAATTCAGCAAATGTTCAAGTGTTGTAGGATCTTGGTAGTCATAGGCTGCTTAACTCTCTTCACATCCATTGAATATCGGAGAAATAGGGTGTACATTTACAAAGCAATAGAAGCGGAACCAAACTGTATCTAACAAGAAAGAGTAGCGGCTATGTTCGAAGACAACAAACATAGAAACAAAAACAAAAGTGTTGGAAGTATATGTATGAGGCACAGCACTGAACGCCTATGAAATAGGGATAGTAGCAGAAGCAGGCAGCAAAAGGAAGAAGCCTTTTAAAATGTTATGCTTCAACATGGACAGATGAAGTTTATAACAAAGCGGTTATAAGAATAGTAAAGGAATAAAGATATCTGTCTGAAGCAAAAAAAAATAGGAGAAATAGAAGGGCAAGATATGTTTTAAGGCATTTTTGGGAAATAGTGCGGGCTACATTACAAGCACATATAGGAATAGCGAGGTAAATGTAGATCTAGATCAGAATATTGCACGCAGATAGTGAAAAATGCAGACTCTTGGAATTTTAGGAAAATGTGTTGGTTAACTCAGAATAGTACACAATGTAGGTACGCGTCTAACCAGTTCCAGGACTGAAAACTTAATGATTATGGTGGAATTTGTTACCTTCAGGGCCTGCCCGAATATTTTTGTTCTTAATTAATTAAATCTTAAGTTTCTTATTTCTTTTTAGGGTTATTTGGGAATTTATTAACATTATCCATAGATTAAAATTTCCGCTTTGCTTATCTTACACTGAATTTTCAAGATGTTACTCTTTATGTAATTTTATGCGAAAGTTGTGCAACTTTCCTTACGGTTCATCACTATGATTCGTTCTCCTGAGGAGACGTTGACGAGATTTCTCGAGTGTTAGCAGTAATTAAAAAAAAATGTCACGATACAAGTAAGAATTATATTTCAAATTAAAAAATGATCAAAAACAGTGGGTAACCGATTCAGTAGAATGATGATAAGCAGATAATATCAGAAGTCATTAATAGCGGTCCAACAATTATTAGAATTTTTATAGCCTGGGTTACTATTTATGGCCTGGTCTATTGTTACGTCCTGATGTACAAACTATTCCTTCCTGCTTAGTTATTAAATTGGATATGGTGGTTGGGTTAATGCTCGCTACTTTTGGTTGTTGCTGTTAGTTACTACACCGCATCGAACTACAGCTGTCCGTGCTCGTGAGAGACCCGAAGTTGGTTGTGTAATGCCTGGTACCTTTCATTCTGGGTGAGAATTTTCTGCTTCTTTTGTTAAGCGTGTATAGACATATATTTATATTGCCTTCATAGATACGCCTACAAATGTTGGCAGTAAGCCAAATTCAAATTTTATAGTACTAATACTTTTGAATGCTACTCGCGCTACTGTAGTATCAGCGAGTTTGCGAAAGCTTTATTTCTGATCCCGTAAGAGATACACATTAATTTATTGTATGTACAGATATTGTTATTTAGATTAAGGATACAAATCGTATTGTTCAGCTTGGTCTGTATGAGAAGGTTCTCCTACGTTCATAACGCCCTAGTAATATTTACTAGAGTATCCCCTAACAATAATAGAGTCAATAATGCACCTAGCTCTTTTGAGTTAACTAAGAATTGCTGTATTGTATACTAGTTTTGATAGGAGTGGTGGTTTTACCGTAACATAAATTTGGAGTCCACTGTGGGCGCATAGGCCGAGAAAGTCTAAGATACAGGTTCGAATCCTGTCCGGGATCTTATTTTTTCCATCTTTCATTTATTAGCTCGATTTGAAATAATCATTTGGACTTTGCATAAAAGTCTAAGTTATTATTTCATCTTATTAACCAAAACGTTAATATTTATCAACTTCTTACCTAATGGAACCGATAAAAGAAAGGAGCGCAATTTTGGTCAATTAGGGCAACATTCTAATTTTAGTAATTCATAATGAAAGCGGTAACTTTCATTAAAAGAGTTCTGTGTTTAAAACTACGTTTTATATTAATAAAAAAGATGGATATTTTCCTAGTATTATTAATTCAGTATAAAAACAAAATTTTTACTAAGGAAGAGACTAATTATACCAAAAATTGTATTAGTTTTCACTATAAAGCGTTTCATATGAAAACTCACCTTATTGTTCATTTAATAAGGAACTAATATTTGCATTTATGAGCTGTGCTATCGAAAAAAAATTCTATTTATAAAGAAAACATTTGAACGAATTAATATTTAGAATGATTGAAGTTTATTTATAGTAAAACATGTCGATTTCGCATTGTTGAAAACGCCAAAAAAATCAAATACTTCGTTCTGTGATAAAACGTTTATTATTGGTTCTATACTACGTGATTTGTAACAAGTCCAACACTTAGATAGAAAGGCGGATTTTCTGAAAGTATTGTAGTTTAAAATCTGGATGAAAAGTTTTGTATACCACATTAAAGCATTATTCATGTTGTTATGTGAACAAATGAAGTGATTAAAAATAACACTATCCTTAAAAAGAATAATGCTATTAAAATATTGTAATTGATAGAAAGTGTTTGCTGTTAGTTGATTTTCGTCAATTTTGGGAATGCAACTTTAATCAAATTCAATTTAGTTGAATTTCACTTCTAATTCTATTCCTTGCCAACTAGCTTTTTGCCACATTTCTGGTGATGCTATTGTGTAATTTAGTATAAGTTAAACAGTTACATCGCAGAAAGAAATTTGGTAATGATTCATAAGAGGAGAGGATCCTTGTTTAAGAAGCATTTATACTTCTAGTGTTGAAACTTTAAAATATTGTGAAACTGGCGAGTCTGGAATTATTTCAATGCCACCCAGATGAAAGATTAGAACAACTTTTCAGATTTTTTATTTTCTTGTATGAGGCTTTATAATGATATTTAAATCTGCAGTTAGTATTTGATAGTTTTGTTGTGAGAAGTAGTAACTCTTAGGTTTAATCGATTTAAAATCTCAAAGTTTTACTTAGGAAATTAATTTGTACTACAAAGGGCAATTTACAGGTGTCGTTGATAAAAGGTGTATTTACTTAAAAGAGAAACTGAGGTTGTGAGAAATACTCTGACGCTGGCGATACAACATAAGATCATTCTAGGTGTAAGTTATAACTTTGGGTATTTTGCTATTACTTTCTATGTAATTTTATACTAAAAATGTTTTCACCTTTCTTTATCTTGTTATTTGTAAATATTTGTACTTTAAACATTTGGTAAAGATTAATACACTAATCTGGTCGAGCTGAGGAGTCTTTCAATGTTTGACTAACTGAAATAGTCGAAGAAGCGGATTTTTGAATTTAGATTTTGAATTCTGAGTCTGTTGTGTAAGAAACGAGATAAATAATTTCAACATCACTTCACAAAATTTAGCCTCGAGTTTATCAACAACACATCAGATATTATTGGCAACCCAACTGAAGGGACTCGATTCTGCGAAAGTAGCTGGGGTCAACATTCAGAGTCAACTTTATTTTGTTAAGAGGTCGAAGATTATAAGCATAAATTGGTTAGATTGAGTTGAAAATGTTATTTAGTGCAAATTTTTTGAAAAACTTTATATACAATGGAGAGACGAAAAGTACAAGGGATTTTCTAAAATCAGAAGGAGCGATTATAGAGTCTGATGATAGTTTTCTGAGGTTGCAGAAAAAAAAGGTTTAAAGATTTAAATAGTCATAGAATATGATGTACAAGTATAGAGAGGACCAAGTATGATGTACATGATGAATGTGCAATTAAGAAAACAAGAAGAATTTGCTTAATAATTAAAGGAATATAAGGAAGAACTTGGTCAAGAAACAAAACAAAATGAAAAAGCTTTAAATCATACAGTCTGGAATTAAAACAAAATCGGGAAGAGTTCAGACAGAAATTAAAACATATTTATTGTAGGCTAAATAATTTTTCATGAAACAGTATATTCAAGAAGTAATTGATTCAAGTATCGCAGAGGCAAAAACAAAAATAAATACAAGCTTAGATAATGTTAGTATTACAATAGGGAATCTACAAGGAACTATAGAGAAGAATGAGCAAAATACGAGGGTGAATTCTAGTGAAGTAAAACATAGTGTAACTGTATTAAATACTGAAGTTAGGTAAAGGCTTGATGAACTGGAGTTAGAGGTGGATAATTTGAAGAAAAGAGCTAGAAGAATTCAAAAAGACAGTGTTAGGTATAATAATGAATTTATTTCTTTAGAACAGTTCTCTAAACTTTGTGGGGATGGGATAATCAATTCCAATTAATTTTTAAATAATTTAAAAGTTATAGCAACAACTATTAGGGATAAGCAACAGAAATCAAACATGGACAGCAATGCAAAAATTTTGTTTAAGTTGGTGGAAATAAAGATAAATACGCACTTAGAACATGAACAAAGAATTTCTAACTATTACTGGGGGAATTACAAACGATATAAAGTTAGGAAAAATATTTTAGTGAAAAAATTTAATGATACCTAAGATTCGGGACAAAAGAAACGCACGTGACAGGATAGTTGCTAAGAACACGAAATAGGAACGCATAGCGGAGAGTGAGACGGAAGCTAGCAAGGATATTGTATTGACGATTAAAAATTTAATTATTGAAAATACAGAGATTAAAACGTTAGTTGATACTGGGGAGGATGCCTGCTTGATTTCAGAATATTGTATAATGCATCTTAAGAATCTGTAAGTAGAAGACATGATCTTTTAAAACGAATAAGTTAGTGGGGTCGAACCACAAAAGAATTGAAACAATTAATCGTATGATAATTTTGAACCCAAAAAACGGAGTGTAGTAGTGTAAGATGGATTTTTGATTATACTAGGACTCGGGTTAAATGTATAATGGGAATGGATCTAATAAATAAATTAAGGGTAAAGTTTTATGCCAAGCGCAAATCTATTTTTATTGGGGATTATTTTGTAGGGTAGGATGATGAATTTAGTATCAATGAAGAAACTAATTGCGTTAAAGTAAATTATATTAAAAATGAAGGTGGGATAAATAAGGTTGGATTTAATTAACTGTCCTAATGACGCAACAGAGCAAAGTGCTCTGATGAAGTTAAGCATTAATTACTGCGGTGAAGTTGAGGAAAAAATTGTCCGGGTAAAATGAAGGAGCAAGTAAAACATAGAATATGTTGAAGTAGAGTATCATGGGCAAATTCTCTACGCATTATATTGATCTAGGTGATGGTATAGAAAAAGGAAAACTAAAATAATCCTATTTTAATTTATTTTAAAATTTTTACATTTTAATTTGTGGGGAAAAATAATAAGAGAAAAGAGAGCCATTTTGGTCAATTTATTATAATTCTTAATAGTTTATAATAATTGTTATGAACGTAAAACTTTCTGATTGGTCATGGTGTGCGTGTCTTTGCGTCAGTTTAGATTAAAATGAAATTTTTTGGAACGGATGGTTTATATACAGAATTAAATGCTATATATAAGAAGTAGATTTACTTTGAAAGGGATTGGTGCATTTTCTATGAACTAGTGAAGATTATAAAATAATTGTGTGCTACAGAATAAGTACGAAAACGAATATTTTAATTAAAGTAGTTTGATTTTGCCTATTTTTAAATCGTAAGTAAACTGCATGTTTGAATTATTTTGGTAACGATGTCGTTTTATTGTTTCAATTTGAAGCTGCAAATATTACTGCAATTATTTCTTCGACCATTACTTCAAGTATTTATTCGACTATAAATTCAATCATAGCTTCTATAATTATTTCAAACAATATTGCTAATATTTGCTTTAACTTATTTGGTTTGGTTCTGCTGCCATAGAATTCAGAAGTATGTGTTCAAATATTGGAAGCCTTGGAAAGTTGTTTATCTAAAATTGATTTAAGATTGAATTCAAGGGTTAGACTAGTTTTAAGGATTTGTGTTTTTCTGTACAGGACGTTTTGAAAAGAGTATTGTGTATACAATAATTTTATTGTGAACTTTTGTAGTTGTGAGATATAATTAATCCTGAAATTTATTTAGGAAATTATTTATAACAAAGGGCAATTTACACAATCTTTGTTAACAGATATACTTTTAAATAATTAATCATAGTGATGATAATACTTTAACGCTGGAAAGTCAATGCTAAGCGTAAATTGATACTTTGGTAAACCTTTTTGTATTTTTTATGTGATATACACTGTACTAAATTTTATTTTTCATGTCATTATTATCTATAAAAATTTTGTACTCTAAAAATTTTTTAGTAAAGTTTAATATTCCAATTCCTTCGAACAGGAGAGTGTTTTTGTTCTACCCACTGAAATATTCCAGAAAATAGTTGCTTGTATTTAGATAAGAGGTTCTGTGACTGT
Source organism: Platerodrilus igneus (assembly GCA_036346225.1). Classification (NCBI taxonomy): domain Eukaryota; kingdom Metazoa; phylum Arthropoda; class Insecta; order Coleoptera; family Lycidae; genus Platerodrilus; species Platerodrilus igneus. The sequence continues at coordinate 492,532 of JARFIW010001228.1, forward strand.
TGTATAGGGAAATTACTTCAATATCACTGCAAATAATTATAAACCAGATAAACAGCCTGTGTAAATGTATTTGTCGTTTTTTTCTGTGCGTATATGGTGCCTATAGAGAGAATATAATATATTTCGAATGGGAGAAAATTGTTCTCTTTCTAGTGTATTCGTCCTACTAAGATAGTGTGAAGGATTTGAATAAAATAGTTTAAATAGCAAATTAATATTGTTATTTAAACGTAAGACTAAGTAATATGAATATAATGCGATGCTTAATGTGCTATAACATTTTAAAAAATAATAAGACAATAAAATATGTATTATCCAGTTTGTATAATATTCAAGTAGCTTTGCAACAAATTTAGCCGACCCTAAAAAGTTAGAGACTCATTAACGGCAATAATATTAAACATGTATGGTTCATTTCATAAATTCAATACTGCTTTGTGTTTTATATCATTATAGGAATACAAATCCTGCAATAGTAATTTTTTAGTTTCTGCAGATAATATTTATCAAGCAAGATTGCGTTATTTATTCATCAGCTTAAAAGTACAGTATATTCGTTCACATGTTAACCTGGTAGTAAACCGTATTGTTTGCAAATCGCTTTAAAACTTTTATGAGGTTTAGTTGGTTTCCTCTTTACATGCAAGCCTTATCTTATTGATACAAAAATAGCATGTTAGTATATTGAAAAACATGTAATCTAGTTAATGAACTGCATTTGCTTCATGATTTTTATATAACCTATTTTAGCTGAGTGTATGCTCTGCAGATACGTTTACGTCATATTATATTAACCCCCTATCTGAACATGTACATTTACTGTCACGCTTCATTCCTATGTTAATGTTTTACAAAAGCCCCTGCACTAAAATTACGTCTTTCTGAGAAAAGCATTTAGGATAGCAATTGAAAGTAGCAACACTCTTATAATGGAAATAGCTATTTTCAGTAATAAAATCACCTTAAATTATTATCAAGATTTTAGTTTCATTATGAAGTTGCCAATTATTGCCAGACATTTATTAACATTGACATCTACATCACCTTTTCTCCAGATAAAACAAAACACATCGCTGTTTATTAAATTGTCTGTCAAAAGAACAAGAACACAAAGATTTGGCCTACAATTCAATCCAATGGTATTGAAAACTAACTGTAAATTCGCACAAAATACACAACTGAAACTTAATTTCTCCGTTTTATACACTATTTTTTATTTATAGAGATTCCATACATTTTTTAAAGCATTTTCCTTGTTTTAAATTCTCTGTAGCAATATACGATTACTTTTTAGTTTAATTATGCTTTAAATATTTTTAGATATATTTTGCTGAGAACAATACGCTTGCTTGTGTGTGTCATACCACAAATGTACAAACACAACCATATAGAGATTTAGTGGTAACGGCGGCAGTTTACCGTTTCGACAGAAAACTACTGCCCGAATTTACTAATTTTGTACTATATTCCGCACTTCATTCGATTCGTTTTACAAAAGGGCTCATTCATTTTCTCGCAGGGCATGGTACTTATCCAAACTACAGGAACCGCTTCGACTTCCAAGACAACAACAACTGCGCATGTGGTGAAGTGGGGACATTACATGTGATTTCCAATGCTCCACCCGAGGGTACTACATTGGCCAGAAAGCAAGTTTTTTACTTGGAAAATTTGGAATTTTGCCAAACCCTTGCTATTCCAAGCAAGGTAGGGATCTTTAACGTGCGTGACAACACTCACACACGGGACCTCCATAATATAACTCTCATCCGGTGAGGTGGGGACACCGGAACATCTGGTGTTCTACTGCACCAAATTGCAACAGGACACAGGAATAGACAGAACAATTTTACGGAACATACCCGTCTCGAACATGCTCTGGAATGAAAACATATTTCCTTACCTAAACAGAATCACTCACCAAACTACAACTATACTACACCAAAGGTACACAAACGGACTCTAACAGGACACACACAAACACCATACAAACCCCACACATATCAAACACCACAAACACAGATCACACGAAACACAGATCACACGAAACACAGAAGTTTGACGTAAGGCATCGAATGTGCAATACAAAAGCACAGTCCACCCAACGCACATGGAAACCGACAAGAAACAAACGGCATTCTTCCAAAGACATACCAGGAACCACGTGTCTCATGAAAATCTACCAAAAGGGTCGTAAATCCTGATGACCGGGAGTGATACCAGTGAAAACGAAGTGAAAATAGTGAAAACGGCTAAAGTGCGGCAAACGTACCTCAAACACAAGTCTCCCCCAGAAAACTTAATAGCATTAGGATACTAACATTAGTAGGATAAGGACTCAACACTAGCCATCTAACCAAAAAATACAACTAACTAAAATAAACAGAAGAAAATACAAACCATATTTGTAATTGCTTTAAGAAATCTAACTCCAGCTTCAGTAACATAATGTTTATATTTCCAATGTTGTAGCGCAACTAGAAATTATTACTGGGGAAATATTCTGGCAACATAATTACAACACATCAGCACGACAATATACACACATACACGCACACGCTTACGCGCACGCACACACACACACAACAGAGACTGTACGTGGCCTCCCTGGTTTTCGGCTGCCGACGGCTAGGACACGTACAGCAATGCGAACTTCTAGGTTTTTGATTTCCGGCAGCCGACGGTCGGAAGCTGGGAAGGAAAGCAGCCCGCAGGACATTACCACAGATAGAAACACACACTCATGCACCCACACGCACGCACAGACACACACACACACACACACACACACACACACACACACACACACACACATACACAAGCAGACTAATTGTAACGTTAGAATAAATAAATAAATAAAAAATAAATAATTAAACTAAGATGTGGTATTTTTTAAATCATAAAATGAAAGATACTTGAAATGTAGCATCCACATACCAATGAAACATTATATAAAACTTTGCAAAAACTTACAAAATCTTTAAAAATTTTGTACGTAGTAGCGAATAATAGTTCGCTAGTAGATAGGCTACATTCATACAGGACCAAAAAACCGGTTTTCTTATGGAATTTAACATGGAAAATTCTAAAGTTTAGTTTCACAAATTTTTGTATCTTTCAAGGTCATTCATTCGAGAATCATGCAACGTCATCATAGGCAGCCTTTCACTTTTCAAGTTTAACGATTAAACCTACACCACTTCTGCCCTATTCTTGTAGACTAGGTAGTTGTGGTGTGTACAATATACAGAAATATGGCGACTGAAATGTTACAGACAAGGTATTACCGTACACCTTTATTAAAATAGTTAGATGTGCGGATAGCAGATGTAGTACGAGTATATTGTAAAACTGTTAGCGACACACACCCCATACGTTATACCCACCGGTTTAAGCTAAATTTGCGGAGGCCCTTGTCAAGTTAGTAACATAGCGTGTCTGGTTTAGCTGATTGCAAATATAATATTTATGTTTACTTGGAATTATTGTTAACTTATATACAAATCTTTTGGACATTAAGTAAGATACAAATACTGTTTAGTTCAAAACAATCACTTTATTAGAAAAGGTTGGGCTAGGATGCTTTAGTTAAAATGCATAGATGTTCAGATTGTGTGTGTGAGAACAGGTGTGTTGTTGTAGCACGCACTATAGCCTATACCCATCAAATTAAACTAAACTTGGCAAATATTTATTTGGGAAGTAGTAACACAACTGGTTGTTGTGGTTTATTGCACAAATAATATGTATGTTTATTTAGAGCTGTTCTATAGCTCTGGAACGTTAAGCAAAATATGTCTTTTAATTGCGGACAGAGGAATTAAGAGAAGGAATTTCAACAAGCCTTGTGTCGGATAGATCTCCGAAACCAGATGCGTATACTTATTTCTTTCAGAACCGTCGTATCATACTCAAAATCAAAGTGTACGTAAATAGAATATATAACCATCCCATGCCAAAGAGTAAGATTGGTACAGTTTTGGAAATAGTTTTCATAAAATCGATTAGAAAGAACAGAGTTGTAAGCCCAAAGCATTACACATACCTTAAAATAATCAAAATAACAGTAAAACTGCATATAAAAAACATTATGCAGACCAATAGTAGGACTAAATCTAAGTCTACTTATGCACAAAAAGACATTAAATACAAAAAGTGCACGCGTTAGATAGAATAAGAAGAAGGCATAAAAAATAGGAATTCGGTTGTAACTCAATTAAATCTTAGCGATTTAGAAATATTCACCACATACCTGTTTGCTATTGTCTGAAAATTGTCATATAAACTTGTTATTTATCTTAACGCGACTATTGAAATTTGCTAAGTTAAGTCGTCTTCGCAACTGTTTTATTATTATTATTCAAAGTATCAGGTTATCATAAAGTAAGGGATATATTTTAAATTATGATAACTTTTTAACAAATTAAGTTAATAACAAGAAATAAATGAAATCTAATTGCTTATGAAATGGGATTTAGTATGCCCAAAACAGGTTACGGCAATTGCTCAATATGACCTCCATTTTGTTGTTGTAAGATCACCATCCTTACCTCCAAATTGTACACAGCATTTCGTAACATTTCTGGTTGAACTGTACCAATTTGCTCCGTAATACTGTCTTTTAATTCTTGAAGCGTAGTTGGTCGTCTTCTAAACACTAAACTTTTTAAATAACCCCACAGCCAGTAATCCGCTGGGTTTAGATCAGGTGATCTTGGTGGCCATGAATTTACGAAATGTCTGCTTAACACGCGATCTTGAAAAACGTTGGTTAACAATTCTTTGACTGGTCGAAAAATGTGCGGGGGTGCTCCATCCTGCATAAAAATGATGTTTTCAATTCCGTAGTGCTCGTTTTGCAGCTGTGGAATAACATAATTTTGTAACATTTGCAAGTATCGTTCACCATTTACAGTTACAGATACGGCTTTTCCATTCTGCATTTCCTCGTAGAAATACGGACCAATAATAAAATCAGCTGTAAAACCGCACCAAACGGTGACTTTCTTGTCATGAAGACCTTTTTGAACGATTTGTTGCGGATTTTCTGCAGACCAGATTCTACAGTTTTGAGTATTGACTCCACCATTCAGAGTAAAATGTGCCTCATCTGTCCATAAAATACGGGATAACCATTCGGGTTCAATTTCCATCTGAGCCATTACTCGCAAAGAAAAATCGTACCTAGTAGCCAAGTCTGCGTCCTTTAATTCAAACAGCATTTTCAGTTTATATGGATACATGTTTAGAATTTTGCGTAAAATTTTCCAAACCGTGGTATACGGCATTTGCAATCGCTTGGATATCGCATTTGCACTGCTGATTGCGAGTGAATTGCTTCTGGCTATGTCTTGATTTTCATGAAGAACCTCTGCAACTTGGACATCACTAATTATTGGTCTTCCTGATCTTGGTAAGTCAGTTACAGACCCTGTTCTTTCAAATTTTGTATCAAATTGCGGTACGCTTTCATTTGACAGGGTCCCGCTCTCAAACCCATTCTCGTGCGAAATCTTCGTAATCCAGCGGTGTAATTTCTGCCGGATTCATAATAGCACTGAACTAAACCAATTCTTGTTTGTAAATCCATGTTATTACAGTTGAGTCGTTTGAACTCAACGTTTACTTGAGTTTTAATTTCAAAATAAAACTTCAAATTGAATAATTTCGTTTTGACACTAGTGTCAACAATTGTTATGACAACGCTTTTGTTTCTCATAGATACGGTAAAATCCCATTCATTAAGCAACTAGATTTCGTTTATTTTATGTTACTAACTTAATTTATTAAAAGTTGTAATGATTTAAAATATATCCCTTACTTTATGATAACCTAGTATATCTGTTACGTTTTACCAAGTACTTGTAAATTTTACTGCCTCCTTGATTTAAAGACAATTTCAGTTTCTACTTATTTAAATGTACTGTTCGCTACACTTTCATGGTTTGAAGTTTGTTACAATTTAGTTAGGCAACCAACACTGCTAAACCTATTATTTAATTTACGAGTGCGAATTTGATACATCATACGTTCTGGCTCTTTATCTAGGCAGCATCCCATGTCAAAGTATACAATACCAAGAATCGACAAAACACCACCAATGGAATGTCGTAAACCTCCAGGTCGTAAATCTTTTATTTTTTTATAATCAAACTTTTGGTCATTTAATTTTGCACTTACATCAAGTAAAATGTCCTTACCATTGTGAACGGTTGTCAATGTCAATCCGCGTCGAGCACGAAGAAAGACGTGATACTCTTAATTGTTCTCAGGGGTTAAGATCAGCAAATAGACAACAACAGGCCAAGGGCGAAGTAACATTTATTTTTAACTGTTGAAATACATACAGAAATAAATTCAAACATCGTAACGCCAGTAACAGAAAGCCAACTTGACAATGTTTGTATTGTTTTATAACACGCCCGTTCATACAACGCCTTAATGCTAACCGATTACAGCACGTGCTAGAGTACACTTTATACAAATTATCAGGTTAAATAAAGGTAAACATTTACGTTCTAGAAGTCCTTGCAGGTGCAAGCATATAAATACCTGCCGGTGCGCCCGGAAATTTCACCACAAAATCCATTACTTGCAGTTTACACAACACAATCGTCAATCACCTTAAATTCCTAAGCTACAAAGCATCACCAGTACACGTAGCGCTCACCGTAATAACTCGATAAATCTCTAAGACACAACTAGTCAACATCTGAGCTTGATATTTACAGAGTATAAATAAACCTTTTATACTAGTGGTATGTAAACATCCAACTAAATACATACTAATTAATAAGTCAGGTACACGCTCGGCGCAGACAGCTTGCATAGACACCTGTTTCCCCCACGCATCCAAACATCAACTCGTCTCGTCCTCCACTTGACCTTCCTAGCTAAGCTATCTTACATATTACCAGCACGGCCGAAAATACCAGACAGCTGTATTTACCGCGCCGTATCAATATTTTAAATAATCCGATAAAATTGTAAGAATAAAATGTTTACATATACGGCGCGTTACACGGTCTATAACCATTATTTTTATATCCCATATTACTTTCCTTCATTAAAATAATTATCGTAATAGTAAGTATACATTATCCTAGCTTAGTTAAAAACATTTATACACACCTACACATACATGTACATAAACATACACATACATAATCGCACACAATCGCAACAAAACAAAACAACAATATAGAAATACACCTTCTTATTAAATATCTCAATTGAGTAAACTCGCTCAACTGTATGAAAACTATAGATATGTTTTATAGAAATGTATGTAGCCTCACAACAAAGACCAATAAATTTCTGCATAATGTCATGCATAATAACTTTGACAAAATCGGCGTCGGTAAAAGTTGGATACGCACAGGAATCTGTAGTGCAGAAATCATGAATAATAGATACAATGTATATAGAACGAATAGGAAAGAAAACGTCGCTAAGGAATGAGGGGAGCGGTGGAGGAGGAGGTTTGCTAATTGGCGTAAATAAAAAATGCATTCCTTACAAAAACATATCGAAGCGTCTATATACCTAGTACTCGTTAAAATTAGTCTAATTGGTAAACCGTACTATGTCTGTATTACATATGTTCCGTCAAAGAGTAAACAAGAGGTCTATCAAGATTTTTTTAACGAAATCAGTAATATATATATTACTCATATTTAGACCAGGGTAGAAAATTAATGGATTACATCAAATAATTTTAATCACCGTGTATAAGGAAGTTTATTAGATAATACGCTTTATTAAAAACCCGTGGAGAAGAAAAATTCATTCGTTTTATTAAAAATAAGAGATTTAAATCATGTACAAGACGCTTTAGAAGCAGTATTAAAAAAGCTCTGCGTGTAATGTAATTATTCCTAAACAAATGGAAATTACGTGCAAAATCTATATTAATTAACCCTATTTCAAGTAACCGGTATTGAACAAAACGTACAGATAATAACTAATATTTAGTTAGTATTCACTAAAAATTAAAGGCTATTATTTTAATTGAAGATAATTGAATCGTTAGTAACAGATAATATCTATAGAAACTTGTAAAAACCCAATAAAATGTCAAATCGTAGGAAGGTTATTTAAAATGTTACGTTTGAACACCCCTGCGTGTTTTTAAAAGGCAATTTCAGTTTAATTTGTTTAGATAAACATGTCGATTCTAAGGATATTGGAAACGGTCAGAGGCTTTAGCACGAAATACAAAACAGGGTTTATTTAAAAGCTCTGAGAACTAATATTATTTTGAACACCTGCGTAGTTTAAATATCACATTCTGCGTAAATGTTGCAGATAATTAATAGTTTCAAAGAATCTTGGAGAAAACGGGGCTTAATATTCACGAGAATGTGCGATACGGGGTTATTAAACCCAGATAACAGTCCACATGGACTAAAATATAATCGATAATAAAGAATATCAATTTGCACCAATACGAACAGGTTAGAAAAGGAAAGAAAATGCGTCAAGCAAAGACACATATAGTAAAGGTGGGATTTAAGCAACGTCACGAGGGTCACAATTGGTTGAAAATAGGATGCAAATATCAGAGGTAGAAACAACAATTTCTGTACAAAATTAATTAGTTTTTCTCGGACATGCTTGCGTGCCGTGTGTTGAAATTTCTGAGATTTAATGGGACGAGTGAAAATTCGTAAAAATCGACGCGCGAGCGACAGACTGGGAACATGGCATGAGAAATTCTTTAGAATTACCCGTTTTGGGGAACAGACCGACAGACAGGCTTTTTGCTATATATACCGGCGGTAATATGAATTTCGGCTCTCTTAGATTTTTGACGATTCGATGCGTTAAAAGCTCTTACATCCGCGACTTGATTGAAGATGTTAAACAGTGCGTTTTAGTTTGATAAAATAAATTAAAATTTTGCTCGTATATTTTAGTGATTCAAAATAGTTGGTTATTTACGTGCTAACATGAATGTACTTCAGTGCACTTAGATACAAGGTAATAAAATTTAGTTTCACTGTACCAATTAGCAAAATTTACAACGACAAATGTATACACAAAAGTAGGCAGTTTTGGCGTATATTGGTGAAAGAAGTATGAAGTTATTTGCTATTTTTCGGGGTGTTAATAATTAAATGGTTCAAATACGTGTCTGGATCCACGAAACAAGGGTCAGATATAAATAGATGAGTTCCGGAAAAGCCCAGAAACAACTGGTGATGGAGAAAATTTTAAAAGCGTTGAGAATTAGAAGCCGTAAATATAATCCTGTTGGAATGGTGTGATTAACTAAAGGGACGATGTACTTTGAAGCTACGAGGACAGTAACCTTCAGGTAAATTATACTATTTTGTTTGACATTTTGTGTGTGTTGAATAACTTTATAATTGATTTACTTTAAATGGACATTAGTGAAATGGTACTAACCATAAAATTTTAATTTTAAGATGAAATTTGCTTGTTGAAGTAGAAAGGGTATTTAGTTTTGATGTTCGGTAATATGATGAAAATTTGGGTATGTCTTTGAGCTCAATTAGACGAACCTGGTTAATTAACGTAAAGGGGTGGTAGATGCTCCTTTATACTCAGACTCCGGTCTGCTTATATTGTTATATTAATTAGTAGGCATCCAACAAGGACTTTAATTTTGGATGCACATTAAAATGATAATAAAATTAATCTTGAAATTCTTTTAAAACTGAAATTTATGCTGAGTTTTAATTTTGAAATTTTAATGTATTCTGAATATTGATGTAAATAGAGTTAACGTTGATGTTTTTGGTAGGAATGTGTTGTTTTTTTTTATGAATGAGGAGGTTTATAACATTAGGTGAGCAGCCGAGGCAAAAAGAGGATCACAGCCGTTTATGACGCCCAATCTGTGGGACTAGAATTTTTTTGTTGAAAGGACCCAGTTCCCGCATACAAAGGAGAATATCACAGCAATATATATATATATATATATATATATATATATATATCAAAATGACATTAACTTAATTATATTTGGCGATTTTAATCTATCGGGAGTAGATGACAAACTTTAATTTTAACCAGAGCAGTCAATTGTATAAAATCTTCAATAATTTTTGAATTTTTTGCAATTGAATATCATTAAATTATGCAACCAATAGTACAAACAAAACTCCCTAATTTGGTATTGTCAAATAGTAACTGCTTGCCGTCGGATAAATTTGTGGTACAAATAGGTATTTATCATCTGCCATTATTAGTAATTCTTGAAATAAAAAATAATTATGTCTATGACAAGCCAAGCAGGTGAAACAATCTTACATTCTAACTGCAAAAAGCTGATTTTTACAAAATGACTCATATTTAGAGAAACAAATTTTAATGATTTATCTATCTTTGATGTTACCAAAACCCTTCACAGCCTACGTAAGTAAACAATGGGGCCAACAGCTGACACATTTACTCATTAACGGTACGTAGGTTGCTTGTATTATAGAAATCTTACTAGTTTGATGAGTCAACCATTATTAACTATTTCATGGTGTAGGATGTGTTCAATTATTGGTACTAGTTTGGTGATTGTATCCAAATGTACTATTGTGAATATGTATTTTCGGTTTGTTGCTTTGTTGTAGTAGCTTGTATTTGGGACAATCTCGTCAGTGTCAATTTAGTAAGTAATTAGATAGGATTCTGGCAATATTGATACATACGTTTATTGGTGTGTTTAGAACTTGGAATTGCTTACTCATATTTTTCATATATTATCGAGTTCAATGGACGCAATCTGAATTCCTCACACTATTGTGTTTCGACCATTGTGTAATTATAATTAATTAATTGTTTGCTTTGTTAATGCCGAATGTTATTAATAACAGTTGTTAAATGCCACTTACTGTTGTTATCTTAAAATATGCGGCAATACTTAGGGGTTGTATAATGGCGTAGTGTTTTTATTTATAGAACACCCATTAATTTGATTGTTACATAGTTATAATTAATATTTAATAATAACGAATACGTGAGTAGTAAAAAAATCGGATGATTGTCTTTCAAGCAGCAGTTTAATTTTAATTGGTATCTAAGTTCGCAGGAATTAATTATTAGAATGATATTTTACATAAGTTTTTGTGTTGAATTATCATTTCGGGGACAGATGCTTTACAAATGGTAAATTGGGTTGTGTGCCCTTTTTATTCATTCTTTAGGCTCCATACCTCAATCTCCGGGTGTGGTAGCGTAGAATTTATTTTCGTTGTTTCCCTTCCTTGTTACTGTAATTCACGCAAGCATTCCGTTATTAATTTTGTTGTTTTCTTACTGACCCTCTCGTCTTACTGGCAAAACGTTAGTGTGTATTTTATCCATGGTAAGTAAGGAAAAAAATTCTTGGATATTGATGATACTTGCGTCTCTCAAGGTTTAAATATGTATAAAGTGATCAAAATCTATTCGGTACCTTTCTTGACCTGGATCACTATGCTTGTCTACAACTAAGAAACCGTATTTGTCTTGCCAACAAGCAGCACATATTTCACGGAATTTATCATACTTCATGTCAGTATTGACGTGATCGTCATATATGTGCTTTAAGTTTAAATCATCTTGTTTAAATAAAACTAAAAGATTAGCATTATCACGTAGTAAGTGCTTAGGTATACGAGTATAACTTTGACAAAGGTAAAAACAGTCTAGTTGTTTATGACGCCCCATACTAAAGTATTCGCTAATTATAACTTGTTTATCGCAAGCTACATCATCAACAACAAATATAAAATTATTTCGAACATCAGATGGTGATATAATATTATCAGAACTGGAAAATGTATAATATTTGATCCCTTTTATTAGTCGCAGTAGACTTTCAAGATATTGATACTTTGGTTGATAAAGTGATTTAGAATAAACATATACGTTTTCAAACTTTAAACCATTAGGATGTTCTATCAACCCAATCATAACGTTGGTTTTACCGCAATTTGATGGACCAACAACTAGACATCAAATAGATGAAGGCAGAAGAACGCTGTTTTTTTTAGCTAAGGATTGCATGTCAATGTCATTATTGTTTATGGTTAAAGATGTTGATTGTTTCACAACACGCATGTTTGCAAGTACTAAATTCGATTGTAAAGAAAACTAATAAAGAAACGTAAAATAAGAAGTACGCTAGGTATTAAAAGTATTATCAAAAAAGCACGTACAGCTTTAAAAAAGGCTAAAGGATCTAATATTATGGATGCAATCAACATAGCAATTAAGGCCGCCAATACAGCAAAACAAAAGAAGCATATTAAATCAGCTTGTATTATATCAATTCCTAAAACAGGGGGTTTTCTACCATTAATACCAATTTTTGCAGGTCTAAGCGACCTTGGTCCTCTTACTGGAGGTGCGGCTGCTGTTGCAAAAGCAGTTTCAGATACTAAAATAGCTAAGGAACAACTAGCGGAAAAACAACGTCATAACAAAGCAATGGAGGACATTGCAGTCGGAAATGGCATGAACATCAAACCTTATAAAAAAGGTTTTGGTCTTTTTTTAGCCCCTGCAAAATCTCAAAGGAACGCACATTGATTTTACCGAATCGAGCACTAATCAATGTAGAATTAATAGAGTTTGTTAAGCAATTAGAAGTACCATATTTCCGTGGAGTGTTCATGAGAAACAATCTTCCCAAGAAAGTTAATTTAAAAGAATGTGGTATAATTAATTTAGATGGAATAGAAGTTTTAGGCTCGCATCGGACCTCTTATAAAAAGTACGGTAGAAGCGCTATTTACTATGACAGCTACGGAAACCTGCGATCGCCAACAGAGTTGATAAGTTATTTGAATAGCGGGGGTAAATGTAAAATTCTTTATAACTTTAACCAAGAACAATCGTACGATACTGTGTTTTGCCGACATTTATGCTTACAATTTCTAAGCAGTACATAGAACTGCGTATAAAGTTGTCATGTCGTACACTTTTACTCTAACGGGAAACACTTCAGTTTTAACAAGCAACTTTAATCCGCTTATAAACTCGGATAATGATTCGGAGTACGTATTAGGATTAACAAATTTTGAGTCTTATAACACAATTCCAAACATTGAAAAAGGAATAAATAATAAATTTTATTATGAACTTAACGGAGAATTCATAGAAATACCTGAAGGTGATTATGAGATTAGAGAAATTAATAAATATCTTCAAAAAGCTTTAGGCGATAAAAGATGGCGTGGTCGTATGGAACAATCACGAAGCGCTAGAAGGACGCCAGTGTATATAGAAATTACTGCTGACAATAATACACTTAAGTGTAGTATTAAATGTAGTGAAGATGTGGATTTTACCAAAAAGGGTCCAATTGGTTCTCTACTCGGTTTCAATCCACGAAAATTGCTAGCATATGCCACGCATCAAGCAGACTACACGATCAACATTTGTAAAATGAATGCAATTTTAATCGAATGTAATATTGCAAGTGGTTAATATTTAAATAGTAAACCAGCACATGTAATACATGAATTTTTTCTTCGAGTACCTGCAGATTTTAAAATTGTCAAGTGCCCACCTACGATTATATATCTACCAATCAAGTCACGTATAATAAATGAAATAATAGTTAAAGTGTTAGATCAAGATGGAAATTTAGTTAATTTCAGAGGAGAACTGCTAACTGTATGATTGCATTTAAAAAAAATTTGCAATAGCCATGGGCATTAAGTATCATGCACGCAACATGTCAAGAATTGCTCTAAATGCTGAAAATTTCAAAGCAATCGACACTCGATTGATTGTTTTAAGACCGTTAACAGCACAAAACCGGCAGTTTCTCCAATCGTTAGGACTGCATTTATTTAATTAAAAAGTAGAATGAATAGTGAAATACTGAACGTGCGTGAAAAAGTTTACTTCGACAATGCAATTGCTAATATTGAAAAACATACTCATCAGCTTTATGGTAACACATCTTTAAACAATAATGATGAAATTCCAATCCCTATACAACAACAAGATGTTTACATCTTACCATCAAAGAGTATGCTGTACATAGAAGGCAAATTAATTAAAACAGATGGAACGCCGTCTCAGACAGCAAAGTTTGTAAATAATGGGGTTTTGCTGATTTTTGATGAAATTAGATATGAGATTGGTGGTGTCATTGTAGATCGTGTTCGGAATCCTAAATTAACGTCTATAATGAAGGGATATGTTTCATATAATAGCAATCAAAGTAAACATTTACAAAACGCTGGGTGGTTTCCTATGGATGATCTACTTTCTATTAGAAGAACATATGTCACAAGGTCCTTTTCCAGTTTTGGATTATACACAGGTATGCGACTTCCTATTCCACCTTACAATATGTAATGTAAGTAACAGAGACAGAACACAAACCTATTGAAACCGTTCTTGTATCTTTAATGCTTGCATCTGAAAGTTACTCCGGATTTTGCTCTCTTCAAACGATTTTCTTATGTAGTTTATGGTACAAAACATGTCTTTGAAGCTTTCAAAAAACCATGTTTCCATTTATTTTTTTCTATCAGCCATATTCCAAAAGTGTCACCTACTTAAAATGCTACGCAATACTCAATCTTAAATAGTCTAAAATTGTAAAATTTTCAATTCTACCAAACCTTAATCTGAATAGAATAGCGCATAAAAGTGAACAAATAATAAGAACCAGTTATAAGGTACTACATTGAACCTAATCCCGCACTACAGAAAAAAATAAGAGATTCAAGTGTACCATAACACAGAAAGAAAATAATTTACAATACCACAGTTGCTCGTCAGTAAGTTTACAGTGTGAGTAATTGACAAAATGTCGAGTATACTGAATTCTCTGTGCAGAAAATAAAGCAGTTCCCCAAAGTTAGTAAATATTAGCGACAAATCTTTATAAAGGTAAATAGTAAACGATAGCAATCAAAAGCATTATAGCTAAGTAAAACTTTCGTCTACATTATAGGCTCTATATTCGGCGATAAACTGGCATTTGACTTATAATCTCATTAACAAATCGAAAAAATTTCTCAAAACTGATTTATCGAAACCTATTGTTTAAGCATTGGATGTTTCTTCTGGCGATCTAACCATCAATTTGGGATTACGGTCTCAGAAATGAGTATGCTAACACTTTCCAGCTATCTGTTTTGTTTCTCTTGAAATAGTATGGTAGGTGGTTACGCTCTGCAAATTTAAATGCGAGACTGCGTAATCTCTTAATGTTAGTACAAAACATCTATTTTCCATTAGAAGGACATATTTCTTAAGGATTATACACAGGTTTGCGACTTCTTATTGCATCCAACAATGTGTAATGTAAGTAATAGAGACACTTTTTTATACCTTTCACGTTTGCATCAGAAAGTTGTTCCGGATTTACCCTCTCCACACGATTCTCTAACGTAGTTTATGGTACTACATATGTCTTTGAATATTTTAAAAACCAGTGTTTCCATCTATTATCTTTTTAGTCGCTTGCTACATCCTTTGTGCCGACCGCGACTGACTTATGTCTTTCGTTTATAATTGCTAATTTTTGTATTAAAGTATTGTACAATCTGAAAGAGAACTCCGTGAGAAACTTATGTTTGATAAAACGGGATACCCCATTTTATCAAATACACTGGTACCCCATTTTATCACACTGGTCCAATATTTATAAAATTTGTTAAAACTCGGCTAAAATTTCTAGTTTCCTTCAAAGAGATATACCACTACGTCGCTTAAAAAGTAACCAAATCAAACGATACTTGCATAAATTTATACTGTTGAAGCTTTTAAAGACCTCACAAAAAGCGTTTCATCGTCCGAAAACTTAACTTTGTCTGCAAAACTTGTCAAAACAGTACAATCAGTTTAACGAACTCTAAAGAACTAAATAGAAGCATGGCCGACACGATCGATCACCTCCACTGGTAAACGGTAGGAGACGAGCGAAAACAAAAGTATAACATCTCATCCGACCACGCTATTTTATCCAACTCTCCCCTACTTCGACATGAAGTATTAAGTAAAATAAGTGTAGTGGCTAAATTGCCCTAACCAGTAGACATAAATATTTTGTTTATTATCAGGAATAACAGAATTTAGTGGCTTATATTCAAAATTACTGAGGGAGGATACTGATTAATTACTAAAAACATCTCGGGAATTAGCGAACTCTCTAGGAATATTAGCTGAAGTCGAAAGAACTATTGGAATAAAAATTAAAAACGGTTATATAACAGATGAAAATCCTGACTATCTTCAACTATTAGGTGTAATGGATTGTATTAACATCATTTGAGGTATTGGGCTTAATTATTTACAAAATATATATGAGCAAATAGAATATCACAATAGAGTTTTAAAATTTTATATGATTTTCAAAATTTAAAAGTATTAATTCACAAGAATTAAAAAATTATTGTGTGAAGTCAGAAAATCATTTAAATGATGAAGGTAGTCAAGATCATTGCCTGGAAATTTATTATAGTTAATTATCATTCAACAATTTATTCATGTTGGATAATTTCGAGGATTTCAAAATCACTTTAAATTCATTGAATTTCGCATATAGGCATTCTTTAGTTTTAACTTTTACAAATATACAAATATCATCACGCATATGATTAACATCACCTGTGTTTGCAGCAAGCGCAGCACCTTCATTTTCTTAACTATGATTTATTAAAGCGTATCTAGAATCCAATTTATTACTAGATAATTTGATTGCTTTATCATCAATAGCAACAGATGATTATATTTAAGACCAAATTGCATACTAATAAAATTATTGATGAATTTCCTTTTTAAAAGCAAGAAATATTATAGATTACAAATGGGTCTTAGTGTTTTCAAACTTTACTTGTATAAACAAACAATTTTGTATTGGGGATTTGTTTTTCTTTAGTTTGTTCTGTACTTTGTGGTTTTAGCTTTAATTTTTATATTGAATTGGGTTTTATTTATATTTACATTTTGAAATTGCATTTCATATAAGTAAATATTATATTTTCTAATATGCATAACTGCTTGTATTATTTCATGTATCATATATTTATATGTCCAACGTGGGCAATTTTAATTCATGCACGAGGTACATTTTATTTTGGACCGCAGCACCGCTGAGCGTAAGAAAAACAAACAGACAAAACACACCTAACTCAGCACGCATAAAATTACTTGTCGCTCCCAGTGAAAATGATATTGTGACAAACAATTCAGAATTTTACCGCTAGATGAAGTGCAGACAGTGTCAAGTATTGATTTTCAGCTGCTTTTGTATATACAAATACTTATCTTCTTCCTGACATGGTCAAAATATTTATTTCATGGTTACGTATATTCGTCGGTCGTTTAGTACTTAAACAGCTTAATATATACAAATTTCAAAATAATATAAAATAAAAGTTTTCAAAATTGTAAAACAAAATTTTTAAAATTAGAGCTTTATCGGTTAAGAAGCGTTTTCTACGTGGAAGCTCGCATAGCTCAATCAGTGGAGAATTAGAATTTTAATCCAAGGGGTCGAGTTTCGAGTCGCTGTGCGGGTAATTACATTTTTTTTTATTATTTTTATATTATACACAATATTTAATATATAGAATGGTATTTTTGATGTCACAAATTAGATATTCTTATTAGAGGTAAATATTTTACATGTGTTTCCACTTTAGAATCAAATTTATGATAACTATTTGTTGCACAAGAAGAAAATAAATATGTTCAGAATACATTCACGAACAAGGAAAATACAAAAATAAAATGGGTCAAACTACAAACAAGTGTTTGAAAATAAATACCCTTAGAAAGTACAAAGAGAGCAATTGAATTCCAAGAGGAACATGAGCTTGAGGCACAAAGGGATATCACTGCAGAGTGCTTTGTGAAGTGAACACGTTTCTAGTTTTAAATCTTCTACGGTGACTAGTTAAAAGAGCATAGTGGAAGCGCAGTCAGATTGAGGAGACATTTATCTATTGAAAGTATTAAGGATGCAGTAGAAACATACCCAATTTGAAAACGTTTTTTAGATATCCTGGCTTCATATTTAAATTTTAACTGCAAGTTGATAGTTTAAATATCAATACCTCATAAATAAAGTTATTTAATAATACTGTCATAAAAGTTTCCTAAACAATTATTTGCATAAAAATCTTTAGTTACATACAAGTACCATACAATTACTTGGTCAGCAAATAAAATAATGATTAATCAATTTTAATTAGTAGGTAAGTAGAGCAAGATTGAGAATGTTGTACCGGCTTGTAAAAATGCTTTCTAATGCACCAGTTTCCCATAGTCAAGTGTGTTGTGTTGTACAAAATGTTTATATTTAAATTTTAGTTATAGTTCTATATAAATACATATGCTAAATGTTTGCAAAGGGTTTAAGTATTATTTTTATAAAAAAAAGAAAGTATTCCAAAGATTCAATCTACACAACGAGTATTGAAAATCCTTCATCTGCTAATTCAGTCGTACCTATTGTGGCATCTATGGCCTCTTTATTTAAGCCACTTGAAGATATTTTAAAAACAAGTAGATCAGAAGTCAATGAAAATGTTATTTTAGGACAGATGAGAGTGTGGGAAAGTTAAAGTAAGCGCAACTATTTAATTCCATTATTGCCAACAAAATTTTAATTTCTGTTAGTATAATTTATTTTTCCTACAACCACTTATTGTAACTTTTATTCAAATACTACCAAATCTACCAAGGAACACTTCTTGATTTACTTCTTTGAGACTTTTTAAATATATTTAAGGGTAGCGTTTTTTTAAAATTATGAGAAATTGAAAACCTGCACTTTTACAAATACGTAGTTAAAAATTATATATACTATGACCCGAAAGTCATGATATACATTTAAGGAACAGGTAGATTAGGGTCAAAATAACCATATGTGCCCATCCAATTGTTGCGGTTTTAATGTTATTGCATTTTTTGCATTTTTTTTTGTAAAAATCATGTGGAACTTTTAAATTCACACTTCAGTAAAAATAATGCCTGTTCGAATGTGATTCTTTTTTGTTGTAGGTGTAGGTGTGTAGGTGAAAATTGCATTTTTCGTTGGTAACAAGTTTCACAAACATTTATTCGTTATCGCAAAAGAAAATTCTAATTACTTATAACGAATGGGTTATATGAAAAATATTGCCTAATATTCAAAACAAAATTACTCAAAAAGAGTATTATGATCGAAAAGAGAATATCTACCAGAAAATTCCTTAGTCCATTCTCTTTCAGTAAAAGTATAACTTGTAGGTGCAGGTTCAACAACCGAGTAAGTTTTGGATTTACTCTTACCGACAGTAAAGGATTCAACTAATTAGCTTTAATCTTTTTATAAAAAAATGAGCACAAGTTGATAGAAGAAATAATCGTCCGGGACAGGATTCGAATCTGTATCTGCGCCACTCAGGCGAGTGATTACAATCGCAAACATATACAAATCTAAATCGTGTACGCAACCATACATCAACTTATCTTTCAATCACGTTTGTCATTTTCGACAACCATGTCTGACAGTGTCAATTTTTTGACTTGTATCAGATGCAAGAGACTCTCAAATTCACAAGGCTAAGCCAATTATTGATTACTAATATTTGTAATTAATAGTTGGCTTTTAGCCGTGAATTTGAGCGTTGCTCCCTGCCTATATCTAACATAAGTCAAAAACTTGACACTGTCAGATGTGATTGACAAAAATACAAAACGTATTTAATAGTTAAGTTGATATATAATTGCGTACATTGTTTAGATTTGTATATTTTTCCGATTGCAATCAATCGTCTGGGTGGCGCAATTGGTTAGTGCATCGGCCGCGAAAATCGAAGATACAGGTTCGAATCCTGTGCAGGACCTTATGTTTTCATCTTTCATGTACAAGTCCAATAATTATCCATTAAATTAATATAATATTAAAAATTAGTTTGTCATGTGCAATTACTAATATTTGTTATTCAGGGGGTGGCATTAGTTTTGTCATTAATTTAAAGGGGATGTAGAGATCGATAAGAAAAACAAAAATTGTTAATAAACCTGTGGTCTAAGGCAAACAGGTTTGCTACAAATGAACACACAAGAAAAGCATTAAAATTGTTTTAAAACCAATGCAATGTTAACGAGGTCACAAATAAAATATACGATTACATCATGCTTTTAAGTAGACCAATTAAGTTGTAATCCTCGGCAAAATTAAATTAGTGAAATAGAGTGCATTTTGCTACCAAACGATATAACTCAATGTACTATAGCTGCTACTGAAAAAAGTTTAAACTTTTTTCTAAAACTTGTATATTTAGATAATAATCACAACTCTTATACTGATTCAAAACAAAATACATTTTTATTTATTGTTGTATTACATCTGCTGATAAAGTATATTTAACGCAAAACCAAGAATACTATTAATCCCTAGTGTAATAAATAAATTTTAAATTATAGTACCTTTTTTAACATACAGTATGTGGTATTATAATTTAGAATTTATTTATTATACTAAGTATTAATAAAATGTTCTTGCATTTGCTTTAAATATTCTTTATCAGCAGGTGTAATACAACAATAGATAAAAATGTATTTTGTTTTAAATCAGTATAGTAGTCGTAATTGTATTGTATAAGTTAGATTGTGTAAGTACCAAAATTTATTAACTGGTATGAAACTTTGTATTTATGATAAGATTTTAATTTGTATATCATTAAATTCTGCTCTCTACTTTTATAAATGTTAAGAAAACGCCATAACCGATAATCACATCCATAGTAAGTAGCCCATGTGTAGATCTATAATTACACAATAAACTACAACCTTTTAGCTCATGAATAAAGATTTACATACTCCGAAACGTTGAGCTTGATTAAATGATTAACCTTTAACTTGGTTTATTTTCGTACGAAATTATCCCAAAAATTGAAGATATATATATATATATATATATATATATATATATATATATTACTCATATTTAGACCAGGGTAGAAAATTAAATAATTACATAAAATAATTTTAATCACCGTGTATAAGGAATTTTATTAGATAATACGCTTTATTAAAACACCGTGGAGAATAAAAATTCATTCGTTTCAGTAAAAATAAGAGATTTAAATCATGTACAAGACGCTTTATATCAAAAGAAACAGTATTAACAAGCTCTACGTGTAATGTATTTATTCCGAGGAAAGAAACAAATGGAAATTACGTGCAAAATTTATATTAATTAACTCTATTTCAAGTAACCGGTATTAAACAAAACGTACAGATAATAATTGAATATTTAATTAGAATTCACTAAAAATTAAAGGGTATTATTTTTAATTGAAGTTAATTGAATCGTTAGTAACAGATAATATCTATAGAAACTTGTAAAAACCCAATAAAATAAAGCTCTGAGAATTAATAGTATGTTTGAACACCTGCGTAGTTTAAAAAGCTCATTCGGCGTAAAGTTTGCAGATAATTAATGGTTACAAAGAATCTTGGAGAAACCGGGGCTTAATATTCACGGGAAGGCGCGATACGGGGTTATTTAACCCAGATAGTCCACATGGACTGAAATAATCGATAGTAAGGAATATCAATTTGCACCACTACGAACAGGTTAGAAAAGGAAAGAGAAAATGCGTCAAGCAAAGACACTAATAATTAAAGGCGTGATTTAAGCAACGTCACGAGGGTCACGATTGGTTGAAAATAGGATGCAAATATCAGAGGTAGAAACAACGATTTCTGTATAAAAGTCAATTAGCTATTTCCAGACATTGCGTGTCGTGTTGAAATTTCTGAGATTTAACTGGGGCGAGTACAAAATTCGTAAAAAACGACGCGCGAGCTGCGGAATGGGAACATAGAATGAGGAAATTCTAGAAACTGGCTGTTTTGAGGACTCGACCGACAGACGGGCTAACTTCTATATATACCCAGGGGAATATAAACAAGCTCTCTTACATCCGCGACTTGATTCAAGACGTTAAACAGTGCATTTTAGTTTGATAAAATAACTTAAAGTTTGCTCGTATATTTTGGTGATTGAAAACAGTTTGTTATTTACGTGCTAACATGAATGTACTTGAGTGCACTTAGATACAAGGTAATAAAATTTAGTATCACTGCACCAATTAGTAAAATTTACAACGACAAATGTATACACAAAAGTAGGCAGTTTTGGCGTATATTGGTGGAAGAAGTATGAATTTCTTTGCTATTTTCGGGGGTATTAATGATTAAATGGTTCATAAACGTGTCTGGATCCACAAAACAAGAGTCAGATATACACAGATGAGTTCCGGAAAAGCCCTGAGACAAATTTAAATAAATGGTGATGGAGAAAATTTGAAAAGCGTTGAGAATCAGAAGCCGTGAATATAATCCAGTTGGAATGGTGTGATTAACAAAAGGGACGATGTACATTGAAGCTACGAGTGCCGTAACCTTCAGGTAATTTATACTATTTTGTTTGAACTTTGATATTTTTGTGTGTGTTGAATAACTTTATAATTGATTTACTTTAAATGGACATTAGTGAAATTGTACTAACCATAAAATTTTAATTTTAAGATGAAATTTGCTTGTTTAAGTAGAAAGGGGTATTTAGTATTGATGTTCTGAATTATGATGAAAATTTGGGTATGTCTTTGAGCTCAATTAGACGAACCTGGTTAATTAACGTAAAGGGGTGGTAGATGCTCCCTTTGTACTCAGACTCAGGTCTGCATATATTGTTACATTAATTAATAGGCATCCAACAAGGACTTTAATTCTGGATGCACATTAAAATGATAATAAATTTAATTTTGAAAGTTTCTGATATTAAAATTTATGCTGAATATTAATTTTGAAATTTTAATGTATTGTGAATATTGATGTAAATAGAGTTGACGTTGATGTTTGTGATAGGAATGTGTTTGTTTTTTTTTTATGAATGAGGATGAAAGTTATCTAGGGGAGCAGCCGAGGCGATTAACAGAAGAAAGTCGACGGACCAGTTAATTTAGGAGGTTTCACAGCATTCTTTGACGCCCAATTCGTGAGGCTCGAATCGAAAACAGGGATACACAGCATTCTTTGGCGACCCAAAAGTGAGGCTCGAGTTCCAAATAAAATTTTTGTGATCTTATTCCAGGAAACTGGCGATCTGAGAGAGAGAGTTTCGGTGTGTGTATAAATTTAAGAGTATTTTTAGAGTGTGTGTGAGTGATTAGAACGTATGCAGAGAAAAGAGTGGTTAAGGAGTCAAGGAGTGGAAATTGGAAGTAACGATAGTGCATTGGGTGAAAAAAATTCGAAAATGGAAGAAGCTGGAGGCAGTAGAGATCAGTCGAGGACGGAATCGGGGGATCAAGGAAACGAGATGATAATGAGGATGCTTGAAAGAATGAATGAGACGTTAAGTGGGGTTAGAGAAGACTCAAATCGAAAATTTGAGCAGATGAGTGAAGAATCGAATAAGAAATTTGACCAATTAAATCAGGAATTAGGGATAAAATAGAAAAATCGACGAGAGAATTTACAGAGTTTAAAAATAGTCTTACCGTGAAAATGGGGGAAGTTGAAAATAGGGTTGATAAAAATGAGCGTGATATTACAGGTCTTCGACAGGAAATGGGACATTTAAGGTCCGAAGTACGCATTTTTTGTGAAGAAGAGATTAATATAAAATGACTGAAGTAACGGACTCATGTAGGGATCAGTTAGGCAGGGTAGAACGCGAAGTTAGTAGTATCAAATACAACATGTCAAATTTAACGGGGGATGGTCCCAGATTTTATACAGGTGGAGTATCATTGGACCAACACATGAAGTTTTATGGCGATAACAGGGTAAATCCACAAATTTTTATTAATAGTGTAAGAAATCTAGTGGGAAATTTATTTGACGAACAGACTAAACTAAATACGATAAAGGCTTTATTAAAGGACAATGCGGAAGCGTGGTACAATTTAGTAGGACAGGACATAGACACGTATCAGGACTTTGAAAACAAATTTTAAAGCACTACTGGAGTGACCACAGACAAGACCAGGTACGAGACGACTTAATCACAGGGAAGTTTAAGGGAGAATTTTCAGGAAGTAGGGAGCAATATGCTATACGCAAGTATAGCATAGCAAAGCAACTTAACCCACCACTGACGGACCGACAAATTATTAAGTATTTATCACGACACTTCGAGGTAGAAATAAGACAGCACGTAGCACTACAGAACATAGTGGACAGAGAAATGTTTCTAGAATACTTGCAGAGGTACGACGACGTAAGTAGTGGACGACCTCGGGATAACAGGGAAAGACAGATCAACACAGTTAGGTTTGACGATAGACGGGACAACTACGCTAGACGGGGGAATAGTTACGGATACCAGCGACAGAATTGGGAACAGAGACGACCATATGTTAGGAGTAATAATTTAGGAAGGGGACCTGCACCGAGACCGGGACCTACCAGAATGAATAGTTCACCAGACATGAGCGGGACTGCTAATACAGACACGGAACGAGTGGAAACGCCTAGGACATACGCTGAGGTGACGGCTAGACCAGGACCGAGTAGGGAAAACAGACCTGGACAGGATTTTTAGAACGCGACAGACCACTAGATTTCAGTGTAAATGTATATGAACATCCACGTGAATTTTTCAAAATTGAGGAGGAAGTAGAGCCAGAAACTAAGGAAAATTTATGTTTGCCAATTATTAATTTAGAAATTTTTGAGAATAATGTAGAAGTATTACTTGATACAGGGCAGAGGCGAGTTTAATATCGGAGGAATTCGTCAGCAAAATTAGGGATAAGGTTTGTGATAGAATTATGCCTATAAAGCGTAGCCATTTAGTAGCTCCAAATAAAAGAAGTTTGCTGTAGTAAATAGTGTTGTGGTGCTTAGGATAGATATAGGAGATTTAAGCTGTGAACAGGAGTTTGTAATTGTACCTGGACTGAAGTTTCAGAGCATTTTAGGTGTTGACTGTATGATGAAGTTAGGGTTTTGATAGATATGGAACGGAAGGTAATAAGGATTAATGATAGGGTAGTGCCATGGAAGGGCAGTTATGAAGTCACAGAGGATGACACGGGGTTTAGTATTAATGTAGTAGAGGTAGAGGATGATGAAGTTAAACAGATCAACACGATAAGATGTCCAGAGGATAGGATAGTAGAGGTTCAAGCTTTAGTACAAAAACATGCAGAATTAGTGGGGGTAGAAGCAACAGCAGCATATCGGGAGCAGGTGAAGGCAGAATTATTTTTGAAGAGGTTAAGTGGCAAGTTTGTTTTTAATAAAGTAGATTTAAGGAATTCATTCTGGCGGATTCCATTACACGAGAATTCTAGAAGGTACACAGGGTTTTCCATAAAGGGAAAAATCGATAATTTTAAAGTAGTATCGTTCGGTTTGTCGGCAGAAAGGGAAACAATAATAAATGAGAAACAGACAAGTGTAGGGACTGAAGAAGAAGTAATATTTAAGAGTAAGGATAATAGGGATGATAAGTTTATTGTATGTGAGATAACAGGGATGTTAAGTATAGATATAGAAGGGGGAGAAATAGGGATGAAGAGTATTAGGTTGGTGAGAAGAAAGACTTGGAGAGTGAAGAAGAGAGTTAGATTTAAATAACTTGATGAACAAAGAATAGAGATAGGTGAATTTTAGTATAGTTATAGAAAATAAAGCTAGGTATAGGATAAATATGCGAGATAATTAGAAATAGGTTTAGGATGAGAATAAAGATTAAATGTAGCAAGAAGATAAGATAGATTAAGTGTAGATATTTCTTATAAAATTAGGTGAGAGTTAGGAATAGGATAGGGATATAGGACAGGTGTAAATAATTTTTTTTGGATTGGATATAAGTTAGGTAAGTTAGATAGATAAGGGTAGAGAGAGATAGGCAATTTTTTTTTGTAAATTTTTTTTTGTCTAAATGCTTTATATTTGCATTCAAATAAGTGGGATTATTTGTATTCAAATAGGGGGAAAATACTCATATTTAGACCAGGGTAGAAAATTAAATAATTACATAAAATATTTTTAATCACCGTATATAAGGAATTTTATTAGATAATACGCTTTATTAAAACACCGTGGAGAATAAAAATTCATTCGTTTCAGTAAAAATAAGAGATTTAAATCATGTACAAGACGCTTTATATCAAAAGAAACAGTATTAACAAGCTCTACGTGTAATGTATTTATTCCGAGGAAAGAAACAAATGGAAATTACGTGCAAAATTTATATTAATTAACTCTATTTCAAGTAACCGGTATTAAACAAAACGTACAGATAATAATTGAATATTTAATTAGGATTCACTAAAAATTAAAGGGTATTATTTTTAATTGAAGTTAATTGAATCGTTAGTAACAGATAATATCTATAGAAACTTGTAAAAACCCAATAAAATAAAGCTCTGAGAATTAATAGTATGTTTGAACACCTGCGTAGTTTAAAAGCTCATTCGGCGTAAAGTTTGCAGATAATTAATGGTTACAAAGAATCTTGGAGAAACCGGGGCTTAATATTCACGGAAGGCGCGATACGGGGTTATTTAACCCAGATAGTCCACATGGATTGAAATAATCGATAGTAAGGAATATCAATTTGCACCACTACGAACAGGTTAGAAAAGGAAAGAGAAAATGCGTCAAGCAAAGACACTAATAATTAAAGGCGTGATTTAAGCAACGTCACGAGGGTCACGATTGGTTGAAAATAGGATGCAAATATCAGAGGTAGAAACAACGATTTCTGTATAAAAGTCAATTAGCTATTTCCAGACATTGCGTGCCGTGTTGAAATTTCTGTGATTTAACTGGGGCGAGTACAAAATTCGTAAAAAACAACGCGCGAGCTGCGGAATGGGAACATAGAATGAGGAAATTCTAGAAACTGGCTGTTTTGAGGACTCGACCGACAGACGGGCTAACTTCTATATATACCCAGGGGAATATAAACAAGCTCTCTTACATCCGCGACTTGATTCAAGACGTTAAACAGTGCATTTTAGTTTGATAAAATAATTTAAAGTTTGCTCGTATATTTTGGTGATTGAAAACAGTTTGTTATTTACGTGCTAACATGAATGTACTTGAGTGCACTTAGATACAAGGTAATAAAATTTAGTATCACTGCACCAATTAGTAAAATTTACAACGACAAATGTATACACAAAAGTAGGCAGTTTTGGCGTATATTGGTGAAAGAAGTATGAATTTCTTTGCTATTTTCGGGGGTATTAATGATTAAATGGTTCATAAACGTGTCTGGATCCACAAAACAAGGGTCAGATATACACAGATGAGTTCCGGAAAAGCCCTGAGACAAATTTAAATAAATGGTGATGGAGAAAATTTGAAAAGCGTTGAGAATCAGAAGCCGTGAATATAATCCAGTTGGAATGGTGTGATTAACAAAAGGGACGATGTACATTGAAGCTACGAGTGCCGTAACCTTCAGGTAATTTATACTATTTTGTTTGAACTTTGATATTTTGTGTGTGTTGAATAACTTTATAATTGATTTACTTAAATGGACATTAGTGAAATTTGTACTAACCATAAAATTTTAATTTTAAGATGAAATTTGCTTGTTTAAGTAGAAAGGGTATTTAGTATTGATGTTCTGAATTATGATGAAAATTTGGGTATGTCTTTGAGCTCAATTAGACGAACCTGGTTAATTAACGTAAAGGGTGGTAGATGCTCCTTTGTACTCAGACTCAGGTCTGCATATATTGTTACATTAATTAATAGGCATCCAACAAGGACTTTAATTCTGGATGCACATTAAAATGATAATAAATTTAATTTTGAAAATTTCTGATATTAAAATTTATGCTGAATATTAATTTTAATGTATTGTGAATATTGATGTAAATAGAGTTGACGTTGATGTTTGTGATAGGAATGTGTTTGTTTTTTTTATGAATGAGGATGAAAGTTATCTAGGGGAGCAGCCGAGGCGATTAACAGAAGAAAGTCGACGGACCAGTTAATTTAGGAGGTTTCACAGCATTCTTTGACGCTCAATTCGTGAGGCTCGAATCGAAAACAGGGATACACAGCAATATATATATATATATATATATATATATATATTGTAGCGGGCTACTACTACCGCGTTTCTTTAATTTAAAACAAGTAATAACAAACGTCTTTATTACTTACTGTTCACAAGTCTAATTAACAGTATATGCCTTATTTATAGATGTTTTCAGTCCACTTAACAATGAAGCACTACTACACTAATGAATTGACAAGCACTAATATCTTCTTAAACTAACTTCTCTACCATAGGTCCACTAACACAACTATTTGTTTATGCACTTCTATTTATTTATGTATACTACAACAAGCTGCATGTACATTAGACACAGCATATCACGTTTATATATACTTCTAAAGCTCCAAACTACTATTACTTTACACGATATAATTTATATTAGACATTCAAGAATAGACTAACTCTTGCATTCATTAGCGGTCTTATATATACTCTGGATTACAAGGATGACTCATGCTCCCGTAATTTTTAGAACAATTCTGGAATCCTTGAGAATACGCCGTGCCTCGAGCGTTTGTATGTAATTGATTGCTGAAAGAATTCTCGTATCCTGAAAGGTATGCAGAGTCTACAGCGCTTGTGTGTTTGATGGGTTGCCTAGTAGTAGCTCGCAACACTGCCCCCTCTTTAAAACCGTTACGTCTCGTAACTGTAGATACATTTTGGCGCCAATTCGATGACTGATGACGGTATCGGCAGCTATCTCCTCTGGTGCATCCACCACGTCGTTGGAAATAACAGTCAACACTCTTTTCTTGGTCTTGGTAGGCAACCGGTTGAAAACAACAAACAAGGACCTGGACGTTGGTTCCTGGAAAACTACTTCTAGCATATTTCGGACTATCCTCCAATCTAAGTGATCCAGTCCACAGCCCAACTTGGGCATCGCTAGTCTTGTTACTCCATTCTCCATCATCTGCGCCTTAAGATTTAGCAAAGCCTCCCATAGATGTCCATAACTAGGTCTTTGCCATGAAGAATTTTTGGTGACCAGATAGTAAACATAACGATTTTTATCTTGAAGAACCAAAGCTTTTCCTACAGTTGGCTGCTGTTGTACTAATTCATCCACACATCCAAACTTTTCTTAAAACAACAGCTATTCCCTTGACATTGCCAAATCTTGAGCTACGCAATGTGCAAGGGAATACTCTTCTGGTGCTCTAAACAGATCTTGCTGTTTTCAACAACAACGCCAAATCTCGCTTTAGCGGAACCACCATACGCCGCCATAAAGCTCTCAAAATCTACATTTGGCTCATGATTAATAACTTGCCGAACACCATTATCATTATTCGAGTCTTCCTGGTTGTTGCCAGCGTAGGATGTTAAACGGTCAAAGTGTACCACTTTCGGTTTACCACGAGGGATCTTCTGATCCGGTACACTACATCATTAATCCTTTTAACACTTCGTACGGCCCTTCCCATTGTCTTTGTAGTTTTGGCGACAATCCACGTTTTCTTTGTGGATTATACAACCACACCAAATCTCCAGGTTGATAACCACCTTCTTGTGCTCTCGTGTCATATTGTGATTTCATTCGATCGCTTGCTGCCTGTATATTCTTTCGGACGTTTTCGTGAATACTATTTGATCTTTCACGAAGCTTACTAACGTAATCTTCACCTGCGATCTCTTCTCCAGGTTTAAATCCAAACCGAAGATCACATGGTAGCCGCAATTCACGTCCTAGCATTACGCAAGCGGGCGAGTACCCTGTGCTGTCATGTACCGAAGATCGGTACGCCAGTAGGAACAAATGTAGATATTGGTCCCAGTCTCGTTGATGTTCAGAGACAACTTTGGCCAGGTACTTCCTAACGTCCTGTTCATTCTTTCAACCATTCCATCCGATTGGGGATGAAGTGGCGTGGTTCTAGTCTTCCTGATTCCAAGATGCTTGCAGACATTTTGAAACAATGCTGATTCGAAGTTCCGACCTTGATCGGAGTGTAATTCCAACGGAACTCCAAAGCGACAAAACAACTCCTTCACTAGTACATCTGCAACCGTCTCGGCTTCTTGGTTAGGTATAGCATATGCCTCCGGCCATTTGGTAAAATAATCCATTGCAACCAAGATGTATTTATTTCCCTTCTCTGATTCCGGAAACGGACCAGCTATATCAATGGCTACCCTCTCAAAAGGATTCCCACGTTATACTGTCTCATTGGGGCTTTCCGTTTTGAGACCGGGCCATTTGCAGAGGCACACAATTCACATTTCCGGCACCACTCCTTCACATCTTCTTTGCAGTTCACCCAATAGAATCTTTCTCTCACTCTTTCGAGAGTTCTTTTCACGCCAAAGTGCCCTCCGGAAATACCGTCGTGCAAGTGCTGCAACACTTCCGGCACTCTGCTTCTCGGCACTATCACTTGAAGTCTCTCAGTGCCATCTTCAAATTCCAGGCGTCGTTTCAAGATTCTATTATCCATCATCAAGGAGTCCCACTGTGCCCAGTATGCCTTCAAGCTCCTACTTAAAATACTAATTTCTTCCCAAGCTGGTCGTTGTCCTCTATTTTCCACTCAATAATTCGTCCCAATTCGGCGTCATTCTCCTGGTCTTCTCGCATTCTTTCGGGTTGCCAAGTATCATCGGTTACCGTCATTCTATGGATGACACTTATTTTCTCTTCCATCTTGGAGCAATGATTGCAGTCCATCGGACAAGGTCTCCTTGATAGAGCGTCAGCATTCCGATGGCTAGTTCCTACACGATGTTCTGTATCAAAGTCATATTCCTGCAGCCGCTCTATCCACCTTGCCACTTGCCCTTCAGGATTTCGAAACTGCAATAACCATTTCAGTGCAGCATGGTCTGTTCTCAACAGGAATTTACGGCCGTATAAGTACTTATAAAAGTGCTCTACGGATTTGACGACGGCCAACAGCTCCTTCTTGTCACACAATAGTTCCTTTCTGGCCGCGACAAGACCTTGCTGAAATACCCAATAACTTTTTCTTGTCCGTCCTGCACTTGAGAAAGAACGCCTCCTATAGCTGTGTTACTGGCATCGGTATCCAACACAAATTTCCCCTCCATCCGTGGATAACTCAAAATTGGTGCTGTAACCAGTAGCCGTTTCAGTTGTTCAAATGCACTGTGACAGTCGTCATTCCAATCATATTCTTGTCCATCTTCGGTTAATTTTGTTAACGGTTTGGCAATGTTTGCAAACCCAAGTATAAAACGTCGGTAATATGTGCACAATCCTAGAAAACTGCGTAGTTGGTGTATATCTGCTGGTGTAGGCCACTCTTGTACCGTTTTTATTTTGTCAGGGTCAGCTTTATTCCGGTCTCTGAAACGACATGTCCTAGGTATTTCACCTCTTTTCCAAATAGGTGACATTTCTTGGGGCTCAATGTAAGGTTTGCCCCGCGTAATCTTTGGAATATCTCCTCTAGGTTCTTAAGGTGTTCTTCAAAGGACCGGCCTAACACTATCACGTCGTCCAGGTACACCAGACAAGTCTTCCAAGACAGTCCACGCAGTATCGACTCCATCAATCGTTCAAAAGTAGCAGGGGCATTGCATAATCCAAATGGCATGACCTTGAACTGCCATAATCCAGTTCCAATTGTAAAGGCAGTCTTTTCTTTATCGTTTGGCTCCAAGCCTACCTGCCAGTATCCGCTTTTCAAGTCCAAGGTCGAAAACCATTTAGATCCGGAAAGAGTATCTAAGGTGTCATCAATTCTGGGCAAAGGATAGCTGTCTTTCTTTGTTACATTGTTAAGCCGCCGGTAGTCTACACAAAACCTTGTCGACCCGTCCTTTTCTTGACAAGCACTACCGGGGATGCCCATGGACTATTCGAGGGTTCAATCACTCCCTGTTCTTCCATATCGGTGATAATTTGCTCAGCTTCCTTACGTTTTGCCAAAGGAAGCCGCCTGGGTGTTGTCTTATCGGTTGCGCATCTCCAGTATTGATCTTGTGTTGCACAACATTCGTCCTTCCTTCTCACTATCATCCAGTGCAAACACACCTCGATATCGTCCGACCAGTTCTTTTACCTTGCCCAGTTGGTCGCCATTTAATCCTTGACACGAGGGTATCAACATATCCAGCAATTTCTGTGAGTAACCGTTGGTTGGTTTATTTTTCGTGTCGTCCATACAACGTTTAATATGACATACTGGAATGCAACTTCCCACAATCATGCCTTTCTTCAGGGTCACTGTATGAGGGTTAATGTTCAGCACCCTTACTGGTACCATATTTCGAGACTTTACCAGCGTTCTTCCAATCAGAAGTCCCTCCTGACCCATTCCCGATTCAGTTGCTTCCATCATGCATACTTGTCCTTCCCGGAGCGTACCATCCGGGCGTCCCATTACTATCATTTCCGCCTTCTCGGGTATTTTCATATCGCAAATCATTCGTACTTGCATCGTCTGGTTACTCCTACCTTGAAATGGAATCTCATCATCATCTATCCGAAGCACATTTTCTTTCATGTTTACATGAAACCCATATTCTCTCATGAGATCCATTCCCAAGATCACTTCTTCTGTAATTTCAGCCACCAACACTCGATGATTAATTAATTTGTCCCCAATTGTCAACATAACGGCAGTCTCTCCATGAGTACCAATCTTCTCACCATTTGCCGTTCGGAGACACACCGATACAGGTAGCACTTTTCCACGACCAACCAAATCTGGTCTCACAATAGTTCTTGTCGCTCCTGTATCCACAAGTAATCGGACAACCCTACCATTAATTCTACCATCGATATAAATGCTGTCCAGACTTTCCACCGACGATGCAGCACGGATGATAATCTCCGGGGCACTACGCTGTGCTGTCGAAGTTCGCCCCCTTACATGGACCAGCTTTGGCACAACCGGTTGTTTCTTTGGTTGAGTACAGCGTCTCTGCATATGGCCAACTTCACCGCAGCTCCAGCATCGTAGACGCCATCTCCGCGGTCGTAGTCTTTTCAGCCTTTCTGCCTTTCGCTTTTCAAACACACGGTTGATTATTTCATCTATGCTGTTCTGAGCTTGATCAGGTTCCTCTAAAGCAGACCGGTGACCCATCCTGTGTGATGTCTGCTTAGCTGCTTCAAATTCAAGCGCATGAGCCAGCGCGTCATCTAACATTTTGGCCGTGCTAATCTTAGCGCTTGCTGTATTTCGCCATCTTTAACGCCATCCACAAATGTTTGTACAGCCAGTTGTTCGAGGAAACTATCTGGTGCCGTTGGATATGCCAATCTAACTAATCTGGCGATGTCAGCTTCGAATTCTTGCAGGCTTTCACTTGTCTTTTGCGAGCGGTTCTTAACTTGTGCGTGGTAAACCTGTTGAAGGTGGGCATCTCCATATCTCATCTCAAGCTTTGATGTTAGAGGCCGTAATCATTCTGCTGGTGATCGGGAATTGTTTGTAAGATGTTAAGAGCCTCCCCCCGTAGGGCCACTATTAAGGAGATAGCCTTCTCTGTGTTGCACCAACCGTTGGCTATTGCAGCAGCTTCAAATTGTTTCAAATATGTGGGCCAGGGTGTTTTGCCATCGAATGTGGGTGGTTTCACTTTAAATTTAGACGGTATGGACTCGCTTCTTTCCATGGTTCTTATTTCTGGAATGTTCTGATTAACAACTTGGCTTGGTAATTCAAGTGGCCGCGTTGTTAGTGAAATCACCTGTTCTTGCAGCCTCATCATATCTTCTTCCATTTTACCAATTTACAGTCCAACTTTTGCTCAACTGTTTTTACCTGTACAGTGACATCTTCTTTCAATGCAATGGAGCTTGCTATTAATCTTTGTTCTAACGTGGCCGTCTTTTCATTCAACTCTTCCATTTTCATCGCGTTTTCACTAAACCGTTCTTCTATTTTCTTAGCATTTTCATTTAACCTTTCGGTAAGGTTTGATTCCAGTTCAACTGACCTCACTAAATTTTCACCGAGTGTCACTTCCAGTTTAGCCGACCTCTCCTCCATTTTCTCAGCATTTTCGTTTAACATTTCTTCTATACCGGATTTAAAATCCTTAAGGAAATTCATTAAACTTTCTGCCTCCATTTTACTTCGATTTCTTGTAACTGGCATATACAAACTACTTAAATGTCTTTAGACTTGTGTTTTAAATTAATCACTATATACCTCACAAATGCCTGACACCAGTGTAGCGGGCTACTACTACCGAGTTTCTTTAATTTAAAACAAGTAATAACAAACGTCTTTATTACTTACTGTTCACAAGTCTAATTAACAGTATATGCCTTATTTATAGATGTTTTCAGTCCACTTAACAATGAAGCACTACTACACTAATGAATTGACAAGCACTAATATCTTCTTAAACTAACTTCTCTACCATAGGTCCACTAACACAACTATTTGTTTATGCACATCTATTTATTTATGTATACTACAACAAGCTGCATGTACATTAGACACAGCATATCACGTTTATATATACTTCTAAAGCTCCAAACTACTATTACTTTACACGATATAATTTATATTAGACATTCAAGAATAGACTAACTCTTGCATTCATTAGCGGTCTTATATATACTCTGGATTACAAGGATGACTCATGCTCCCGTAATTTTTAGAACAATTCTGGAATCCTTGAGAATACGCCGTGCCTCGAGCGTTTGTATGTAATTGATTGCTGAAAGAATTCTCGTATCCTGAAAGGTATGCAGAGTCTACAGCGCTTGTGTGTTTGATGGGTTGCCTAGTAGTAGCTCGCAACAATATATATATATATATATATATATATATATATATATATATACATATTGTTGTGATACTGTAGCAATACCCCTATGCACCCTTTTTGTGAATTAAAAAGGTACAAATTTTTAATCTCTCAAATTTAATTTTTATTGTATAATTTTTATTGCGTCGGTTAGCTCAGTTTTAAATTACGCACGGAGCTTGCGACAATACGACAAACAAAGAATTTAAATTTATCTTCTACCTCTCCCTCTTGTTTTCAATCTTTAAACCAAAACACCATTGAGCACAAATTACTATAATGTTTTCAAAAATATTTACAACGTATGAAAAGTTTAAAGAATGCTCTAACTAGAAATTTCTTCTAATAATTGAATAAAAATTGTAATAATTATCATTCTCAAAAATGATAAAAAGCCAGCAAAGCCACTATTATTATTATTATTGACTGATGCCTTGATGAACGTTCATTCAACTTCTAACTATTTACGTAATTTACAACGTATACTAAAAAAAAAACAAACCTTGCCGACCTCTCACATAAATTATCAAAAAAGCAATATTTAAAGTATTTCAAATTAGAAATATTCAACTAAATGTTAATTTTTAAATGATTTAGTTTAGTAATGTACAATGAAATATTCACAAATAAAACATTCAGATTGACTAACCTGTTGTTTTCAGCTCGAATCAATCCCTGATCCAACGACTTTCAGTATTGTCTGCATCTCTAATAGCATAACTTTAATCACGCTAGCGTCCTCTATTAAACCCCTTGACCATTTATCGTTGAAGTAAATGCTGGTTCCATTTTCTCATTTGTTTCATTAATCATTTATAATTGCTTCCAATATTTATTTAAACTTGTTCCCCAGTAATTGTTTAGATTTGTTGCCCAGTAGTCATTTAGAGTCTTTTTTATTATTATTAAAATTTAAATTAAAACAACTTCTAATTATTTACGCCTTTTAAAGGATAAAACGACAAACCCTTCAATTTTCCATAATTACAATGGTATTATTTCGCACTTCACAACTAATCACTTTTCGTAAATGTTTTTGTTTTCAGAGACGTAAACTATGCATTACTTCATGGCGAAAATGCTTTGTTTACATATCCGGTTATATTTAAATGCATCGTCTATCTATTGACAAGCGCAAAGTTCATTGTTGTGTATAAAACTTTTATACCAGGTTTTCGGATATCCCATCGTATTATTATTGTATATTAACATCAACGCGTTACTTTTGTCAGGTACCATTTCGAGTTAATAGCATTGATTCATTTGGATTTTCATACTTCTAGATAAGTAAACCATTGTTTGTTTAAATAAATTTGGCGAATTTTGATTCTAATTACCATGCCTTGTTTGTTTCCAATAAATCAGGTGACGATTTAAATTTTTTAGTCACGTAGACTTAATACAATGTATGCATTAAATTATACACGTTTGCTATCTTACGTATTTTTAAACCTGCTTGTTTTAATTAGGATCCTTGACGTAATAATGATGCGTTATCCATGTATGTCGCGTTTCAGCTTGCAATTATGTTGTTTAACGACTTGCAAATTTGTTTATTCAAATAAATCTTTATAATATTTTTCATTACCTAAATTAGTTATGCTTATGATTTATTTACAGGGCGTTGTCCTTTACTTTCCAGTCTAATTATCATATTTCTTGTTTTCTTCAGAAAACTGTGTCGTTTTCTGAGCCCTTATGTATTTTATATGGAGTGCGCTATACTATTGGTCCTAGCTACCCCTAAATGACCTTATTATCACAGCAATATATATATATATATATATATATATATATATATATTTTGTCATATAGGGAGTTTATAAAAAGTCTCCTTGATTTAAAAAAATCATCATTAAAAAACGAAACCAGCAATAAACTTTCGGGTTTTGAACTTAAGTTCAGTATATTGTCAAGATTGTTTTGCTAATGTTCGATCGCAGTGCGTAGCTTTGGAGCGAGCGTGGTGGGAGAAGAGTGCTACTGCTTCCGCCGGCCGGCAGTTGCCACTCACCAGTCATGGCTACGCCGCAGTAGAAAGTTCAGTGTGTGATTTGGTTTATTCAATTAAGTTCAGTGATTACAGTTCAGCGTAATTATCGACGTGAATAAGGCGGTGATGCACCTACTAACAAAACTATTCTGCAGTGGTATAATCACTTTCGGGAAACACGTAGTGTCTTAAAAATTAAGCCACCGGGTAGGCCTTCAGTCTCTAAACAGAATGTGGAAAGGATCCGTACCTTTTGTATTCGTTGCCCTAAAAAGACATCGACAAGGCGAAGTTTTGTATTTGGGAATACCTAAGTCTACCGTGTACAAAGTGATGCGAAAGAGGCTTAAGTTCGTGGGTATAAGATTCTGCATGAAATCAAGCCCAATGCAAAGTAAAAAGATTCGATTTATCAGTCAACATTTTGAACAGGATTGAAGAAAATGAGAACTTTCTAGAAAATGTTATGTTTTCAGATTAGGCGACTTTTCACGTAACTGAGTCTGTCAACCGACACAACTGTAGGATTTGGGGGTCTGAGTCACCGCATGAATTCATAGATATCAGCGAGATCCCAAAGTCAATGTTTGGTGTGGATTGATGCATGATCCATGACATTGCTCATTTGAAAGAGAGGATTGTTGCATCTGTAGGATCCGTCACGCCTGATATGCTGCTGAATACCTGGGAAGAAGCTGATTATCGTTTAGACGTGGCTAGGGCAACAAATGGTGCACGTATAGAACTTTATTCGGTATCAAAAAAAAACTTGAGGAGATTCTCTTTAATACTATATAGGTTTAATAACTATTATTTTAATTTTACTGCGTACAAATAAAACTTTAAATCAAGGAGTGTCTTATAAACTCTCTGTATTACTTTACGTTTCGGCAACGCATTTTTGCCATAATCATGTCTATACGATAAAAGAGATTTAGTCAATCAATTACAAAAATTAAAAATTACTTTAACTGTTGTTAACAAATATATAATTATTTAGCTATAGACAATAAAACTACTTCATTTAATTAAAAGTACTATAATAAAATAAATTGATACAAAACTGCTAAATCTCGGTCGATAAATTGGCATCAACAGGTGTGTTTCGTAAAGAACTTCAGGAGTTCGATGTATTTAAATATGTAAGAATGAAAACCTTCTAGGGTATAATGAATGTCTAATTGCCGAGATGGAAAACTATGAAGGTACGTAACATTGTACACGATGAATCGTATAATTATAAATAAAACTAGAAAATCATTCTGAAGGGAACAATAACAAAATAATACCGCATAAATTAATCAGTGACACATGACTAACATAGATGTCTTAAGAAAATGCTGAAAAGATCAGTAATGCTATTGATTTTAATAATGCGAATATACTGTACTTACATTACAAATCTTCAAAATCTTGTTTGTTATTCATAGAGCTATGGTCTTTTACTAAGTGGAATAATTCCAAGCACAAGCGCTTTTTATAATTGGCTTCAGTTTCCACGATCTTGACTTGGTTGTACTCAGGGTTGTGTTTGGTGGCATACACATGTCTAGCTAAGGTGCAATTGATTTTACCGAGTTTTGCCTCACCGCGGTGTTGTGTCATTCTATTGCGCAATTACTGATTAGTTTGTCCCACATAACTGAGCAAACTAATACTACATTGTTACATAATTTTGACATAAAATATCCCAATAAATTTATAACATCCTGTCTAAATAGTAAATATATAGCTCACTAAAGTGTAAAGATTTATATATATATATATATATATATATATATATAAATCTTTACACTTTAGTGAGCTATATATTATCTATAAATTATCAATACGGCCTTGCTCATATTTCAATCTTGTAGGGGAATTAATATTAAATGTATAGAGATAAACAAGTGTAATCAATATTTTCACATTTAATGAAGTTTTAAATAAGTTGTGGGCATTGCGTTCATTTTTCTAACTACAAGCAACTCCGTATACGTTTCACTTTTTAAATAAGTTTCATCTTATCTTGTATCAAGATATCCAGTAACAAAATATGCTTGTTGTGACTACAGGAAAGAAAAACAAAACTATATAAGTAGGAGGAAACAGCCAAATCTGTTGCAAAAAAACGATAGATGGGATTTTATATGTATGAGACAGAGATTAGCGGTAAATGGGATTTTACATGTAATTGTCTTCATATGGACTATGTGTGTGGAGAAGAGATATACGTACATTAAACTAATCACCTTGCCAATCGCACGTCTTATTTTGTCTGTGCTTGTCGTTTAACCACGTGATCTCTAATGTTAATTAACTCTTTGGATATACAGCTATTTGTCAATCTCACAAACCCTCTGAACACTTTTATTAACTTGCTCTTTTAGACACGTCAGCCCAGCATAAGCAATACGACAAAATATTGGTACGCATATT
The DNA here is from genome assembly GCA_036346225.1 of Platerodrilus igneus. Lineage (NCBI taxonomy): Eukaryota > Metazoa > Arthropoda > Insecta > Coleoptera > Lycidae > Platerodrilus > Platerodrilus igneus. The sequence goes on from JARFIW010001228.1 coordinate 531,687, forward strand.
TTTGATTAACGCTAGTGCAAATCCTTTTTTTCCTCCCATTACGAATACACAGACAGATCACTTTACAATATTAGCGTTTATATAGTTTTCATGTAATTTTTATAGAAGTGGGTTTAATACATTTTGCAATTTACGGATAACAGCATTCTGTAAACCACAAACCTTTAATCCTTTCATAAACTTACTTGCTGAATTTTAATACACCTTATAATGTACAACCGTATCCAAATAAAACTCTAGATAAATAAGTCATAAAACACTTACCCCGTCATCCCAATTGGATGCGGCAGTCGTCCTCTGGGAGTAGGTTCCTGCTTTTCTTGTTGTGGTTGGTAGTTTGCCGCTTCAGGTGCTCTGCTGGTGATGCTTGATGATACGGTAATAAAAAAGATTTAAATAGGGTGGGAACGAAAACGAAGCACCCACGTCATTACTACTTGGCAGGCGACAAAGTCATGTTCACTCTACGGAAAACGGTACGGTAATGATTTTAGCTATGCTGCATTTCTCACATAAAACGTCTGTCACCTCCAACCGAAATCGACGTATTTCTGTTTCGTTAATGGGAACCGAACTAATTTCCATGTACAAACCATTATGTCAGCATGCTTGTAACCGCATAAAAAAATCAATAACGTCAACAACTGTGCGTGGTTTTTACTACATCAACAGAATTGTGGTAATCGGCGGGGAATTTTCCACGCCGAGTTTTAAAAAAGTTCCTAAATCTAAATTAATGATCTAATACCTGAGAGCTTTAAAATAAAGCGTAACAATTGCCTTAAAGCTTCAAAAAGAAAAACAAAAAAATTCTTTTTGCACAAGAGATTACACATTTACAGGAAACTTAACTTACACTTGCCTATAGGCGCCATTTGGTATTTTAAACGGTGGCAAAGGTTACGCTACCAAGAAACGTAATTGAGCAGCTACCCGATTTTAAGGCTTACTTGAAATCAGCAAGCACAAGTCTTATTTGCCACTTCACCAACCGCACATATTTCGTCGGACGCCTGTGACTCACACACACTTATTACTGCACTCACTACACTATCAAGCTAATTACTAAAGCTGGTCCATTCATATTCCTTTATGAATGCATGCAAATTTCATCTGTTTCCTTAAAGATATTCCCTAAAGCTAAACAAATTCATACTAGCTTCAGCAAAATACAGCAAGATATAATGCGGCAGCTGCAACGTTATGTTGACATATTAATCAATGCTAACTCATTTATAATACCTAATTCCTTAACACTATCCTATCAAGTATAATCCTAAGATGGGAGTGTGCTCCTTCGCCCAACGAAAACAACTCCTACCTTTGGAGTGATCCCGTAGGAACTTAAATTTGGAAGTTTTATATATGTCTTCCAAAAAGGAGAAGCTTCGTGTAGCGGGCTTCTTCACATAAACGGAATGCGAGACTAATTCGCCCGGGGGTTCAATCCCTGCACCCCGGTGATGATTAGAAATACCGGAAAAAACCGAAACAATAACAACTTTTTACTGTTCCCGTATATCAGCGGTAGACAGTGGCGATGCAGAGCCAGATGGATGTTTTCCACGCCCACGGCCCAATGTTATGAAGTAACAACCCTCTTAGCTATGCAGCGACTTTGAAAATAAAAGGAAGGAAGATGAATAAGGGACGATGAAACAGGGAAATGGGAGATTAGGAACTATATAGCAACTCAGGTAGAAAAGATAAAAGGAAGGGCCCGTGTTGAGCAAAAGCGATAGAAAAACGTTGATTATCAAAGCACTACTCGAACAGCCAAAATGTAGTCAGTGACCCGGAGTAGAGGAACACGCCACTCTTATGAGATGGACGGTTGACTCGGGACTTAAGACAGGTTCACCAAACTAAATTAAGATTTAAAACTGAGAGAACGCGAAAAGAAAGCAATAGAGTTTTAGATATGCCTCCTGGAGAGGAGATAGAGAGAAGAGAATGTCTCTCTTAAAACAGATTCATCTAAAAGACCATCTTTGACCATTTTTGGAAGACTGCTACAGGTAAGACTGAGGCTGGAGCTACTGGAACGAACCGACTACTTTAGGTTCAAAGAATAGTGGGGCACAACTAAATTAGTAAAATGCATGGTGAACAATAACGCGTACTACTACAAGACCAATACATTTGCAGTGGTCATGGACTTCGAGAACACTTTTGACAAGGGCTGGGTACACAGACTACTATTTAAACTCGCATCTTACAAGAGCACTGATAGCAGACTTACACCTTTAGCACTGCTTTTTGATAATCTCACAACTGCAAGTGCTAGCTGACAATTGATTCACAGAAAAATGTATCACTGCAGTAGTTCAAGAGACAAGATGTCATTAATCTACTCTCTTTAACTCTTAGTGGCAAAAATTTCTTTTGCAGGTTGGTAGTCGGTAGTCCCATGTACACCGACTACACTATTTACAACAGACAGACAAAACATTAAAATTCGCACTAAAAAGCTACATAGGTACTTGGACACGAATTCGGAATGGTTTCGGCGATGAAACGTTCTACAGAATCTTCAAAGGTCGGAAACCATCCTCCTCCTTAAACGCAAGCTATGCTTAAACAACTTCCCAACAGCTACTGTAGTCGTTCTCAATAAAATAATTGGGTGTTTTAAAGACCCCAAACTAGCATTCAAAAGGCGTGGAGCTCAATCCTTTAAAAAGCATTAAGAACAATGAGATATCTACACGGAACGGTCACTGTACTAAACAAACTGCCAACAAAAGCAATGTTATAAATACACAAGGTACATCTGAGACAACCTTGAGCTATGCATTACCAGTATAGCTCGCCTACTTTTCCAGCGAACAAGCAAAGACACTGAATGTTTTCCAAAACCAGATGTAATGTACGATAAATGGAGTAGCATGCACCTTCGAAACGAAGTTGTCCAACCAACTGGAAATGGTCATATTTTATTATTACTGTAAACATCTTTCCATTAACAGTTAAGGAAAGTCGACAAAACTGTATCCCACTAATTAATAAAGGCTGTAGCATTTGCAGAGTATACCGAGCAGCGAAGGGAAGAACGACTAAAACGAGAGCTCGTATAGTCCATCAAACATTAGTACCATGAACGGACACAAACAAGGCAACTAAGATCGCAATACTCATGAGTACGTTGGTTTAGAGTGAGTCGAGCAACTTTATGAGAGTGCCATAGAATCAAAAGGTTATAACACGCGAATATTTTTAATTACATGTAACGCCACAGTATGTAATTAAATAACATCCCACTGGTTTATTGATTGCTTACAAACTGTAATAACGGTGGCTATATTAAAAAGAAATTTTTAATTAACAGAGTACAACCGAGGGAGGAATGCATTGATATTGTAAAAGCATTTTATATTAACTAATATAAAGGTCAGAGGTTAAAATTAAGCTTAAATAAATACAAAATTTAATAAATACAGTTCATCCTTACTGTATTTCTAATTATATTTGCTTTTCAGAAATGAATGTTATTAAAGTACACTTACTTCATGCAATATTCCCTTCTGCAAATAAATATGATAAACTGGAGTTTTAGCATGGATTTTAATTCAGTACTTTCTACAGTATGGCGCTAAAAGCGATCTGCATAGAAAATTGAATGAATACGAAAATACTGTGCAGAGTATTTGAACAGGCTCGTTTTCAGTTTGACGGTCGTCCAAATTGGGAACAATTTAAAACTTGCTTTTGTAAATTTATATTGGTCATTTAAGTAGCTAGAATAATAATCGTAAAAGGTGGCTCGTATTATTGAAGATAGTCGCAGTAAAAATTATTAGAAATATTTATGGTCAAAAAAAGCAATCTTAGTTAAAATAAAATACGAGTATGATATTTTTATTTAAAGAATTAATAAAATCAAAGGAAATCGAGACTTAGACTTCAGCTCACATAATTTGTTCATACTGTTGCGAGCTACTATTAGGCAACGCGTCAAACACACAAGCGCCATAAGCACTGTATATTCTCCAGGGACCGAGAATTTTCTAACAATTACTGGAGGATGAATCATCTTTCTTAATTCAGTGTATAAATAAGACCGATGATGAAGTACAGAGTTAGTCTATATCAGAATGTCGAATATAAATTATATCGTGTAAAGTTGAATAATTGAGCTTTTGGAAGTCCAAGAGTAAACATAAATGTTAAATTATGTGAATGTGTCTAATGTACATGCAGCTTGTAGAATACATAAATAGACAAAAGTGTAATCAATAAATAGTTGTGTTAGTGTTGTTAATAGACCTATGGTTAAGAATTTAGTTTAAAAAGATATTAGTGCTTGTAAATTCATTAGTGTGATAGTGCTTCATTGTTAATTGGACTGAAAACATCTATAAATAAGGCATATACTGTTAATTAGACTTGTGAACAGTGAGTAATAAAGACCTTTGTTATTACTTGTTTTAAATTAGTGAAACGCAGTAGTAGTAGTACGCTACACTGGTGACAGACCTGTGTGGGGTATATAGTGATTAATTTAAAAGGAGAACACACAAGTCAAAAGACATTTAAGTAGTTTGTATATGCTTGTTACAAAAAGTCAAAGTAAAATGGACGCAGAAACTTTAATGAATTTCCTTAAGGATTTTAAAACTGGTGTGGAAGAAAAGTTAAGTGAAAATGCTAAGAAAATGGAAAAATGGTTTAGTGAAAATGTTGTGAAAATGGAAGAGTTGAATGAAAAGACAGCCACGTTAGAACAAAGATTAATGGAAAGCTCCATTGCATTGAAAAAAGATGTCACCGAACAGGTAAAAATAGTTGCGCAAAAGTTGGACAGTAAATTGGTAAAAATGGAACAAGATGATGATGAGATTCTATTTCAAGAGACGAGTTACTAGACGATGCAAGTTCTAATGATTTGTGATATGAAAATACCCGAAAAGGCGGAAATGATGGTAATGGGACGGCCGGATGGTACGCTCCAGGAAGGACAAATATGCATGATGGAAGCAACTGAATCGGGAATGGGTCAGGAGGGATTACTGATTGGAAAAACGCTGGTAAAGCTTTGTAATATGATACCAGTAAGGGTGCTAAACATTAATTTGCATACGGTGACCCTGAAGAAAGACATGATTGTGGGAAATTGCATTCCAGTATGCCATATTAAACGTTGTGTGGACGACGCGAAAAATAAACCAGCCAACGGCTGCTCACAGAAATTGCTGGATATGTTGATACCTTTGTATCAAGAATTAAACGGCGACCAACTGGGCAAGGTAAAAGAGCTGGTCGGACCGAAGATGGACAAGAATATGATTGGAATAACAATTGCCACAGTGCAGTTGAACAACTGAAACGGTTACTAGTTACAGCACCAATTTTGAGTTATCCATAGATGGAGGGGAACAGTAACACGGCTATAGGAAGCGTTCTTTCTTAAGCGCAGGACGGACAAGAAAACGTTATTAGGTATTTTAGAAAGGTCTTCTCGCGGCCAGAGAGGAACTATTGTGTTGCAAGAAAGGAGCTGTTGGCCGTCGTCAAATCCGTAGAGCATTTTTATAAGTAGTTATACGGTCGTAAATTCCTGTTGAGAACATACCATGCTGCACTAAAATGGTTACTGCAGTTTCGACATCCTGAAGGGCAAGTTGCAAAGTGGATAGAGCGGCTGCAAGAATATGGCTTTGACACAGAACATCGTATAGGAACTAGCCATCGGAACGCAGACGCTCTATCAAGAAGACCTTGTCCGGTAGACTGCAATCATTGCTCCAAGATGTAAGAGAAAATAAGTGTCATCCATAGAATGACGGTAATCGATGATACTTGGCAACCCGAAAGAATACGAGAAAACCAGGAGAATGACGCCAAATTGGGAGGTATTATTGAGTGGAAAAGTATAAGACAACGACCAGCTTGGGAAGAAATTAGTATTTCAAGTAGGAGCCTAAAGGCACAATGGGCACAGTGGGTCTCTTTGGTGATTGAAAATAAAATCTTAAAACGACGCCTGGAATGTGAAGATGGCACTGAGAGACTCCAAGTGATAGTGCCAAGAAGCAGAGTGCCAGAAGTGTTGCAGCACTTGCACGATGGTACTTCCGGAGGGCACTTTGGCGTGAAAAGAACTCTCGAAAGAGTGAGAGAAAGATTCTATTGGTTAAACTGCAAAGAATATGTGAAGGAGTGGTGCCCGAAATGTGAGTTGTGTGCCTCTGCAAATGGCCCGGTCACCAAACCGAAAGCCCCAATGAGACAGTTTAACGTGGGGACTCCTTTTGAATCAAAGAAAGGAAATAAATACATTTTGGTTGCAATGGTTTATTTTACCAAATGGTCGGAGGCATATGCTATACCTAACCAAGAAGCCGAGACGGTTGCAGATGTACTAGTGAGGGAGTTGTTTTGTCGCCTTAGGTGTGTTGGAATTACACTCCGATCGAGGTCGGAAATTTGAATCAGCGTCGTTTCAAAACGTCTGCAAGCATCTTGGAATCAGGAAGACTAGAACCACGCCACTTCATCCCCAACCGGATGGAATGGTTGAAAGAATGAGCAGAACGTTAGGAAAGTACCTAGCCAAAGTTGTCGCTGAACATCAACGAGACTGGGATCAATATTTACATTTGTTCCTACTGGCGTACCGATCTTCGGTACATGGTAGCACGGGATACTCTCCCGATTGCATGATGTTAGGACGTGAATTGCGGCTACCATGTGATCTTCAGTTTGTATTTAAACCTGGAGAAGCAATCGCAGGTGAAGATTACGTTAGTAAGCTTCGTGAAAGATCAAATAGCATTCACAAAAACGTCCAAAGGACTATCCAGGCAGCAAGCTATCGAATGAAATCACAATATGACACGAGAACTCAAGAAGGTGCTTATCAACCTGGAGATTTAGTGTGGTTGTATAATCCACAAAGAAAGCGTGGGTTGTAACCAAAATTACAAAGACAATGGGAAGGCTCGTACGAAGTGTTAACAAGAATTAATGATGTAGTGTACCGGATCAGAAGATCTCCTCGTGGTAAACCGAAGGTGGTACATTTTGACCGTTTAACATCTTATGCTGGCAACAACCAGGGGGACTTGAGTAATGGGAATGGTGTGCCAAGAGTTATTAATTGTGATCCAAATGTAGATTTTGAGAGTTTTATGGCGGCGTATGGTGGTTCCGCTAAGGCGAGATTTGGCGTTGTTGTTGAAAAACAGCAAGATCTGTTTAAAGTACCAGAAGAGTATTCGCTTGCACATTGCGTAGCTCAGGACTTGCAAATGTCAAGAAGAATAGCTATTGTTTTCAAGAAAAAGTTTGGATGTTCGAATGAATTAGTACAACAGCAGCCAACTGTAGGAAAAGCTTTGGTCTTTCAGGATAAAAATCGTTATGTTTACTATCTGGTCACCAAAATTCTTTATGGCAGAGACCTAGTTATGGCTTTGCTAAATCTTAAGGCTCAGATGATGGTAAATGGAATAACGAAACTAGCGGTGCTCAACGTAGGCTGTAGACTGGATCGCTTAGATTGGAGGAGTCCGAAATATGCTTAAAGTAGTTTTTCAGGGAACCAACGTCCAGGTCCTTGTTTGTTGTTATCAACCAGTTGCCTAGCAACACCAAGAAAAGAGTGTAGACTGTTATTTCCAACAACGCAGTGGATGCACCAGAGGAGATAGCTGCCGATACCGTCATCAGTCATCAAATTGGCGTCAAAATGTGTTTACAGTTACGAAACGTAACGGTTTTAAAGAGAGGGGCAGTGTTGCAAGCTACTATTAGGCAACCCGTCAAACACACACGCGCCGTAGGCACTGTATATTCTCCAGGGACCGAGAATTTTCTAGCAATTACTGGAGGATGAATCATCCTTTTTAATTCACGGTATAAATTAGACCGATGATGAAGTACAGAGTTATTCTATATCAGAATCTCGAATATAAATTATATCGTGTAAAGTTAAATAGTTGAGTTTTTGAAAGTCTAAGAGTAAACATAAATGTTATATTATATGAACGTGTCTAAAGTACATGCAGCTTATAGAATACATAAATAGACAGAAGTGTAATAAATAAATGGTTGTGTTAGTGTTGTTAATAGACCTATGGTTAAGAATTTAGTTAAAGAAGATATTAGTGCTTGTAAATTCATTAGTGTGATAGTGCTTTATTGTTAATTGAACTGAAAACATCTATAAATAAGGCATATACTGTTAATTAGACTCGTGAACAGTGAGTAATAAAGACCTTTGTTATTACTTGTTTTAAATTAGTGAAACGTGGTAGTAGTAGTGCGCTACAATACTTGTGTTAACTTAAGCATCACTTCGAATAATGTTGCGAATGTAAAATCTTATTTTACTATAGGTAATATTGCACGCGGATCGAGATGAGAAACACAAAAATTTTATTTCGTCATACGTTGTCAGGACTGCTTTATCTCGTAGTAGTCCGTTTTCGTCTTAGAAACAAAATGAGAGTAGACTTTTCAGATTTCGGATGCAACCATAATGGCTATGAATCAAATTAAATACAAATGCCTTATACTCTCTTTATGTCAACATAAATATCTTCAGAGTGAAGAACTACACTGAAACATAGGTGTCCGAACAAAATGATGGTGTCTATTATCTCAGAACATACAACAGGATTTTCACTTTCTAACGTTTAGACTCTCATCATCATCATCATTAGGTCATCAGTCCTAGAACTGGTTGGACGCGTACCATCATTGTTTCCTAGTCTGAACCAACCGACACATTTCCCTGAAATTTGCACAGTCTGCCTTTATCACTATCTGTGTGCGAAAGTCTGATCTCGGTCTACCTCTACCTCTCTTTTCCTATCTCTGTTTGTAGTATATCCCCTACTATTCCCGAGAAATGCCTTAGAACGTATCCCGTCCTTCTATTTCTCCTATTTTATCATTTTTTACAGATATCTTTATTCCTCTACTATTTCTACAACCTATTTGTTATTAACTTTGTCTGACCACGCTACCATCCTCATACATCCGAAGCGCAACATTCCAGAAGGCTTCTATCTCTTTCTATCTGCTTTTCCTACTGCCCCTATTTCATAGATGTACTGTGCTGTGCTCCACACTATGCTTTCAACAGTTTTCTTCTTGTATCTATGTTCGTTGACTATAAACATAGCTGCTGTTCTTTCTTGTTTGATGCAGTTTGGTCATCTTCTATTGTTTTACAGTTATATACCCTATTTCCCGATATTTAGTGGTATGTGAAGGAGGGTAAGCAGCCTTTGGCTGCCAAGTTTCTTCAGCACCTGAACCTTTGTCGAATTAATAGTTATTCCAATTTATCCTTTCGTACAATGAACATTAGTTGAAAATACCCAACACCCAACACCTGTAGTTGTTTATAATAATCATCAGATTTAAGAGTTTCGACTCTATGGACTATAAAAATTATAATTCCGGATATTTACTAAATTACTTGTTTGCCTACAGTCCCTGTAGTACAATATATATTGTAGACGGTCAAGACGTCGACCGCGATGATTGTCGACCTTATACATATACGTTTTAGGTTGCATGCGAAAGCAAGAGACGGGTGAGATATTAATTGAACAAAAATCTGTCAGAATGCGCTTTAGTAATGTTCGTAGGAGCACCGGATAACGCGATGCTGAGAGCCTGTACTTACAGTTAACTGATAGAGGTCTAAGACCATTGTAAGTTTATTTAAATTTTTAAGATATTGTTCAGCCTTTATGTTCTGCAGTTGGATCTTGAGTGCACATTATTGGCTTTCCCTTCTTAACAACTAATGACGATTTCGCTTAGTCTATAATTCTAATTGCACTGAACACGGAGTTTGTTGCACATGTATTTCCTATCGATGGCGTCATTGTGCAATTTCGCACTTTTCACTTCCTAACAAGTTGTTTTAACAGATCAAATGTTGTTTGACATTCTTGAGTCCGTTGGAAAGCGACACCTTTCCTAGACAATTCGTTCAAAGGTGCTGTTATTTGAGCAAACTTTGAAATGAATTTCCTATAATAATTGGCAGACGCAACAAACCGTTTAACTTCGTTTGCAGCTTTGGATATTTGTGCTAGATTATAATTTTTTCTGTATATGTTGTACCGCTTGTGAAGTTATAACATGCTCTAGATACAAAATTTTTTTCTTTAAAAATTCACACTCCTTCGAATTTTATTTTAAATTGGGTTTTCTCAATCTATTCAATACTTTTACCAAATTTATATTGTGCATATCCAAATTACCTCCGATTACAATTAATCATCCAAGTACGTACTACAGTGTTCAATAATTTAATCCTGATAAAGCTACTGTCATTGCTCGTGAAAAAATGCTATAACTGACTTTTAAACCCATTGGTCACCTAGTCATTAGGAATTGACCTGTCTATACTAAATGCGGTGTACGGTATGGATATTTCTTGAAATCCGATCTGAAAATAACTTTAATACAATTCTAAACGCGAAAAGTAAATCACTCCTAACAGTAGAGTAATGGCAGGCATCCCAGGCCCACATTTCCACCAGCATCCACATTTCCACACACATCTGGACCAAAAAGTTTTCTTCGACTAACCATTTTTCATCTTTCGAGATAAATATCTTAAATTTTTCATCTTTCGAGATAAATGAGCATCCTCATTTCACACACGAGATAAACCTATTTTTAAGATTTTTTTTTTTTTACCGCTAACATTCTGCACCAAATAGTTTTCTTCGACTAGCCATTTTTTTATCTTTCGAGATAAACCTATCTTGTTTGGTATTAATTAACATTAGAATTTTCTCAGCTACCCAAATTTCTAAGAATTTTTTAGATATCATCATCCCCCAGGGAGCTACCCTAATTTTAAGATTTCTTACCTGTAGCGACTTTTGAGCGTTCTTATAAAATTTTTTTAGTCATGCGATACATCTTGTTAGTCTAAAATTTTATGTAGAATCCAAATCTGCAAACAGATTTGAAATCGGACCACGCCCTGCAAAGTTACACATATACCCTCTGCGAGATAAATCTTTCTCCACATTTCCACCCACGAGATAAACCTACCTTGTTTGGTATTAATTAATATTAGATTTTTCCAGCTACCCATATCTCTTTAAATTTTTCAGATTGCATCATCCCTAAAGGAGCTACCCCAATTTTAAGATTTTGTACCAAGATCAATTTCTAATCACCCTCCTTTTAATATCTACAATCCTTTAACCAAACACGTAGCAGTATTAACATAAATTAAGCATGCGAAAATTTATTTTATTCGATTTACAGTTTAATAAACTAATTACAATTTTTACAAAGTATAACATTATTTCCTGTGTGTAGCCGAATCCAAGCAGGTTAACCTGTAACAAAAAAGATTAATGTGTTGTTTAAATAGACCTGTAATAAAAGAGATTAATGTAAAAAAGGAGACGTGTTTTCGGTTAATAAGACATATTATCGTTAATCTAACAATATGTTTTACCGTCCAGCGACACCACGTGGAGGTAAACACATTCAATGTAATGGGTTTTAAATATGAGAATGGGAGGTCAACTTTCACGTAATCATCGCGTGGTTAATAATTAAAGCTGTATATAATTTTATTTTAAACGTGTATATCTTCTCCAAACAAATGCGGTTATTATAATAGGAAAGTACGCTAAATACAAGTCAATTAACAGCAATTAAATATTGCTTACTGACCTACCTTAATTAGGTTGCTGTGCTATTAGGAATGATGTTTAAGACTTCGTACGTATTTTCCGGATTATATGTTGTATTCTTTTTATTAAGTAATCGAATAAATCGTTCCTTCTGCTTCCAAAGAAACTCGGACACTCCATTGTCGACGCTGGCGTTATTTATGCGATAGCTAGCCATGCAGTTGTTAAACGCTGTGCTAATCATTTCTACGCCATCTTCGTTAGTAGCGGTAACTGATGCATTTTATGTTTGTTGCTCCTTAAGTGTGCGGCGTACGTAGTTTTCCATTTCGAAATCGCATACTGTACACATAATTCGTGGTTGTTTCGTACAAGACCCTTTAACAGCTGGTGGCGTTGAACGTTTACTGCTTAATGACATACCGTGCTGTTTTCCTTGTGTCGCTGTGAGCTATTCTCGTAAAAGCGATACCGCAAGACCCAGAGTTTAAGTACTTTGCTGCGGACGGCTTAACCCTGGGCGATGTTACACTACGACATTTGTTCTGGTGCCGTTTGAGCATTTTTCCAGGTATAGGAAGCACCGCAAAGGTTGCACTTATAAACGTTTGCAGGTACCATTTTAGTACAAAACAAAACCCGCACTATAGCACTTTGGTTAAACTTGTAATCGAACTAACTAAAAAGCTTACTCGAGCGTACCTGATTTATGTTCCTTATAGAATGCATACCGAAGGTTTCCGAAGACATCCGAACGAAGTTGAGGATTCGGCGGAACTAAATGATGTCATAATCCTCGCTGCTCGTCCAATACATTTAGCGCCAATGCATGCACCTGGTTCCGCTTCGTCGATGGTGCGAATGCCGTTAGTAGAAACACCGGAAAACGTCTTCCATGTTATACGGATCGTGTGCATATTAAAAATCCAAAAGAGCGGTAGCACACGCACACAAGTTGTCTGCAAGTCGTGCTGTAGAAGATGCAATGCTACTATAACCAAAAACACTTTAAACCATTACTAAGAAAATACCAACTTGTTGTCTACAGGATACTTACAACAATTTAATTTTAAATAACTTCTACGTCATACTTTAGGAAATGATAGGCTTGAATATTTTCCAAATGAATCACCAAGCGAAAGTATATGTAGCAGTATTAAATTACCCATTAATTTCCCATTTTACGACCGTGGTTAATTATAGATTAAAATTTAATTTGTGCACGTTCGAGCTTCTCGTAAACTAACATATTTTATAGCAACAATGCGCTGTATAATACATGCATACCCCTTCGCCGCGCTACTGCTATTCTTGTAATTGCTAGAAAAAGTCACTCTCCTTTTTACTGTTAAGACTGGGCAAAGCACCATTTTTGTATACTTTCTATAGCACATCGCGCACTTTTCGTCTGATAATTATGCTTCTGTGAGGCTTTTACAATTTCGCATAGCGGTCGGCCGCACGTATTGATTTCTAGAACCGGTAAGTACTCGATATCGTCCAAATAGAAATTAGATGCTCGATGTCTATCAATTTCCGATTCCCTCGTAAAGGTAGAAAAACTCGGTCAATCATCCATTAAACTTCGACCCGCTACCGTTTTGATAATTTCCAAACATTTTCGAACGACAATGGGCTGAGAATTTTTAAACCTCCGAGGATCTTTAAGTCGTGATCAATTACACATCCGAGCTACGCGTAAACTAACATATTTTGCAGCAACTGTATAATACATGCATACCCCTTCTCTGCGCTACTGCTATTCTTGTAGTTGCTTGGAAAAGTCAGTCGCCCTTTTTACTGCTAGGGCCGCTAAAAAGCACCATTCCATACTTTATTTATAAGTGTAGCACATCGCACACTTTTTGTCAGTTAATTAAATTTTTGTTTATGTAGGCCTTTACACTTTCGCTTATTTAAACATCTAATACGACCGATTAACCACTTTCGATTATTCTAACGAGACCACCATACATCCCACCGCACCGTTCTTTTTGAATCCAACGATCCTATGGGCTTCCACGCACTAACACCTGACGTATCTTTCCTACTATTTGTTAAACAAAAACCACCGGTATCACCATTGTGGACGTAAACAGATGTTTGTGGATGTGTACGAGAGTATGTAACCATATACATTAACCAGTCTAAGCTATTTTATTTAGTTCACGAAAACTACTATTTTTCTAAACCACAATTAATAATCGCCTTTATAGGTCCCACATTTCGACCATTACCCAATGACTGGTGCTACGTACATGGAAACTTTAATTTCTTATTGGAGAATTCTTATTCTCCCGCGCACTGCTGCGTAGTTGCATGCCTACCCTTTTGGAGGTATATGCTCGTTATAGGTTGTAAGACCCTCGGTTTTACTTAACTACAATTCGTGAAACCCTTTAATCTTTTTAATCGTATCTTTCTCGCCTACATTACAGTAGGACTTAAGCCCTATTACCAACAAATTCTAATACTGGACCCCCATTAAATACGTCTTTAATTTTCCTGCAACTTTTTATCGAAAGTGTTATATTGTATTTATTATACGCAGGGTAGTCACTCTTTTAAGATAAATATATTTTGCTAGGTATCAACTAATATTAAATTTTCTAGGGACCCCAAATCTGTAAACAGATTTTAAATAGGACCACCCATACAAAGTTATGCGTTTTAAAGACCCAAATTATTAATTTTGCTCATCTTTATTTAACACCATCTTTAGAACCCTTTTTGCTATGCAAGACATATGCCTTAACTAACCATCTCCCGAGAAATCTAAAACCGCCGTGTCTCGCGAATACCACGTGGAGATAACACGTATACTCTGTCAACCAGGATAGAAGCCGGAAGGATTTGGAAGGTGGGAGAAGAACTTAAAATTATGGAATCTTAAAACTAATATATACAAATATAAACAACTATCTTATATCTTTACGCCCCATGCGTAGATTGTTGTACTATTAGGAATGATGTACCTTTGTCATCTTCCTCGATAAACTAATTTTATTAATAAGCTGCGTATGCAAATCGTATTTTTACTCCGGATACATACGCAGGCAAGTACTCGATACCATCAAATAAAGAATTGGATGCTTGGTGACTGTTAACATCCGCTTCCCTCGTGTACGCCCAGACACATCCCAGCCATGAGCACCCTGCGCATGCACACCCCGCCCATGCGCACCCTGCGCGTACGCACCCTGCCCATGCGCGCTGCCCATGCGCCCCTCTCTGTGCGACTGCTATTTCGTGGTAACGTCACAGCCTTTTATAAATAAAGAACAATGTTATATACTATTATAAAATGTTTATTCAACATTATACATAACAAATTTAAAAATATTTAATGCCAAGCATGGGGTCATTTAAACTTAATTTTAATACAAAGTTATACACAGAAGACAGTCCTTTCTTTATGTTTGTTTGGGTGGCTTTAATTTTATCTAATTTTATTCGCAGCTTAAAATTTAAATCGATACCCAAGTCCTCTATCTCCTTTTCTAACCAATAGTTTGATACATAGAGACCGTCTAGGTTTTCGAATTGTAAAATGTACCGAAGTTTGCCTCTATATTTAAAGTCTTTGATTCCGCCGACAACTAGATCCATTCCATCTTGTAATTCTTGCAGCTTGTGACAATCTTTTAATCGCAGCTTTCCACTATATCCTGCATACGTATCTTGTTAGCTTGATCGACTTCTTCTTGTCGGTATTGGAGAAATCCTTATTCTCCCACAGACTGTTGCGTAGTTGCATGTCCACCACTTTTGGGAATATATGGTTGTTATAGGTTGTAAGACCCTCGGTTTTAAATGATCCGAAAGGTTCTTTACTAGGCAAATATACAATGTTTAACGGACCCCCTTTGCGTGTGGTGTACGCAAAGATTACGAAACCCGCATTCCTTAGTTCGTCTTTGTTATCTGTCATTTTGATAAATACGTTTTAGAATAACCTTTTAAAAGTATACGGATTTAGTACCATCCTTTTCTGCAAGAACGCCTACATAACTAAAGAGTCTTTCTTACTAACCGCAAATGCATACAACTTGTAGAAACCAGATGTATCTAAGTCAGTCCATCGGCACATAAAATAATCTTTTAATTCTTCCTCATTTTCTCTAATAAGATGTTCTTTGTCTAACACATCTTTGTATTGATCGCGTATTGTCGCAGTGTTTTCCATGTAGTCCAATTTTCGCCTTTTGCATCCATTTCCTCTAATTCAGTTGTCTTTTCCTTCCACTTACAGCGTATGGTATACATAATGGGGTAATTTCCTTTAGCGTAAACGGATAGAGTTTACTACCAATATTTACGCGTTGTCGTACAACCTCTGGACGAATGTTAGGCGTATCTATCAATCCCAAGTCCGAAATTACTATTTCTTTTGGAATTGTAGAATATGGTGTTGCAGATTGTGTAAAATATGTACTACCTGCTTTAATGTAGCACTTGTGTAAGATTTTTATTTTATCTTGGTTGTCTTCCTCTACTATCTCCAAATAATTTACAGGTAAATAGTTAAAACTAAAAGCCAAGCACATACTTTATCAATTTTCCCTTTCCTCTGGTTTTTGGACAACTTAATTTGCAAGCCTGTCAATTTCTTTGTATTGCCATTCCCCAATACACGTACTGTAGCAGGTTATTATACACTAAACAGCAGCTATTTTGTAGCTTGTCCGATAGCTTACTCCACATTTTGGTAAGTGGTACCGAGTACATTGGCGCCTTTAGGAAGTATAACACTATCTTCCAATAAGGTTAAACAGTCTTTTAAGGGTTTATACACCCGTTCCGCACTGACATAGCTTCCAATTGCACAGTTGTATATTGTCGCTTCCAATCGCGTAATACCATGTTCTTTGGCCAAAGTAGACGCAAATGTTTCCCTTAAACGTACATCTGGACAACGTAAAAATCTAGTATATGATTGCCAAGTTGTTTATTAACACCAGGACTTGTTATCTGACACACAAATTTGTTGTATATCTTAATTCTTGCATTGGTTGTTAGCCATGTTAAACAATCAATCCCCGCAGTTTTATCGTTGTCAACTATAATATTACACTTTTCTTCGTATTCTCCTTATAGCAAAAGTTATGCTTTGTAGTTAAATAATTACACATCTCCATCTTGCTAAATATGCCTGCAAAATCTTGGGTTACATCCATGTCAAAAAGATAGAAATAATCTTTTTCGACTTCGTCTAATATATCTGGTAGTTCCTCCAATAAAGTTTCCAACTTAACATCTGCTAGTTCCATTTTGTATGGAACACATATAGGATTTTGGAATTTTTATTAATGCATTCGAGGTCTTCTTTTCCGATAATTTCTTTTACCCTCTGGCCTATCTTGTTACTGCTTTCCAGAGAAAACGGAAGCTTAAGCTTTAACACCATGCCTAGCGGAAACAAATCGGTCGAACTTTCTTCGTAGATAGCTGTTAAATGCACCACAAATTTCTTTTTTAGGATAAACATTTTTTGTTTGCAGATGCTTGTTCGGTGTCAGAAAGGTCGCAAATTTTAACCAACATTATATTGTCACAAAATGGTTCTGTAATTGGTGTGTGTAGTCCGCCAGTCAGCATCTTTTCGCCTTCGACATAACAAATATTACCAATATCTGTCACCAGATTATTGTTGCACATATTTTCTGCCAACAGCCATAATCCAAATCGCTCATTTGTCGGTTTCACTTTATTCCCAAGAAGTTGAGAAACGTTAATCACCTTGGAGACGCTCATGTTTACCGTTCTAGCTACCGTCAAATACTAAATTGAATACGAAAATTTGTTCCCTTATGTATCCTACAGAGTGGGGCGTATATTACCGAAAATAGTCGAATATGTTGTTAAAAATGTCTTACTATAACTAAGCTCACCTAAAACTACTTCCTTATATCCCAAATTTAATCTCCCTGCTCACATAACCACATGACCATATGACCATATGACCACATGACCACATGACCATATGACCACATGACCACATGACCATATGACCACATGACCACATGACCATATGACCACATGACCACATGACCATATGACCACATGACCATATGACCACATGACCACATGACCACATGACCATATGACCATATGACCACGTGACCATATGACCACATGACCATATGACCGCATGACCATATGACTTAATTGCTTTTTAATGTGTTTTCTCATTAAAAACCCATTAGCACTAATTGCTTTTTAATGAGTTTTTCCATTAAAAACCAAGTGTGGACCTAGGTTAGATAAAAGGAAAAATTAATAGGTTAGGTCAGCGCCGCGGCAGCTGGCTAATCCTGTTCAACCTGGTCCTTAAAACTCGTGCTGGCTGTGAAGAGAAAACTGCGACTGGTCAATGTCATGCTGATGGTCGTGGTCATGTTCATGTCGTCAGTGTCATGTGGTCATGTGTCATGTGTCGTGGTCATGTCGTGTCGTGTGTCGTGGTCTATGTCATGGTGCGCTGGTCATGTGTGGTGGTCATGGTGGTCGTGTGCTGGATGGTGTGGATATCGTGGTTATGGTGACAGGTGGCTTTGTACTGGCATGTGTCGGCGCCTGTGAGACGCATGGGGTTGATGCAGCTGTGACGGTGACGACGTGCGGCTGCAGGCTGTTCTCAGCGTGAGGCTCGGCTGAGATGTGGCTGTTGACGATGCTGTGCGGTGACTGACTGTGTGTGTCGAGGCGTGGCTGACTGAGACAATTGCGTGTTGACAATATGTGTTGTGCGCACGCGTGGCTCTGGCAAGCATGTTTGTCTAAAAGAAATTTGTGGTGCTGATCTGTCGCACTGATTGTTCCGCGCATGATGGCTTCCGTTCTGGGCTGCAAATGGTCGGAAAACTCGATGCGTTAAATTCAAATCTGTGTTCCATACAGAAGTGGAACGAAGTTGAACTTGGAGGAACTACCGAATGACGAGGTCGAGTTTTGATGTTGTGGATGTGACAACGCGGGTCTGGAGATGACTGTGCTGAACGCGCTATGAAACGAAGTGTGATCGGTTGACAACGATAAACTGCGGGATGATTTTGCTGTGGCATGCTAAACAGGTGACAAGTGATCGGTAACGGTCTGCGATTGTTAACAATGGCGTTGTCAGATGACGTTTGACGTTGCGTCTGCTGACCAGTGTTGTCGCGATTGGCGACATGTGCGGTGAAAGCTTGTGCGGCGTTGATGTTTGCTGGCGGAAGATGATGGATGCTAAAAGGCTCGGTACTGCAAATGGTGGTGTCGGACAAGCTAAAACTGCTGTGTTATGTACCGCTGCTGAGTGACAGGGCTGCTGGTTGTCAACTCGGAAAGGAAAATGATAATGTTACTGTGCAGGTTTGACGTGGAGATGAAGCACAGAAGAAAATAAAATCTTGCAAGCTGTGAAGCGTGGCATTTATACTGATCTGTCAATCTGATTCAAAAATTTCGAGAATGGACGTGATTCGGAACGGGCTGATGTGATAAACGTCCGTTACGAAAGGTAGCATGCGCTGGTGGAAAAACTGTGGAAATGGACATGGGTCTGAACTGCGCGTCCGATCAAGTGTGAACTGAAATGAGAAAATATGTGTGTTGAGAGAAATCTGGTTCTGTGTGCGTGAAAAACTTTTAGAGCGTCTTGCGGAAAGATGCAAATCGTATGTAAGTTTTAAAACGTGTTCACAAACATGAGAAAAAGATGCGTTCGTCTGCACTACGCAAGGTGTATAACTGTTGTATGTAATGTGATCGTTTAAACGGTCTTGACCATGTGATTCAAAGTGATTGCTCTGTGAGAGATTTCCTCAGCTGAAGTCGATCAATGTGCGGCTAGAAGCAGTGGTGTGCTGAAGATAGAATGGACTGGTTGTCGGCGATTCATTTATAGAAACGGCATGTGAACGTTAACGATTGAAAAGATGAAGACAGGTCAGGCGATGGCAGGCCTAGTGGGTCGTACGCGCAGGGTGCATGGCGGGGTGCATGGCGTGCATGGGTGATGTCTGGGTACACGGGGAAGCGGATGTTAACAGTCACCAAGCATCCAATTCTTTATTTGGATGGTATCGGTACTTGCTGCGTATGTATCCGGAGTAAAAATACGATTTGCATACGCAGTTATTAATAAAATTGGTTTATCGAGGAAGATGACAAAGGTACATCATTCCTAATAGTACAACAATCTACGCATGGGCGTAAAGATATAAGATAGTTGTTTATATTTGTATATATTAGTTTTAAGATTCATATTTAAGTTCTTCTCCACCTTCCAAATCCTTCCGGCTTCATCCTGGTTGACAGAGTATACGTGTTATCTCCACGTGGTATTCGCGAGACACGGCGGTTTTAGATTTCTCGGGAGATGGTTAGTTAAGGCATATGTCTTAGCAAAAAGGGTTTAAAGATGGTGTTAAATAAAGATGAGCAAAATTAATAATTTGGGTCTTTAAAACGCATAACTTTGTATGGGGTGGTCCTATTTAAAATCTGTTTACAGATTTGGGGTCCCTAGAAAATTTAATATTAGTTGATACCTGCAAAATATATTTATCTTAAAGAGTGACACCTGCGTATAATAAATACAATATAACACTTGTCAAAAAAGTTGAGGAAAATTAAAGACGTATTTAATGGGGGTCCAGTATTAGAATTGTTGGTAATAGGGCTAGTCCTACTGTAATGTAGCGAGAAAGATACGATTAAAAATTTATACCCCGGGGAAATTTTTTTTTTTAAAAAAAAAATTTTTGGGTAATTTAAAGGGTTGGAGTTTTTTGATTTAGGAAAGGGAGGGAGGGAAAGGGCCGAAAGGGTGTGGGGCCGGGGGGTTTCCCTTCGGAAAAAAGGGGGGGGAAAAAATGGGGAAATGATTTCAGGAAATAAATTTCATTAAAAAGGGTTTGGGTTTCGAAAATAAAATAATTAAGGGTAGAATTTTGTGGGGTAAATAAAATATTGTTTAATGTAATATGGTTTAAATTACTCCAACTCTTTATCCAAAGGGTACCGGTGGGTTTTGTTAAAAAGTGGATGTCAGGGGTGGTGGAAGCCCAGGAGTTGGATTCAAAGGAAGGCGGGATGTATGGGTTTAAATTGAAAGTGGTAAGGTATTAATTTGTTTAGAAATGTAAAGGCCTAATAAAAAATTTAATTCGAAAAAAGTTGTTATTATAATAAAGTATGGAATGGTGCTTTTAGCGGCCCTAGCAGTAAAAAGGGCGACTGACTTTTCCAAGCAACTACAAGAATAGCAGTAGCGCAGAGAAGGGTATGCATGTATTATCAGTTGCTGCAAAATATGTTAGTTTACGCGTAGCTCGGATGTGTAATTGATCACGACTTAAAGATCCTCGGAGGTTTAAAATTCTCGCCCATTGTCGAAAAAATGTTTGGAAATTATCAAACGGTAGCGGGTCGAAGTTTAATGGATGATTGACCGAGTTTTTCTACCTTTACGAGGGAATCGGAAATTGATAGACATCGAGCATCTAATTTCTATTTGGACGATATCGAGTACTTACCGGTTCTAGAAATCAATACGTGCGGCCGACCGCTATGCGAAATTGTAAAGCTACAGAAGCATAATTATCAGACGAAAAAGTGCGCGATGTGCTATAGAAAGTATAAAAAATGGTGCTTTGCCCAGTCTAACAGTAAAAAGGAGAGTGACTTTTCTAGCAATTACAAGAATAGCAGTAGCGCGGGAAGGGTATGCATGTATTATACAGCGCATTGTTGCTATAAAATATGTTAGTTTACGAGAAGCTCGAACGTGCACAAATTAAATTTTAATCTATAATTAACCACGGTCGTAAAATGGGAAATTAATGGGTAATTTGAATACCGCTAACATATACTTTCGCTTGGTGATTCATTTGGAAAATATTCAAGCTATCATTTCCTAAAGTATGACGTAGAAGTTATTTAAAATTAAATTGTTGTAAGTATCCTGTAGACAACAAGTTGGTATTTTCTTAGTAATGGTTTAAAGTGTTTTTGGTTATAGTAGCATTGCATCTTCTACAGCACGACTTGCAGACAACTTGTGTGGTGCTACCGCTTTGGATTTTTAATATGCACACGATCCGTATAACATGGAAGACGTTTTCCGGTGTTTCTACTAACGGCATTCGCACCATCGACGAAGCGGACCAGGTGCATGCATTGGCGCTAAATGTATTGGACGAGCAGCGAGGATTATGACATCATTTAGTTCTCGCCGAATCCTCAACTTCGTTCGGATGTCTTCGGAAACCTTCGGTATGCATTCTATAAGGAACATAAATCAGGTACGCTCGAGTAAGCTTTTAGTTAGTTGATTCAAGTTTAACCAAAGTGCTATAGTGCGGGTTTTGTTTTGTACTAAAATGGTACCTGCAAACGTTTATAAGTGCAACCTTGCGGTGCTTCCTATACCTGGAAAATGCTCTCAAACGGCACCAGAACAAATGTCGTAGTGTAACATCGCCCAGGGTTAAGCCGTCCGCAGCAAAGTACTTAAACTCTGGGTCTTGCGGTATCGCTTTTACGAGAATAGCTCACAGCGACACAAGGAAAACAGCACGGTATGTCATTACAGTAAACGTTCAACGCCACCAGCTGTTAAAGGGTCTTGTACGAAACAACCACGAATTATGTGTACAGTATGCGATTTCGAAATGGAAAACTACGTACGCCGCACACTTAAGGAGCAACAAACATAAAAATGCATCAGTTACCGCTACTAACGAAGATGGCGTAGAAATGATTAGCACAGCGTTTAACAACTGCATGGCTAGCTATCGCATAAATAACGCCAGCGTCGACAATGGAGTGTCCGAGTTTCTTTGGAAGCAGAAGGAACGATTTATTCGATTACTTAATAAAAAGTCACATATAATCCGGAAAATACGTACGAAGTCTTAAACATCATTCCTAATAGCACAGCAACCTAATTAAGGTTTAGGTCAGTAAAATATTTAATTGCGTTAATTGACTTGTATTTACCGTACCTTTCCTATTTAATAACCCATTTTGGAGAGTATACACGTTTAAAAAAAATTATATTACAGTTTCTTTTATTAACCACGCGTATTACTAATTACTCCCATTCTCTATTTAAAACCCATTAATTTTTTTTACGGGTTCCTGGACGGTAAAAATATTGTTAATTAAATAATAGTTTATTAACCGAAAAATTCCTTTTTTAATTAATCTTTTTTTAAGGTTATTTAAAAAAATTAATCTTTTTTGTTACAGGTTAACCTGCTTGGATTCGGCTACACACAGGAAATAATGTTATACTTTGTAAAAATTGTAATTAGTTTATTAAACTGTAAATCGAATAAAATAAATTTTCGCATGCTTAATTTATGTTAATACTGCTACGTGTTTGGTTAAAGGATTGTAGATATTAAAAAGGAGGGGTGATTAGAAATTGATCTTGGTACAAAATCTTAAAATTGGGGTAGCTCTTTAGGGATGATGCAATCTGAAAAATTTAAAGAGATATGGGTAGCTGGAAAAATCTAATATTAATTAATACCAAACAAGGTAGGTTTATCTCGTGGGTGGAAATGTGGAGAAAGATTTATCTCGCAGAGGGTTAGTGAACTTTGCGGCGTGGTCGATTTAAATCTGTTTGCAGATTTGGATTCTACTAAAATTTTGACTAACAAGATGTATCGCATGACTAAAAAATTTTTAAGAACGCTCAAAAGTCGCTACAGGTAAGAAATCTTAAATTGGGTAGCTCCGGGGATGATGTATCTAAAAATTCTTGAAATTTGGGTAGCTGAGAAAATTCTAATGTTATAATACCAAACAAGATAGGTTTATCTCGAAAAAAAAATGGCTAGTCGAAGAAAACTATTTGGTGCAGAATGTTGTAAAAAAAGTCTTAAAAATAGGTTTATCCGTGTGTGGAAAGAGGATGCTCATTTATCGAAGAAAAATTTAAGATATTTATCTCAAAGATGAAAATGGTTAGTCGAAGAAAACTTTTGGTCCAGATGTGTGGAAAGGTGCTGGTGGAAATGTGCTGGGAATGCGTGCCATTATCTAAGTTCCTAACTGAATGCTAGAATTTATTCGATACTTGGTAGCGGAAATTGGTGGTCATCCTATAGTTTAGTGATTTAATTGTCATAATCAATTGCGACGCGCCATTTCTGTTGCCAAAAGTATCCGGTTTTTCGATACAATTAATAATGGTGATGACCAAGGACCTTGTGCCGGTTTGCTAATTCCGTCGCTTTTTATCTACTTGTTTTTCTATCTCAGCTTTCTGTGCATTTGGTAACCGACATGGTGTGACGTACGTTGCTTTAGCATCTGTTTGTAACTGTAAACGTTGCTCACTTATGTTTGATACTGTCAGAAGGTCATTGTCGAAATAAAATACATTTGCATACTTTGCACATATCTTATGAATGATGGTTTGCTGCGTTATTCAAACCATACGTTAATTTCTTTTAATAATTTATCAATCCGTTCGATCGAAAATTCTTCAAATTTTACTACTCTATAAACAATCTCAAATACGTTCAACGGTAGGAATATAATTTCTTAACTTTATTTCTGTGTCATTCGTATTTTATATTTTCATTGGAATTAAATTGTTGATTGGTTTCGTTATTACGTTAGCCTAAAATACGCCTTCGCATACTTATTGTGAAGTTGCATTTATGTAGTGTACTGCAAAATAATTAATACTTTCGCAAGTGGTGGGATTATTGCATGCATATCCTGATTTGCTAAAAGTGGAATGTACGTTAATGCGTTATCACTATGGAAAGTAGATTGATAATTTTGTAATCGACATTTGCTTCGTACTTATTAAAAAAACTGACCCTATGATTCCGTTCACTTCTGAATCGAAATCATTCATTAAAACATGAAATGTTCCCTATTCATATTGGTAGATTAACTGTTACAATTGCTTTCGTTTTACCAGAAACTCTTTGAATGATGATCTACTTACTTGTATCAATACACCTGTAGTTGTTTATCATAATCATCAGATATAAGAGCACTTATTTTTTTCGTCACTGGGTTTTACGTTTTGAATCTGGTTGGACTTGTATCTCAGGTTATTTATGTTCTGAGCTAGCCTACCCAGTTCCCTGCAATTCTCACAACAGCCTATATACAGCTCGATTCCCTTCTATTGTTTTCTAATTATATACCCTATTTTATCGAGATTCAGTGGTATGTGAAAGGGGTGGCGTCGCCGTAGATCAATGTAGTAAGCGTAAGACTATGGATCCCAAGGTCCTGGGTTCAAATCCCGACACGGCCGACTGCTTGATAAATGGCAGGTGAGCATTTTTCACAAAAATTACGCCCTCGTTCGGATGAGAGGTTAAATGGAGGTCCCGTGTGTGAGTGTTGTCACGCACGTTAAAGATCCCTACCTTGCCTGGAATGGCGAGGGTTCGGCAAAATTCTAAATTTCCAGGCAACAAAAAAATCGCCTCCTGGCCAATGTAGTACCTTTGAGTGGAGCATTGGAAATGTAAATAAAATGTGAAGGGGGTTAAGCAACCTGTGGATGCCAAGGATCCCCCAACACTTAGACATTTGCCGCATTAATAGTTTTCTAGTAAATCCTTTCGCACAATTAACATTAGTTGAGAGTATTGCAAAACCAATATCTGTAGTTGTTTATAGTAATCACCACGTTTAAGTACAGTTATTATTTTTGTCATTAGTTATTCCATCTTGCGACTGGTTGGAAGCGTATCTCCATTGATTTCTATTCGGAGCTAGCCTACACATTTCCCTGAAATTCTCACAGCCTACATCTTTCACTATCTGTCTGCAGTAGTCTAACCTAAGTCTACCTATACTTCCCTTTTTTCATATTTCTGCTTCTAACATATTCCGCACTATTCCCTCATGTCTTAGTATGTGGTCTATCTTATCTCTCCAATTTTTTACTGTTTTCCACATACTTTTTTCTACCCCTACCATTTCTCTTTGTTCTTAACTTTGTCTGTCCATGATACCTTCATCATACGTCTGTAGCACCACATTTAAAAGGTTTCTACCTTTTTCATATCTGCTTCTCCTACTGTCCAGGCTTCACAGCCATACCGTGCTGTGTTTTAAGCAATCTTTTCCTTGTTTCTATGTTTGTGGTCTTTGAGCACAGTTGTTGCTTTTTTTTGTTAAATGTAGCACGACCTTGTGCTGTTCTTTGTTTTATATCTTTTGCGCTTTTCCCATCTTGCGTCGTTTGACTTCCTAGGTAGCAGAAATGCATAACCTCTTGTAAGTTCTCGTTATCTATTTGTATTCTTGTTTTCGAATTATTTTCCCCTCTTTTACATACTAGAACTTTAGTTTTATTTTCGTTAATTTTCATACCATATCTCTCCGTTAGAACTGTTTCCATTTCATTAAAAGCAGCTTCTAACTCTTCTTTGCTAGATGCTAATACCGCTATATCATCTGCAAATCTAAGCATATCAATATTTTGTCTCGGCATAGTAATTTCAAATGTCTTCCTGCATTTGACAGTATTTATTACCCCTTCTTTGTACAAGTTAAATATTAATGGCGATAAGGCACATTCCCGTCTCACCCCTTTCCTAATATTTACTTCTATACTTTCTTGCTCTAATTCTATTACCTCCATTTGCTCTTTGTATAAGCTATGTACTATCCGTCTGTCCTTAAAACTCATTCCAATCTTTTTTAGTATTTTAAACATTTTTTCCATTTTACATTATCGAATGCTTTTTCCAGATCTACAAATCCTATATATATACGCTATTCTCCTTCTCTATTGTTTTCTCCATTACCACCCTCAGACCTAAATTAGCCTCCAGTGTTCCCTTATTGCGCCTAAACTCAAACCTAAAAGTTCTGTTACTGCTTCTCCAGCGGCTTTTAGAGTTTCTGCTTGCACCTTATCTGTACCCGACGCCTTACCATTTTTTAGACTTTAATGCTAATTCAAACTCATCTCTAAGTATAGGATATTCCAGGTCATCCTTTTCAATGTCTGATTCCTGTTCTAATGCTGTTAGTTCTCTTATATCCCCGCCATCTAGCTACTTTCTCTACATTTTCTATAATGACATTTCCTTCCGCGTCCCTTATATTTTTGCTATATGGTTATATATCTCTATTCCTATTTCCTATTTACATCTTAGTTTGTACCTCTTTGCACTTTTCATCAATCCATTGTTCTTTACCTTTCCTGCATTTGCAATTAATTTCCCCTATTTTAGGGCTTTGTATCTTTGTTCTCCTGTTTCGTCTGATCTATTTTTGTATTTTCGTCTTTCTTTTATTAAATTCAGGATATCCTTTGTTATCCATGGTTTTTTTTTTGTATATACCCCAGAATATCTTTGGCCGCGACGTCTAGACTGGCTTTAATAGTATTCCATTCTATTTCTACTTCCGTAGTATCAGAAATTTTCCCGATATCTTTCAGCAATTCATTTGACTTTTTTTCATATCTTTCGTATATATTTTTATCTTTTAGCTTCTCAAAGTCAAAGTGCCTTTTTCCGTTCCTTTTTTTCAGATTTTTAAATTTAATTGCGGCCTTCATAATTACGATGTTGTGGTCTGTGTTTATATCTGCTTCCGGGTAGCTTCTACAGTTTTTACTTGATTTCTAAACCGTTGTCTAACAATAATGTAATATATTTAATATCTTCCTATAGCTCCTGGCATCTTCCACGTGTATCGCCTTCTAGCATCATGTTGAAATAATGTATTTGTGATGGTTAAGGTGTTCTTATTGCAAAATTCTACCAGCCTATTTCCCCTGTCATTTCTCGTGCTTAAACCAAATAAACCTACTAGCGCTCCTTACTTACCCTCACCTACCACTACATTAAAATCCCCCGTAATTATTAAATTTTCATGTCCCTTTACGTATCTTAGTATGTCTTCGATATCTTTGTAGATCGCCTCTACCTCTTCCTCATTGTAGCTAGAGGTGGGCATGTATACTTGTATTATTACTGTATTTACTGGTTTAGATTCAAATCTAACCATGAGTTCTCTTTCGTTCTTCTGTAAGTAGTTTTCTACACGTCGTCCTATCTTTTTTTGCATAACTATCCCCACACTCGAATTTCCTTCCTCTGATCCTGTATGAATTACCCTAAAGTTTCCACTCCAAAAATCCCCCGCCTCTAGCCACAATGTCTAGTGCTAACCTATCCATTTTGAGTTTCAGGTTCTTTAGCTTACCTACTTATTTCATACTTCTGACATTCCACGCTCCGACTCGCAGAATGTTCACGGATCTTTTTGTATACTTTCGGATCACATCCTCCGAAGTAGTCCCCTATAGATCAGAATGGAGGACTATTTTAGTCCCGGAATTTTTTACGCCAAAGGATGCCATCATCATTAATAACAATTTGAGTACGCTGTGTACTTGGGAGTTAATGTGGTGGTTTCCCATTGCCCTCCACATCGCAGTAGTGTGTCTTAGAGTGTCACACCGACTCCTATGGTCTCTTCCACTCTAGGTACCGTAAAAGCTGCTGCCTTTTTTCGATTACCTGTCTTAGTCTGGTTCCTCACTAAAGACCCCACTATTTTGGTTAAATCTATAGTTTGGTTCTTTAACTCATTGGAACGCGGAAGCCATTCTACCTGTTCTAGTATTTTAGAACGTCGTCAAGGTGCTGGTTCGCTCAGAATGGCTGTTAAGCTTATGGATAAAAAAATTAGATGTTTGAAGTCAAAGATACAATGTTCACTAGAATTCAAACAAGTTTAAAGATCAAAGTCTTTTAAGGTATTTACAAAAAGTTATGTTGGACTCCAATTGGATAGCCCTCGCATATTTGGAACCCAATTAAATTACTTATCCGCACGCATGTTTGTATATACGGTCCGAAATAATACAAAAGCTTTCATATGCTTAATATGAATTAAAATTTTATACTTTTCCATACATTCTGTTACGTTTTATATTGTCTTAAAAAAAAAGTGGTTATGTGAAATATAAGTTTGATTGTGTGCAGATTTTAAGACAAATAAATTGAAATACATATAAATTTTCTTAATAGTAGTATGAAAATGTCTTTTAAATAAGAAAACCTTTTTTGCGATTAATAAAAAAATAATTACCAAAATATGAGTCGGTCTTTAGTTAGTTTTACAAATTAAATATAATAACCAAGCATGACTGTATAATAATTGGAAATTTTACGTATCACAACACCTTAACACATCAGTCCCTCTTCTCTTCGTAGCTAACCAAGTTTCTAATAAAAATGAATAAGAAACCTTGGAAAATACAGTGCTAGTGCTTACTTTGGAATAAGGTAATATAAGACACCTATCTTGCCAAATGTCAGGCGCAGG
Source organism: Platerodrilus igneus (assembly GCA_036346225.1). Taxonomy (NCBI): domain Eukaryota; kingdom Metazoa; phylum Arthropoda; class Insecta; order Coleoptera; family Lycidae; genus Platerodrilus; species Platerodrilus igneus. The sequence continues at coordinate 560,639 of JARFIW010001228.1, forward strand.
GGTAACTAAACCAGTATTTCCTGTTACGACAAAAAGCCTAAGGTAATTTTGAATGGAAAACGGCTTATGAGTAAGAAACCTCTAAAAGCAAAGCCGCTAGTAGAGTAATTTGCTCTGGGTAGATCATGATGTTGGGGAGGAACTACGACCAAAAATAAAGTGAGTATTGCGCCACCAAATTTTTGAATACAACTAATGACTAACATCAGCCCATTTGTATAAGGAGAATGCGGAAACCTAAGCCCCATAACGCTGTACACATATTTTGCATAAATACAACTCTTACGAAATACTTACCCACTTCCAAGTAATAGTTCATAAAGATGCATTGCTACTTCTGTATTTGAACAAAACTAATACTAACTCAGTTTGTGCGTTTTATTAATTATCACCATTAAATTTTATAGATATTAAGAATCAAGTTTTATCTCAATCAAAATAATAATCATAGAACATTACCAAAATAAGTTTCTATTCTCTTAATATCTCATTTATCGAAAATATCTATTTACAAATGATTATTCAATATGTACACATCATCATCAAATTGATTTAGTAATATTGTTTCACTACATCTTAAAATTTTGCAATTATTTTTCATATAGATATTAAAAATTTGCACTATGTAAATGACTATTGATATACTAACAAGATTTTATTCAGTCTTGAATAGTACTACGATAGACTTCACATATTCAACTTAACTTCCCTGTTATTTCTAAAGTTCAATTAAGCATACATAACCTAACCAGTGAACAAAGATTTTTTGAATGTCAGTGTTTAATTATTAACAATCAATACTATTCAAGATGAAATATTTTAAAATTCGGAACCTACTCAATAATTATTAGCTTTCCTATTTAGATGCTCTTAATTTATTATTTCAAAAAAGGTAAATCATGTTTGCATACTGCCCTCTATGAACTTTAACGGCACGTCTCAAAATTAAAAATGGAGTTTTTATAAAGTTCAATTCAATATCACAAGGATATAATAAAGTCAAACGACCTGTTACACTGTACAACACGAAACGCTTACGAAAAACTTGCGGTGCCAAATATTCAGTCTAAAGAACAATGTTTATAAGAAAATGTAAAAAAGAAACTAATTCTTTTTGATTATTTTATTAATTAAGAGCTTTCAATAAAACTTTGTTAAACGTCTTAAGATATTTTTCATTCATTAAATATGTAATACTAAAGTTTTGCTTAGTGATAGACGAGGCCGAGACTAGTATGGTCGAATTTCGACCCTCGTCTCATTTTTGGTCACGGTTTCGCGCTCGGTTTCGAACTCTCGGTCTCTGTGTCGACTCGAGAGTCTCGAGTTAGTTTCGGTTTTGACTTAAACAATCAAGGTTAAACTTTGTCATTTGAATGAAATTCACGTAGCTAATAGGTACATAATTATACGATATATTAAGTAAAAACTACTTATTGAGAAAACCTAATAAACGACCAAAAATCTATATATATATATATATATATATATATATATATATATTGCTGTGATACCGGGTGCACATTGGGCACCACTAAATTAGTGCTGTAATACCGGCCTCACGTTGGAGCGTAGCTAAATTATTGTTATAACAACGGCCGCTTTAAGTGTCGCTAAAAGAGTGGTGTGATCCAGATATAGCAAATTGCAAAATTTGAAATTGTTGAGTTACCTTCATTCCTAACTTTTCTTGTCTGGCTAGCTCAACGAAAATAATGGAATTTACAAAATGAAATCAAACACAGCAATATCGAAAGCATATATACAGTCTAAAATATTTTCTCCCATACAAAAGAATAGTTTCTTTCAAACATAATGTTATTTCTAACAAGTACTTATTTACTTAATTATCAAAAATAATCCTTACCTAAAGTTGCTTACAATTTACAGAACTCCAATCTCTTCTCTTATGGATAGTTTACCTAGCTTTTTATTCCCATGCTTGTAAGGTTTGTTTGTTCAAATAAAAATCCTTGACAGATAGTCTAATTAAAAAGTCAGAGTGTTTCGAACCCTGATCACAAACTTTCCTGGTAAATATCGTTACAAAAAATATTATTTGATTTAGACTTATTCTACTTTAAACTAAATAACAAATACTCAAATATCAGTTACAAACAAAAAAATATATACTTATGGTTATATGTTAAAAAAGCGCTCATCCAAATCTATCTTCCTGGTTTTATTTTAAATTGACGTCAAAATCAGCATACAAAATTTTCCATATTATTTGAATCTCCATTTAGAAGCATCAGTTCCCAAAGTGCATTCTTGGTTTACTTATTTAATTAAATTTGAACGTAGTTTTTTATCTCAAAATATTTTCAATCTTCATTGTATATTACAAAATTAAATAACTGCATTTAACAACTTCCATATTTATGCAGGTTACGTTTTAAAAATGACTTTTTTATTCACTGTTACATGGTAATTATTAATTGTTGTATGCGTACTGCGCACTTTAAAACAACTCCTCGCGGCTTAATCAAATCGAATGAAAGACATCGAATCCATTCATTAAATTAATATTATTTCCTTTTATATATATATATATATATATATATATATATATATATGCTGCTAATTAAACTACCTTTGATCCTAATACTAAAATCCCTGTAACACACTATATTACTATATTAATCAATCGGCCGCTCTAAAACAAACAAATTTTGATCCTACTTAAAACACTTCAAGATAATATGAAAGTCTCTCACCAAGATTCATCAGGTATATATAGTTCCTATACTAATTCTACATCGATATGATACGTGAAACGCACAATTTCGTTAAATAAACGCAGGACAAATGCTTAATAATTAAGAATTACTCACATTATTTGCAATTACTTTCCTCCTTGCGAGCTCGTCTTCTGTAGTTTTGAATAAATGTTGACCCTAGAGCAACCAGCTCCTTGTGATATTGCCACAACAATCTAATCTAGTAACACGATTTGAGAACAATCCGCATATAACTCAACACACCGGAAATCTTGCACTCATATTAAACAAGATATTTATTCATTACTACGATGGTAGTAATGAAGTACATATAACTTGATTCGCTAAAATACAATATTTTGAAAAAATTAAGTATTATTCATTTAAGAGCGCTTGAAGCATCAAGCACCCTACAGTTTTTTTATTTGTTCGTTGCTTAAAGTGTTCAACTTTCCGGCTGAAAAATTGAGGAGTTTACTAACGGATTTACACACTTTCCCAGTGTGAAGTTGTTGAGGAGTAAACCCCGTATTAAGCAACTCTTCCACAACTTTTACATTATCCACCCATGTGCTATGGCTGCCATCACAAAAAGTCCGCAATAGCCGTCCAGTCTCAAGATTTATCTTTTCCGTTGGATTTCCCTGTGGAAAATAACCAAAAATTTCCGCCGTACGAAACCCTAGCTCTGACACGCGAGAAGCCAACGTCTTGCTCGTATATTGAGTACCATTATCTAAGAAAATGGTTACAAGTATGGTACCTATCATCTATATATATATATATATATATATATATATATATATATATATATATTCATCAAAACGCCTCAATATAATAGTAGTCGTTGCCCACTGAAGCGGAAATAGTTTCACCATCTTACTAAACGCGTGAACATTAAAAGATAAGTAACACTCCTTTTTCCCTTAGGTAAAGGACTCATAACCTCCACACAAACAATTTTATTTATAGCCTACCGTAATTCACCACCCTATTCCCCCCGATAAATGTGGCGACACCTTGGCTCTTTGACAAACCTGACAGCCGGCTACCACCTGTCCAATATAACCAACTTCCCAAAATTGCAACACGAAGCTTTTCTTGACGATCCGATAGGTTTTTCAAATGATCGTGAGCCACCTTATATGATTCAGTGGCAACAACCTCCAAATTTGTAAAGTTTCCGGCAGAGAAACATCAAATTGATTAGCGACCCTTTTGATAGGACATCAGTATACTTATTTTCCAATCCCTTACAATACATAAATTGCGTGTCATGTCCTTGCATGTATAGTGACCATCTTGTTAATCTCGAATACAACATATTACACGACTTAATAGAAGTAAGCGTCTTGTGATCACTGACCACAGTAATTTTTCGTCCCAACACAAAACTCTATTTCCGTCAAGGCACATAAAGACAAACGCTTCCTTCTCTGTAATAGTATAACTGTTTTCTGGCCCATTCGAAGTCCTACTATGAAAGTCACCATATCATTGTCGCCTGCTTCATTTTTATATAAACAGGCCTCTACTGCGTAATCCGAGGAGTCCAATTCAATAACGAACTCCTTACTCATATCCGGGTGTACTAAAAGAGTATCCCGACACGGTCCGCTTGAAAAATGTTAGGCGAGCATTTTTCACAAAAATACACCCTCGTTCGGATGAGAGGTAAAATGGAGGTCCCGTGTGTGAGTGTTGTCACGCACGTTAAAAATCCCTACCTTGTTTGGAACAGCAAGGGTTCGGCAAAATTCCAAATTTTCCAGGTAAAAAAAAGCTCGCTTCCTGGCCAATGTAGTACCTTCGGATGGAGCATTGGAAAATCAAATGTAATGTACTAAAAGAGTCACCTCGAGAAAACAACTTTTATTCTCTTCCAGGCACTTGGTTTATTCGACTTCTCAGCGTCAGAGAATTCTCACTTCAATAATTTCAAAAAAAGAACCGTTTTAAGCGAAAACTAAATAACAAAACGCCTGTCGTAATTAACCAGTTCTAAGAAAGATTTTAATTATTTTACGTTCTTAAGAACAGGAGACTTCAGAATCACTTCAATCCTATCCGGATTCATTTGGACACCTTTTTCAGAAATTAAGTTTCCCAGAAATTGAAAAAAGAATCTGACAAACAAGCACTTTTTTAATTTTGCCGTAATGCCGCTTTCTCGAAATGTTCTGAAAACTATATTTAAATGTTGTAAATGCAAATCTACTTTGGTAGAGTATACTAAGATGTCGTCTACATAAGGAATTGTACATTCTTCAAACGAGGATCCTAAAACGGCACTTATATCCCTTATAAAACTACCCATAGAAGTACTAAGTTCGAAGGGCAGCATTTTAAAAATGTAGGTATGGCCTTCAAAACAAAACCCCGTATATTTGCAATGCTCAGGTTTAGTCGCTACTTGCAAGTACGAAGCAGGTAACTCTAATGTGCTTAAGCATTGACCCGGTTTAAAATCATAAAGTGATTCCGATGGATTTGGTGTAATCCCATGATCATTCACCATTCTTGAATTTAAATGAGTCGCATCCGGACAAATCCGAAAAAACCCATCAGTTTTTAACAATAATCAGTCGACTCACGTATACCGTTTGAAATTTTTCTATTACACCCCTATTTTTCACCTCCCGCATTTGCCTTCGAACTCCCTATTCATTAACATGAGAAATAGTTTGTTATAAAACGAACTATAATCCGTCAATGATATTTCGTTGTGGTAGCCGTTTATTCTCTCCGGCTGATTTGAAGAATAGAACGATACAAAACTAGTAGATTAAATAATTTAACCTTCTCACCTTCCTCAAAAACCTGTGATACCAATGCCATACGCTGAATTTCCTCTAACATGCCATGTCCTTCTTGGGTCAAAACGTTGATTTTCCTCGTTTCCAACCTCAGCAATCTAAATATTTTCTTGTATTTGCTACTCTTCCTGAAAACTTATCTCGCGTTTCCTTCCATTAATTATTGTACGTACACAGTCCGTTGAAAAATTAATAACAACCTTATACTCTATTATCCAATTTAAACCTAGAAGCATATCCTGGTTTAAACCCGAAATTACCAAAAATGGATAGTCAAAGTACCCCTCATTACAACATTCAAACATACTTGTTCCTTAACTTTAAAAATTTTTTGTCCCAACGCTCCTACCAAAGTAGCATCTCCTGCAGAGATCGTAGGAACCTCCTGTTATGACTCCTTACATGATCCGCAAACCGTTCAGAAATACCAGTAACTTTGAAATCAGTAGTCCACCAATGCTTGGGTGACTGCACAAGCCTCTACAACTACCGCAAGTATAGGAAGTTTTGCAGACAACTTCCTCAATGTCCGTGTATCATCTTTCACCAACTCTTTCTCTTGTCTAATAAAATATGCTTCCACAGATTCTACCTGGTCTCGTGACGCTGTATTTTCTTTATTCTCATATCTACCCAAATTTTTTGACCTCCCAACTACTCTAGCTTCCGCCGAATGACGTCAATTCGTACCATAGTGTCCATTGTTTTCATTTCTATTGTCTCTTCTGTCTTGTACCCCAACTTCCATAGGATTGGCTACGTTGTGCATTAATACGGTTAACACGTTCAAATGCTTAGTCCAACCTCTTACAAAACAACTCCATCTCATCTACTGATGATATACTTTAATTCAATTTCCGGTGGGAAATGCTGCAATATCATTCTAAAAAGTTCAGAATCTGAAGAAGGTTGAGATAAGTAACCCGCTTTCTTAACAATTTTTAATAAATAGTCAGCCCTAGATCCCGATTTGTATTCACCGTATCTAATATTTGATAAGGTTTCCCTTTCCTTCTCCAGGCTCTAATAACGATTCTTGAACGCATTTTGAAACTGAATAATTACAGGACCTTTAAATTTCAGTCCAGTGTTGCACCGAATCCTTTAAGCGACCCACTGCAAAAAACACGTTTTATGGTCAGACACATTTGCTTCATTTTACAAACAATTTGTTTTTGCATAAATAATAACGGATGTACCGTGCGGTTTGGTGAAAAGTGGAGATTTGGTTCGCCAGATCTTTCCACATGGCAATCTAATTTCTTTGTGTACTCCGACGTTACGAGAAACTTGTCTCAGTGTTTTTTGCCTTCTAATCTACTGAATAAATGGATCGTAAGTATTTTCACACAAACTGTTCAATGACTCACTAATATTTGACAGAAGTACTTCTATTATTAATCAAAATCGTCCTTTAAGCAAGTGTAACATCCTGTCAAACTAACTACTTTTGTAGCCCTAATTATTAGTAATAAAACATCTTCTGCCCCTAATTAAACTACTCTTCAACCAAGTATTAGAATTCCCATCACACACTATATAAATAACTCAACCGATGTGAAACAAACAAATTTTGATCCTAATTAAAACACACTTCAAGATAATATTAAAGTCGCTCACCAAGATTCATCTAGTATATAAAGCAGCTATACTAATCCTGCATCGATATGATACGTGGAAGGCACAATTCCGTTAAATAAACGCAGGACAAGTATTTTACTTAATAATTAAGGGTTACTCAAATTATTTGTAAATACTTCCCTCCTTGGGAGCTTGCCTTCTGTAGCTTTGGATAAATACACACTCACGTTGACTCAGGAACAACCAGTGCCTTGTAATTATGCCACAACAATCTAAGCTAGTGACGGAATTTGATAACAATCTGCATATAGCTCAACACACCGGAGATCTTGCACTTATATTAAACAAGGTATTTGCTTATTACTACGATGGTAGTAATGAAGTACATACTAGGGGCACTATTTATGTATTGAGAATAGAATAAATAAACAAATGAATTTGATGAAAAATACTTTTATTGCTTTTCAAAATAAACCCCTTTAAGATCTATACTCTTTTGCATGCGATTGAACCACCCTTCAAAGCACTTTGTCCAGTCAGAAAATGATAACTCTAAAACATGCGTTTTAAAGACCCCAACCGCTTCTTCGGGCGATGAAAATCGTTTTCCATGCAGTTTATCTTTAATTACTGGAAATAAGAAGAAGTCATTGGGTTCCAAGTCAGAGTTGTAAGACGGATGACCCATCAGTTCGATCTTTTGTGTGTCCAAATACTCGTTTGTTGCATGTGATGTGTGTGAGCTCGAATTGTCATGATGCAAAATGATTTGATCATTTGATTTTTGAAAATCACGATTGTCACAGGACCGGTTTTCCTAAATAAAAACGTCACCATTTGCTTCTTAAAGCTTCGAGAACGAACAACTTTTATTGGCTTTGCTTCACATTGAAACACCCAAACTGTCGACTGGCCTTATCTTTCTGGCTCATACGCATAAATCCACGACACGTCACCTGTGACGATGTTGTATACCGCATTGGCTGCACCATAGTTGCATTTTGAAATTATTTTACGGCACCAATCGACACGAGCATTTTTTTGAGCATCTGTCAACAAATATGGAGTACAGCGCGCATACAGCTTCCGAACAAACAAATGTTCATGCAAAATCTTATGTATGCTGGTCATGCTAATGCTTAAACATCTCTCGACTTCTTGATATGTCACATGACGATCTTCTTCAATTAGTTTTCGCACAGCATCGATATTTTCCAACACAACAACCGATTTTGGACGATCTTCTTTAAGTTTGTCCGTGAGCGAACTACGTCCACATTTGAATTCAGTGCACCAGCGATATACAGTGGCTGTGGATGGCGCTTCATGGCCAAAAGTTGAATTCAGTTGATTGATGCGTTGTTCTTGAGTTAGACCACGTCGAAAGTCATAATAAATCATAGCTCGAAAATTTTCGCTAGTTAATTCCATATTTTGGCCGAGATGAAATTTTAAATAATGCAAAAATCACAAACAGTGCTCGCACGTCAAAACGTTCTGAGTACCTATAACCTCAAAAATGTCAAACTTTACGATGGCAATTTCAGATTTTACCTGGCAGTACCAGTGTTGCCATAAATAGTGTTCCTCGTTTAACTTGATTCACTATAATATAATATTGTGAAAAAGTTAAGTACTATTTATTTAAGAGCGCATGCAGCGTCCTACACTCTTCGGTACCGCTGTCCAATTGCAACTGCTTTCACGAACTTCGCTCGCCAATCTCCGGCGTCAACACCTGCATTCTTCTAAATTTCTTATCTCGTGTCACAAAATAGTCCAGCATATCTTAGTCATTAAATAAAAATACAATTATTGTAATTTCGTAGTACAATAAGGATAATCTTCAGAAACCACATAAATAAATTACCTTTAAATACTATGCTTACGGATTTCGACAGATTGCAACATCTTAGGTATAAAAATATATTTCCTGTATATGTATGTGTACAAAAATTATAATTTTCTTTTTCACTAGTACTTTGCGAGACACAAGACAATACACTACAAGAAGAAATACAACCTCTCGTGCCTTTTTTTGCAATCTCGCTCTTCAACTTTTTCTTACGCATTTAAAAGCAAAGGAAAAGTTATTGTTTAGTTAAAAAAATGTTTTCGTACATTTTGCTGATAGTGTTACAGTTATTTAATCTGCTTAACTGAATAAATTTGAGATACCCTTAGGCGTCAGAAAAACTAGCAAACTAACACAAATTAAGAATCGTCACCTACATTAAATGTTTCATAGCGAAAGCCTATTTTTCTGAAAAATACTAGCCTAAATTTTTCTAGCGGTTCGTGCTGGGAATCGAATATAGGACCTTGAGATTATTAGTCGCGTACAAATCAAACAAGCTACGAAGACTAAGTTCTTACTAACTACCACATAGTACAATCAGGTTAGACTTTAGAATATACTAGGTGTTGATTATTATATAAAATTTTTATAACTATTGTAAAAGCGATCTACAAAGATATCGAAGACATACTAAGAATTGTAAAAGGACATGAAAATTTAATAATTACGGGAGATTTTAATGCAGTGGTAGGTGTGGGTAGGGGAGGAACAGTAGTAGTTTTATTTGGCTTAGACACGAGAAACGACAATGGGGGATAAGCTGATAGAATTTTGCGACAAGAACAATTTAATCATCACAAACACATTATTTCAACATCATGCTAGAAGACGATATACGAAAAAGATGCCAGGAGATATCTGAAGATATCAAATACATTATATTCTTGTTAGGCGACGGTTTAGGAATCGAGTAAAAAACTGTAGAAGCTACCCAGAAGCGGCTATAGACACTGACCACAACATCGTAATTATGAAGGCTGTTTCTAATTTAAAAATTTTAAAAAAAGAAACGGAAAAGGCACTTTGACTTAGAGAAACTAAAAGATAAAGATATTCAAGAAAGATTCGAAAAAAAGTCAAATGAACTGCTGAAAGATATTGAGAAAATATCTTATACAAAGGAAGTCGAAACAGAATGGAACAACATTAAATCCAGTCTTGACATGGTGTCCAGAGATATCCTAGGGTATACACAAAAAGAAAATAAGAAACAATAGATAACAAAGAATTTCCTGATTTTAATAGGAGAAAAAACGAAAATACAAAATAAATCTGACGAAACAAGATAACAGAGATACAAATCCTTAAAATGGGAAATTATTCGCAAATGCAGGAAAGATAAAGAACACTGGATTGATGAAAAGTGCAAAGAGGTACAAACTAAGATGGAAGTAGGAAAGACAGATGAAGCATACAAACTAATTAAGTCAATTTTAGGGAAATAAAATCGTATAGCAAAAATATAAAGGACGCGAGAGGAAACGTCAATATAGAAAATGTACGGAAATTGGGTAGATGGCAAGAATATACATTATAATTTGAATTAGGGCCGCTATACTTGCGGCCACGTCCCCAATGCTCCACCGGGAGGTACTACATTGCGGCAAGAATATACAGGGAATTTATATGTAGGAGAGGAACTAACTGTATTAGAACAGGAATCAAACAATGAAAATGATGACTTGGGATATCCGAAACTTAGAGCTGAGTTTGAATTAGCATTAAAGGGTGTGAAAAATGGTTAGGCGCCGGGTACAGATAAGGTGCAAGCATAAACTCTAAAAGCAACTGCACAAGCAGTAACAGAACGTCTTTTTCAACTTGTAGGCTATATGTATGAGATAAGCAAGATACCCAAAGATTTCAAACGTAACATCATAGTTTCCTAACACAAAAAACATACACCCCCGTTGGCCGCAGGAGTAACCGTATTTTACCACGACTAGACTCTGGTCGATGAGGGGGAGTTGAAATTTGCACCAAGATACAAATAACCTAAAGTCGAAACGGTGCACAAGAGTCTTGGAGTGCGCCACCTAAATCGGAACTGTACGCTTCCCGCGAAATCAATCTACGAAATTTCTCACGCAATCTGTAGATGCTTAACGGACATAAAACTCAACAACAAGGAAATACAAGTAACATATAATCGTTTACTGACACAAGTTATGGTTTCTAATATTCATAGGGTTGAACATAAACATCAATTTTACATCATAACAAAGTTTAAATGCAAGCGATTGGGTTAATGAAACCAACATACTTTTCAGTATGTAACTTACACTTATAAGAAATTAAATAGCTGCAGTATATTTTCATTGGGTTCACTTTGTATAAATTTAAAATCAGTCGAACGCTGCTCGCGGTGGTACCAACGCTTATGCGTACGATTATGCAGATAAAAACGTCTATCAAATAAATGTGTACAATAATTAGGTGGTTAAATTAATTCCGACGCATAACTATTACAAAAATGATATTAAAATAAATTACAATATCAGTTATAATGTGAGATGGCTCTATAATGTTATCTGCAGGTGGCAATGCTAGCATGGGTACCAGATAGGCGGCACGTACAGTCAAAATATAATATGGAAAGATTTCACCAGAACAGGTCCTGAACGCGGATATCGTATCTTGCAGGTACGCTTGAGTTTGTTTCAATAAAATACGTACATAATGTACCCGACTGAAATACCAAGCACAAACTACAAGACTGCAAACTTCAAGACTGCAAACTACAAAGCTGTAAAACTGCAAACTGCAACCCTAAAATGTTATAATTAGATGTGAACACATCTACTATTTACTTTACCATTTTGCGGTTTCTTTACAAAACGGCCTTAAATAATAAGAACAAAACTGTATGTTATCAACGAGTTTTCAAATGTGTCTACTACAAAGATAACAACGGTATAAAGTTTACGTGCATAAATATTATAAAAAACCTTACCTCAAACTTTTATAAAATTCTCAAAAGAGCAGAGCAAATATAAAATTTTTACTAATAATTCCCTCTTAAGTAACGGATTATCAATTCTCCAATTTAAATAATAAGGGCGGAACTACAAATTAGTTCACAATGAGATGCACGTTACCAAGCATCGAGGATCGAATTCAAGAAAACAATGAATAATCACGACACGTATTGATGTGATAAGAATTAGTTTTATGCACGCTATTAACATACAAGAATTAAAACTTGAATTTATGAACGAAACTTGATAAATTACAATAAGGAAATAAACCATAAGCGTCGTATTTGAAAACGTAGTATATCTAAAAATTGAAAGACGCGAGTTAGAGTTCGTGGCTTCGAGCGGTCCTTTTTAAAAAGACTTCTTTGAATTCTAACACATTTATTTGTTTTTAACAGGATTGAACATTTACAATTTTAACTAATTTATTCTAAGTCGAAGTTATTAATTAATTTGTACAGTGAGTTACCAGTGAACTGCAAGGTTAAAGCTGAACGTCTGATGAACTGACTAGGAGTGGAGCTCCTGGTCCTTATATAACTTTCTCCCCTTCACATTTCTGGTGGGAACCTGCGGACCTAATGTCCGCTTACACTTTGTAATACTTAGTTGCTATCTTAAGAGCTATTCATAAATACAATGTTGCAGGCTTATTCTGCGTAATCACGGTACGTGACATCCGTCGACCGTCTGTGACCTGACTTTTGCAGTGTCACTTATCCTTGGGCTACTTTGTAGCGTTTCCACTCCTGGGAACTGAAATAATCATAATAATATGTAATTAAAATGTTGCAACGACATTGTTGCACTGTCCTAACATTTCTTAGTTTCCTAATATTTCCTAATACAAATATTAGTTTTATATATATAATAGATGGGGGTTCCTATAACTCGCGTTACGTAAAATTGAACCGCAACAATACCAAAAAAGAAAGACGCGAATAGATGTGCAAATTTTCGAACAATAAGTTTGACAGCACACGCAGCAAAAATATTAACTAGAATTGTTCAAAGACGAATGGAAAAACAAGCTAAAGAAATACTAAGAGAAGACCAATTTGGGTTTAGGCGAAATGAGGGAACAGGGGAGGCTATTTTAGCTCTGAGAGTGATAATGGAGAAAACAATAGCAGAAGGGGAGAGTGTGTATATAGGGTTTGGAGATCTGGAAAAAGCATTCGACAATGTAAAATGGAGAAGAATGTTTGAAATACTCAAAAAAATTGGAATGAGTTATAGGGATTGACGAATAGTACATAGCTTATACAAAGGGCAAAAAGCAGTAATAGAATTAGAGCAGGAACGTAGAGAAGTAAACATTAGGAAAGAGGTGAGACAGGGATGTGCCCTATCTCCATTAATTTTTAACCAGTACATTAAAGAGGCAATGAATACTGTCAAATGCAGTAACATATTTGGAATTAATATGCCGGGACAAAATATTGATATGCTTAGATTTGGAGACGATATAGCGGTATTAGCATCTAGCAAGGAAGAGTTAGAAGCTGCTTTTAATAAAATGGAAACGGTTCTAACATAGAGATACAGTATGAAAATTTAAAAAAAATAAAACTAAAGTACTTGTATGCAAAGGAGGGGAAAATAAATCAGAAACAAGAATACAAATAGCAACAAGAACTTACAAGTGATTAAGGATTATTGCTACCTAGGAAGCCAAATAACGCAAGATAGGAAAAACGCAAACAAAGATTAGTACAAGTCGGACTACACTTAAAAGCCTGAACAGTAGGAGAAGTGAACAAGAAAAAGGTAGAAGCCTTTAAAATGTGGTGTTACAGACGTATTATGAACATATCATGAACAAAGTTAAGAACGAAGAGGTATTAAAAATGGCAGGGGAAGAAAGAAATATATGGAAAGCAGTAAAAAATAGGAGAGATATGATGATTGGCAACATACTACGGCATGAGAGAATAGTGCAGAATAATTTAGAAGCAGAGATAGGAAAAAAGAGAAGTAGGGGTAGACCTAGGTTAGACTACTGCACACAGATAGTGAAGGATGTAGGCTGTAGGAATTTCAGGGAAATGTGTAGACTATCTCAGAATAGAAATCAATGGAGGTACCCATCCAACCAGTCCCAAGATGGATAAATTAATGACGAAAAAAGTAACTGTATTTAAACATGATGATTATTATAAGCAACTACAAGTATTGGCTGGGATATATTCTCGAATAGTGTTAATTGTGCGAAAGGATTTACTGGAAAACTATTAATTCGGTAAATGTCTAAGTGTTGGGGGATCTTGGCAGCCACAGGCTACTTAAGCCCCTTCACTAAATCTTGGTGAAATAGGGCATAAAATTAGAAAACAATAGAAGGGAAACCGAGCTGTATACAGGCTGTGTGAGAATTTCAGGGAACTGTGTAGGCTAGCTCAGAATATAAATAAGTGCAAATACATGTCCAACCAATTTTAAGACGGAAACCTAATGACAAAAAATAAGCGCAGATAAATCTGATGATTATTATGAACAACTACAGGTGTTGGTTGTGAAATATATGCGACTAGTGTTGACTGTGCCACAGGCTGCTTACCCCCCCTTTACAACCACTGAATGTCGGTGAAATAGGGTATATAATTGTAAAACAATAGAAGGGGATCGAATTGCATCTAACAAGAAAGAACAGCGCCTATGATGAAAGACAGCAAACATAGAAATAAGAAGAAAATTGTCTAAAACATATGTGTGGAGCACAGCACAGCATGCCCATGAAATACGGGCAGTAGGTAAAGCAGACAGAAAAACGGTAGCAGCCTTTTGGAATGCTGTGCTTCAGATGTATGAAGATGATAGCATGGACAGACAAAGTTAATAACAAATAGGTTACAGAAAAAGTAGAGAAACAAGAATATCTGTGGAAAAAATAGGAGAAATAGAAGAGCAGAATACGTTCTAAGGCATTTTTGGGGAATAGTATGGGATATATTACAAGCAGAGATAGGAAAAAGGAGGTAGATGTAGACCTAGATCAGATAGTGATAGATACAGACTGAGCAAATTTCAGCGAAATATGTAGGTTAGTTCAGAATAGGAAACAATGATGGTACGCATCTAACCGGTTCCAGGACTGAAGACCTGATGATGATGAACTATTGTAAAGTAGAAACCTTTTTAGGTGTTTCTACTAACTGCGAAATCCATTTATTTAAAAATATGGTACAATAGTACAATAATGTAGTGAGATTTTCAGAAGGGTATGACGTGTAACTCCTTTAAAGTACAAGACTGTTTGGTAATTTCATAAACTCTGACTTGTCAAGATAAATTTAATTCCTCAATACTACACTTGTACAAGCAACATAGGCGAGAAGAACCGTTTTAATTGAAAATTTAGAGTTAGCCAAACCCTTGCCACTCTAAAGTAATGCGGCTTGTCCAATTTCAGCATTTTCAAGTTTCTTAAAAATTCTGGATTCGCGATTTTCATATTTCTGAAAAGCTTTTCGGGAATCCCCAGTAACGTCGTAGTACACAAAACTGTGACCTCTTTTTTTTGTATATCAGTTTTACCAAAATTTGTAACAAATAATGGTAACTTGGTGATGTGGCGTGATGAGCTTTCTTATTTGAAAATCGCAAATGTATTGCTGAATTATCACGTACAGTAGTTTTTTTAGTCGAATATAAACAGGAAAATATAGTGAATGTATACACCCAATGAGATAAAAATAAATTGCTAGCTAAATCGGTAGCAATATCTTTCATGCCCTACATCACTTTAGCAATGTTCAACCTTCAATTATAAATATTTTCCATTGTTCTGTTTCCGCGTTGTTAACCTAGAAAAAGCAAATATCTAGCTGGGTGTGACAAGCTACTCAAGCGAGTAACTTTTAGTGTACGCTTCTTTGCACTGCTTTCTATTCCTACTAGGGGTTTCCTTTCAAACGTACTAGATATTTTATGACAATTATTCTCTATAATTAAATCTCCAACTCTTTTGAAAAATTCCTATCCATTAGAAATTTGTATTTCTACTTTGTCACTATAGCTTATGGTATATTTAAAACTGTAACGTAGGCTGACATACTTAAGAATTATGTGAGGTACAGAAAATAGTAAAACAAATATATATATATATATATATATATATATATATATATATATACAGGGTGTTTTGAAACATCGTTTAAAGATTTTTAGGGCATGTAGTACAATCGAAAATAAGGTTGAAAGTCATAATAGACATATGTCCACAAATTAGCTGTTTACGAGATAATAAATAAGTAAACGATAACATATCCCAGTAAACAGGTGCTTATCAGCTTTTGTTTTATGACAGTTTAATTTGACGTTTTGTGCAATTTGTAGCAATTTTAATGCTGAAATGAGAGATATAGTGTTCATGTAAAGTCATGCTAATGGGAATTCTTTACAAGAACGTCGCTTCTATGCTGAAACGTTTCCTAATCGCCAACTGCCTTCGGATGTGATGTTTCAAGCGGAGTTTCAACGCCTAAGAGAAACTGGTTCGTTTGAGAAGCAGTCTTATGATACTGGACGGCAGAGAATAGCATGTACTCCACAGACAGATGATCGAATGTTGGATATTATTGATGTAAATTCCGAAACTAGTCTTAGAAAATGTCGACTAAAGTGGCTGTAAGGAGCTGTCTTGTTTGGAGAACGCTTCATGAGCATCTCCTATACCCGTACCATATCCAACGGGTACAAGCCCATACTGCTCTGGATTATTAAGCGAGAATGACTTTCTGTGAGTTGCTTTTGCAAACAGCTGCTGATCGGCATGATTTAGCTGATAACATCCTTTTCACTGATGAAGCTGGGTTTACTAAAAATGAAATATTTAATTTCCACAACAATCACGCTTGGTGGGACGAGAATCCTCATGCTATCGTTAGGACCGATTGTTTTTCTACAACGCTTAACAGGTCTTACATACCTCGAGTTCTTGGAAAATACTTTACCTGAACTTTTGAAAAATATACTTCTAAATCTGAGACTGAACCTCTGGTTTATACAAGATAGAGCTCTACCGCACTTTATGCTTACTATTAGGGAACATCTTAACCATGAATTTTCTTGGAGATGGATAGCGCGAGCAGGTCCCATTGCTTGGCCTCAAAGATCTTCCGATCTGAACCAGTTGAATTTTAGTATTAGGGGTTATTTCAAAAGTGTAGTGTAGGCAATACCGGTAAACGATCTTCCAAAGTTGCGTAAACGAATAGAACACCGTTGCCAGATAATTCGAGAAAACCCTTTTTTGAAAGAGTGCGCGTTTCCTTTGAAAGAATATGTAGATCCTGTGTCAAAATAGAAGGACGTCATTTTGAACAACTTCTTTATATACATATATATATATATATATATATATATATATATGGAGAGAAAAAAGAGAGAGAGAGAGAGAGAGAGAGCGAAGAAGAATAATCCACATTTGGAATGCAAATGCATGTTTGTTAATATATATTAACAATTATAAGATGAAATGAAAACCCAACTTTTTGTGTAAAGTTGAATTACCATTTCAAATCGAACTGGTAATAATTGAAAACCGTTAAAAAAACAGCTGCTGCAGGATTTGAACCGGATCAACGCTCTAACCAACTGAGCTATGCAGCCAATTGATTAAAATGTGTTATAATTTATACTACTGAAGCTTGTTCTTATTTCGATTTTCAATTACGTCTTGCATCTTTAAAGAAATTGATTCAAGTTATATACAAATTTATGTACCAATATCTTGATCATCTTATTTTCCTACGTTCGGATAATACAAAGATGTAAGTATATTATTAAATGGCGAAGAAGAATAATCTACATTTGGAATGCAAATGCATGTTTGTTAATATATATTAACAGTTATAAGATGAAATAAAAACCCAACTTTTTGTGTAAAGTTGAATTACCGTTTCAAACCGAACTGGTAATTGAAAACCGTTAAAAGAACAGCTGTAGCAGGATTTGAACCTGCAATCATTGATTTGCCGTATCAACGCTCTAACGAACTGAGCTATGCAGCCAATTGATTAAAATGTGTTATAATTTATACTACTGAAGCTTGTTTTTATTTCGATTTTCAATTACGTCTTGCATTTTCAAGGAAATTGATTCAAGTTAAGTAAAATACCGAAATCATTGTTTCATAGTTTCGGAATATTTTTAAAAATTTACACCTACCAAGTGACTACAACTTGTTAATAGACGTAATTTAAAAAATATCACATTAAAGACGTTTTTTGGGTATCCCTTACGTTATGGTACTATTTTTCAAAATTACTTCATATTCGGCTTCCGCAAAGTTGTGAGCCGTTATTATGTTTAAAATTAATTATAAACTGTATACCTTTTTACCCCAACGATTGTAAACCGTAATTGCTAAATATAATTAGACATAAGATATAGTACGTAGAACTATTACTTAAAAAATGGTTGAACTAGAGATACTCAGATTTTAGTTTTCAACTCAAAATTGATTTTAAAGAGGTGTTTTTAATTTCCCATTTTCCAGTATTACATCAGAAGACGCGATAAGCGGGGCCAGGAACAGCTATCTCTCCCTCTTGGTCCTTTCACTGCTCAACTCGCATTTTCTAACTCCCACTTACCAACACTAGCTCCTCTCACCTCCTACCATCAATTTCCTTTCACCACCCCACACCCCCCGCATCTTTCCACCTCTTATTTACTTCCACATCCTCCCGTCCTTCACTTTATCACACCTCCCATTAGCCACCTTCCACCTCCTATATCCAACCTTTCATTTTCAACTCCCACTTCTTTCCATCCCTTCCGACCCCTATCTTCACGATTCTCCTAAGTCTTCTAACTTTCTCCCACCTTTTACCTCCTTCCACTTCGCATATCCCACTTCCTACATTCCACCTAACTTAACCTGATCTAACCATTTACAATGCGTCAACCATTCTGATTATATCACAACTCTCACACTATCTTGATACAATTTGTAGAATTACTCTATATATTTTTATTAACGAGCACCAATAAGTCACGCAATTCTTAAAATGTACATCTGATGAACTCAACAATTCTCCAATAACTAAGGTGCCGCAATTTGCACCCTTGTCACGCAACAGGATTTACGTTAATGGAATATTTATTATACCCGTTTATGCAATGTTGTTTAAACTAGTTAGTATTCAATTTGAAGGTATTTTCCAAACAATGCTCAATACCCCTGATGGTAATTTACCAATATTGTTTAATTATATGAACTAAAAAACAATTAATTATACATACACACACGCACGTACGCACACATGCACGCACGCAAAAAATAATTATTATAAAAAATTGAAGATGTGTTGTTAACCTACAACACTTTGCATTTAACAAAAACATTGCAATTGCCTAACAAACACCACTTGGAGGTAACACTTGTTTGCCTGAAAGGTAGGAATTGAAGAACTAGGTAAAAAGGTGGGCAGTCTTAAAACTACTATAAACAAATTTCAAAATTATAACACATAGAACCTGACACTATATATAATAGAATTTTTCAACACATTTATGCCTCAATGTATACATATTAATAGATCCATGGATTACAAATCGTTTATTATCATCCGCAGTTAAACAAATTTTGTTCATTAGTTTTGTATACAATTGGTGCTTCTTGCTTCATATACACAACACTATGCATGAGGACTGAGATATTATTAGTTACAATGTTCTTATAATCGTCCACACTTATATTATTTACAGTACCGTGTTTAACACTCTAAATCTTTTTCACTACATAGTGTTCACTAATTATAAAATAACTCTTAACTCTCGACTTAACAAATTCTAATTCCAACACACAATTTAACTCGTCCTTGAATTTGTCTACCGCTCTTCTGTTCACAAGGTCGATATTGTTATTATCAGTTGTGGAATAGTCGCGTGTATCAAAGTATTCTAAATTATAACTAATATCACTACACAAATTGTCTACTTCAAAACTATACTCTAATAAGTCTACGCCCGTGCACAGAAGCAAAAGTTTAAAGTCATACATATTTTTCACTTTTTCGCAGTAAAACTCACACATTAAAGTTTTTGAAAAATATAAAATTGAAAGCCTACATATACCGGTCTATCCGTATAATGATTGAAATTTTGTTTAGTACCGTGCTACTACTAAAGTTCGGGCTTATCGTCGTTGCACATGGTTTTTCCAAAGTTGGCGTTGTTAATAAGTTTACAGAAACCTTCTTCAAACAAATTCCCTGCACAAGTTCTAAGTGCGATGTACATACAGGTAAAACCCCAACAACATTATTCTCTTGGTTACCCTATTTCAGCAATTCTTCAAAATCAAGGTGACGTTACAATTTTATAAAAATAAAAAGCAAGGCCATGTTGTTCTGTAGCTTTATTTTAACATTATATAAATAACATAATTAAAAAATATTTAACCAACCAAGCATTAGCTCAATAAAACTTAATCTTAGTACCACGTTTTACACGGAAAACTGCCCTTTCTTTATGTTTGTTTGGAGTAGTTTTAATTTTATCTGATTTTATCCGTAGTTTAAAATGCAAATAAATGCTGAAGTCATATCTTTATTTTTAGCCGATACCTGGATACATAGATACGTCGAGATTTTCGAATTGCAAATTTGTTTCTATACATAAAGTTTTTGATTTTATAAATAACGAGATCTAATCCTTCGTGTAATATTTGTAACTTGTGGCAATTTTTAGTCGCTGCTCTCAAACTATGTTCTGCGTACGTATCATATTGGCTTGCTTGGTTTCCTCTTATTAGTATTTTAGACAATCCTAAATCTCCAACATACTGTTGTGTAATTCCATGCCCACCACACTCGTAGCAAAGAAGATCGAGAAGAAGCGTCTACGGATCGTTCTTCCGGGGGTCGAAGCGGGTATGAAGGCTGAAGAGCTCGTGCGGTTGATTGCGAGCCAGAGTCCCTGCTTCGGCGATTTGAAACTTGAAGAGCATCTGAGAAAGAAGTTTAGGTTTGTCGAAAAGGGCCCTAGGGATCTTTTCGCCAACGTAGTCTTCGAAGTGACACCCACACTTCGAGGACGCCTATTAGCCGACGCTATCAACCTCATGTGGCGAAGAGTCTGGACTCGGGGCCACTTCTCGATGACGCAGTGCTTCCAGTGCTACGAGTTCGGCCATAGATCGATAAAGTGCAGCGAGAAGGTACAGTGGTGCGGTAGCTGTGTCGAGACCGGGCACGAATTCAAGCATTGCCGGAAGGCAGTCCCCTGCTGTGTGGTTTGCGCAAAGGCAAACGACAGAACTGGCGGTGGCGCGAAGGTCGATACGCACCACGACGCCAAGTCGAGTAGATGCCACACGATGCTACGGTTGAAAAATGCAATCACACGTAATATCGATCTATAAAAGGAAAGAATGTACAATTCACGCAACTAAATCTCGGGAAAGGAAAGGGGCTACAAATAACTTGGTAAAGTTATTCTTCGAGAAAAATATCGACATCGGGCTTATACAGAAACCGCACCTGTATAGCCACAAAATAACAGGTTTTGGGAGGGGGGTTACCGTCTTATACGCAAATAGCGAACGACCGCGCAGCGAAATAATAATAAATAATGGGACGTGCGCCGGGATAATATTTAATAATTTGTCGAACAAGTTCACAACCACCGCGGAAATAAAAACAGGGTCAAACACGTTCTTCGTGATAAGCGCGTACCTTCCGCCAGTCGATTCCAGGCGGGAAAATCCTCAAACCGAGGACTTGATTAATCTAATATAAGTCATCTTTCGAAAAATTTAAAGGAATAAAAAACTAATAATCAGGTTAGACTTTAATGTCAAGTCGCCATTATGGGGTAGCCCTATTGAAGACGATAAGGGCTCACAGATTGCCGATCTTTTGACGGAATGGGATCATAGTGTGATAAACACTTATGATTCATCTACGCTTGAGGGGCATAGAGGCAGCAGATTTATAAATACTACTGCAGCCTCCACGAGATGTCGAAAATAATTTATAATTGGGAGCTTATGTCAAACGAGATAACGCTCTCTGATTATAAATTAATTACGTGGGATATTGATGGCAAGAAAAGCGCAAACGAGCAATTAATTATCTTTCCGCGGTTCTGTAATAAAAAAGTGAATTGGAAGCGGTTTAACCAAAAATTTGGCAAAAGCATCCTTGCGCTCGAAAATGAGCTACTTAACTGCCGAAAGGCCGTTCAAATAGATGCGTCGTCGTACTCCATGCCGCGTAAGAAAATATTTAAAGACAGCGTACCCTGGTGAACTCGGGAACTAACCACCAAGCGGGCAGAAAAGCGTAACCTAAGGCGCCACTAAAATATAATAAAATATAATAAAAGTAACCGCAAACATAAAATATTAATAGAAGAAACGCGAACAAATAAATTTAAAGAATTTTGCACGCGAAGCTCCGAGAAAGAACCTTGGGAAACCGCATACCGCGTAATAAGGGGTAAACATTACATTTAATTTTGCAATGCTCCACCCGAAGAGACTACATTGGCCAGGAAGCGAGTTTTTTTACCTGGAAAATTTGGAATATTGCCGAACCCTTGCTGTTTCAAGCAAGGTAGGGATCTTTAACGTACATGACAACACTCACACACGGGACCTACATTTTACCTCTCATCCAAACGAGAGTGCATTTTTGTAAAAAATGCTCGCCTAACATTTTTCAGGCGGACCGTGTCGGGATTTGAGCACGGGAGCTTGGGCATAGTAGTCGCACATATACCAACTACGCCACAGAGCCGCCAATAAGGGGTAAAAAACAAAAAAATTGCACTCGGTAATATAAAAAAAACAAATGGCGAATATGAGGAGGGTTTCAAAACCACGGCGGAATATTTGTTAGGGAAATTCTTCCCATCGTATAACCCCGAAGAGGGTAAGGGGTCACACGATTTAGTACGTCGGGAAGCTACAGAGGCGCAAGGAATAGGTGCCGATAGGCAATCCTAGTTCACCAGATCGTAAGGGCTCTTAGGAGAATCAACCCTAAGAAGGCCTCGGGGCATGACGAAATCACTTGAGACGCAGATCTGGAGGCGTGTCTGTTAGCCTCGTGTATCTTTGCCGGACTGTTTAATATTTGTTTAGAAAGTGGCGTATTTCCGCATTGCTGGAAAGTTCAGAACATGAAATTTTTCCTTAAACCTAAAAAGGCGGATGCGTCATACCCGGGCATCTATCGTCCAATTAGCTTGCTACCGGTGCTGGAGAAAGCATTGGATCGAGTTATGACCATGTACGTTGAGCACTTAGTGCGAAAGTGCGGCAGTTTTAGTAATCGACAATTTGGTTTCATGGAAGGCAAGTCGACTATCGACGCGTTAGAGTTTGTTGTCAAGGAAGTTAAGCAGGCGAGAAACGCAAAAGAGCACTGTGTCCATGTGGCTCTAGACTTTTCAGGAGCATTTGATGCTGCTTGGTGGCCATTGATTATTGACGTCGCCGTGGATCAATGTAGTAAGCGTAAGACTACGAATCCCAAAGTCCCGGGTTTAAATCCCGACACGGCCGACTGCTTGAAAAATGGCAGGTGAGCATTTTTCACAAAAATTACGCCCTCGTTCGGATGAGAGGTTAAATGGAGGTCCCGTGTGTGAGTGTTGTCACGCACGTTAAAGAACCCTACCTTGCCTGGATCGGCAAGGGTTCGGGAAAGTTCTAAATTTCCAGGCAACAAAAAACTCGCCTCCTGGCCAATATAGTACCTACGGGTGGAGCATTGGAAATGTAAATGAACGGCCATTGATTATTTGCGAGCTAGAACGTAGGGCTTCTTCGCGAAACTTGATGCCATTAGTTAAGAGTTCTTTCTCAGGACGATTGGCACAGGTTGAAATTCCGGGCGAAGTTTTGTTGCGAGAGGTGGAAAGGGGATGCCCGCAGGGGTCATGCTGTGGTTCCACATTTTAGAAGTTGTTGCATGAGAGTATCTTTAGGGCCAAGTTGCCCATAGGATGCTCGGTCGTTGGGTTTGCGGATGATACGTTTTTAATTATTAAATCGCGATTTTTAATGAACATGCAAACAAAACCAAACGAGGCGCTACATAAATTGCACGAATGGTCGCAGGCGGTAAAATTATATACGTCAAAACCAAAGGCGCTCTATTTCGGGACGAAACCCAGACAGAGACTCCCCTAGTCTAAAGCTAGGAGGGCAGAAAATCCCGTCCAAAAAAACCATCACGTACCTCGGTGTCAAAATAGATGATAAATTAAATTGGAGAGCGCACGCATAGCACGTAAATAGTAAGAACGGCAAAACATCAAATAAAATTATGGCGGCAGCGAAAATGAATTGTGGTTTCAGGGGCAAATCGCTGAGGATGGTCTATGCCGGAGCGATAGAACCGGCAATGCTGTACGCAGCATCTATTTGGGCGGAAAGTTGTAAAGTGCGGGAGATGCGTCAATTGACGAGCGTTCAACGTATAACCGCGGTAAAGGCACCTCTACGGAGGCGGTCCTGGTGATCAGTAGGACTCTCCCTATCGAATATTCGTTAGGGAGATTAGAGATAGGATATTAGTTTACACAGGGAAAAAACAGGAAATCATAGAAAGTATGAATCTTGCAAATAAGGAAGTTGAGAGGAAAATCGTCGTGTCAGAATTTACACCCGGCTGATGTTAAAGGAATAGAATTTGTCGAAGGCGATGGGGGCGCGATGGGTATCAGAATTTACACGGACGGTTCTGGTATGGATGATGGGCAAGCAGGCGCGTCGTTTGTCATGTATAACAATCAAAGGCAAGTATTTCGGTTTCAGACAAACTCGCGAACTGGAGCACCATCTCCCAATGCGAATTGGTTGCTATACGGGAAGCCATCGATTATGTGATAAATGACACGAGTAGAAACGTGTATTACAGCATCAGCCATAGTAAATCAGGGACGAATATAGGATTGACTAAGGATAAAATACTTAAACCATGAAGCACGACTTTGTAAATTTATAAAGAAGACAATATAGCTGGATTCACTATTAATATATTTGGCGATTGCTTAGACAATTTGAATCTGTTTTTAAAAATTAGCTAGTTAGATTTGGATAGTTTTAAGACGACCCTTCAGGTCGCATCGGTAAGCAGAGCTGGCAGCTGCTATCGGGTATTTCGGATCCCACCCCTTTCATTTCTGTCTTGTTGATCGGACACACTCCAAAATCAAGGGATACAATTATTTAAACTTCAATTTTAGTTTTAGTTTCAGTTTGTTAGTTTTTTATTTAGGATCGATTAATTTTTAAGTTAGATTAAAATCGAAGTACGTTTAATTTCGCGTTTAACCCCAAAGTAGTACCTTCGAGTAGAGCATTGGAGACGTGGTCACAATCATAGCGGTACTTATTCAAATTATAATGTATATCCACCACTTTCAAGAAATATGACCCTTACAGATTATAAAGCCTTTGATTTTAAATGATCCAAAAGGTTCCTTACTAGGCATATATACAATATTTAGTGGAACCCCTTTACGTGTGATGTACAATATAGTTACAAATTCTACCTTCCCTTAGTTCGTCTATGTCATATGCCAAATGGCACATCAAAACCCTATTCCGGTATGCTGACACAAATATTTCTCGACAACTTAAACTGTAATCCCGCAAGCTAAACCGAATGTATAGATGCATTTCGGAAGTAAAATTGCTCATTTCTCAACAAAAGTTATTTTAATTAGCAATACCCATTTTTTGTCATATAACAGCCTTCGAACAGTATAGTTAAATATTATTGCTTTTCGCATTCGAATACCATGATCCTTAACCGAACTAGATCTAAATGCAGTATATAATCGAGCACCCGGACAACCGATGAAACATCCATTTACACACAAAATTTGTCGTACCTATTACAATCGTTTTCCTCGACTGAATTCAGATGTTTTCGACATACTTCCCTTTCTTCTAAAATGTATAAAGCAATCTATATTACTCTAAAGTTTCGTTTTCAACTTAATCTTTGACCTTGTTCGTATGCTTTTGAAATCTTTCGAATCTTACTCTTTAAAGTATAGATAGCATGTATTCCATATAAGTTAGTATTCGATGGTTGTAGAAACAGACTACATACGTTTAATATTGAAGAATTAATAATCGTTCAGCGTATTAAATATTAAGGTCTAACTCGGATAAACGAAGATTAAATTACTGAATTAAAAGTTTTTAATTTTTTGTCAGAAGATTTAACTAGGCAAAATGACCTTATGCTTAACGTATAACTAGCAAGGCTATAGGAAATAATATTATGGATTGTTATTGGTTGTTCAGGTGCACGATTACATACTATATTTAGATCTAGTTTGCTTAAGGAACACAGTGTTAGAATGCAAGAAGCAAAATTAAACAACTATGCGGCTCGAAAAATATTATATGGCAGAAAGCGTGTTTTTCCCATTAAAATAACTTTTTGTTGATGACAAATTGATTCCCGAAGTGTATGTACGTATTCGGTATAGCGTGCGAGGTTACAGTTTAAGTTGTCGGGAATTACTTGTGTCAGCCTGTCGGAAAGGGGGTTGTGCATGCCAATCAGCATGTCAAAATGGAACCTTTATTGCGCATTTGTAGAAGCACGCGCCGGGTCATGCCAGGTTACGCAGCTCTCCTGGCAGTCGCCTACTTTGTTTGGCGGTGCTTTCGACAACTTGCGATTGATTCTATGTATTACGCGTGCCATAGTTTTTCCATTTGGGCTTGTGCCCTTACAGATTTATCTATCATCTTACTTCCTCCGCCTGGTACCTGCCTACGTTCGGGCGTCTTCGGCAATCTACCCACTTACGCTGTAGAGCATAAAAGAGAAATAATTTGGTTACCGATATTGTAATATGTGTTATATCAAAGGCGAAAAGATGCCGACTGATTGACTACACACGCCAATTACAGAAAGATCTTGTGATAATATAATGCTAGCTAAAATTTGAGACCATTCTGACGCTAAGCAAACATCTCCAAATGAAAGAATTTTTATCTTATATAAAGAAATTTGTGGCACATTTAACATATCTATGAGGAAAGTTCGAGAGATTTGTTTCCGCTACGCATGAATATAAAACTAAACGTCCACTTTTTCTGGAAAGCACTAACAGGATGGGGCACGGAGTAAAAGAAATTACTGGACAAGAGGGTCTCTAGAAAATTAATACAAAATTTAACAATACGATTTGTGTTCGGTACATAACGGAACTAGCAGATGTTAAGTTGGAATCCGTAATGGAGGAACTACCAGATATATTACACGGACTTAGAAAAGATGATGACGATCTCTTTGACGTGGATATAATCCAAGATTCTGCTTGTATATTTAGCAAGAATAAGATGTGTAATTATGTAACTACAAACCATAACTGTTGCTACAAGTGCGAATACGTAAGACACTGTAACATAATAGATGACAAAAAAACTGTGGTAATCGATGGTTTAACATGTCTAACAGCTAATACCATAATTAAAATATACAACAAATTTATGTGTCAAATAACTAGTCCCGGTGTTGATAAACAACTCGGGAATCATATACTTGATTTTCTACGTTGTCCAAATGACCGTTTCAGGGAAACATTCGCGTTTGCTTCGGCTAATGAATATGGTATTACACGATTGCAAGGTACAATACACAACTGCACATAATAATTTAATTAAGGGCCGCTATGCTAGCGGCCACGTCCCCAATGCTCCACCCGAAGGTACTACACTGGGTTCAAACGCGAAAATATAAACGTGCTCCCAATTATTCTAACTTCAAAATTAACACATCCTAAATAAAAATCTAACAATACACAACTGCACAACAGAAAATTATGTCTATGCGGATCAAGTTTATAATTTCTGAAAAGATTGTTAAGTCTTATTGGGAGAGTGTAGTTTATAAGTGAAGGATATACTTTTCTTCTGGCACACTTCGATCCTTACCCGATCGATCCCCCCCCCCTCCCTGCGTACTTAAGATGACGGTTGTTGAGGGGGAGGTGTGCCTTATATATTCTGACGATCCTCATGACTCATTTGAATTCTTCATTACAATTATTAGCACTGCGGGTGCCCCATTCGGTATTTTGCGGTATAGATAAATTATAAAAGAATTACAAATTGAGTTAACATTTGCCAGGGTTTATTAAAAATTAAATCAAAATTAATATAATTACATGACATAGGTATGGGGAATCAAAATTATAAAGGATAATCGTTTTTGTTCTCTGGTGTCTGTGATTGAGCACAGAAACAGAAATAAGCCGCAATATATATAGAAATAAAAATTTATTAAATAATTTATACTCAGTAGTAATCAATTCTTTGTATATATATCTACATTTACAATAATATTACCATTTCAATGGTGTGGGTAATGTACAACAGTGTACCCCAAATAAATTACGCCTTAAACATTAATAGAGCAATCTAGTAAAAGAAACGTCTCTCCATAGGCATAACAATAAAAGGCCGCAAGCATAGACCTAAAATAAATACGCGTCTACTAAAAGCTACTACAAGTATAAATTAAAGTGCAACAACTAAATATGAAATTAAGTGTTTTTTGAGAAAAAAGATTAAAATCAAATTTATTGCTTAGCAGTGTTGTACACGTTTGTAGGTTAAACATGTATATACATTGTGAACCCTAAAACCAGGCAAGTAATATATGCATCTTAAATCTAAGCAATATATACAACTTTTAATTCTAGGTAAAACAAAATCTATCCATTTCCCTATGCCCCCATGCATACGTTAAGGCTGTGCTAGGGATGACGAAACGCTTGTCATCTGCGCTCGATAAACTAACCTTGCTAAGTAACAGCGTAAACAAATCGTGTTTTTGCTTCTAATAGACCGCATCGAGTGCACGAAAGCTCGGAAGTTACTATTATGTGCTACGTCCTTATAACTATTAACACTTATACCCTGCACAACACTACGCTTAACCCGTTTAATCTTTTTATTACATCCCTTTCGCTAACTATACAGTAACTCTTAGTGTGAGTACCTACAAACTCTAAAACTGACTCACCACTAAACTCATCCTTAAGCTTTCCGAGCACTTTCTTGTTTACAAGTGGGATCTTATATTTATTGCCTGGGCGGTAGTCACTAGTGTCGAATATATCCAGGCGGGCCTGAATATCACTGTACAAGTCTTATGTTTCTACACTACACACAAGCGAATCAGTATCTGTATACAAGAACAAAAGCTTACACCCATACAGAGTCATCAGTACCTCATAGTAAAAGTCGTAAATCAAGGTTTTTGATAGATCTAAAATCGAAGAGCCAGCATATATAGGCTCGTTATAGGTAGCTCTAACACGGTCCATATGTATGAGCGCTAAATTTTCGCCTAGTACCAGAGTACAATTAAAGTTCGCGCGGGCAATCAGGGTACAAGCGCACAAGGTCTTTCGGTCACACTCTCACCGAGCCACGAGCTTGACGTCGACGCGCTTGTTTACGTTCCCCACGGTGTTACCAAAAATAGCATTGTTTATGAGTTTGAAAAAGTCCTGCTCAAAAGCGTTGGTTGCACGAGTGCGAAGGTTTGCATTCAATTCGATATAAGTTTTTAACCATGGAGATTGGTCGAACTCGAGAACCCGGTGAATGGAGGTCTGCACTAATCGTTCCGCACACACTGCTATAGATTCCGGTAGTGAATAATGTAGCGGCGTTTCTCTTTCAAGGTGGCGAGAAGCTTTGAAGTCTTAGATTAGATATAAGACGGTGTCTTCAGTTCCGGGCAGAATGGCAGGTCGTTGTGAAGATCGTGTAAATGTGGGGGGTACTTCAAGTCGACCTCCAGAATGAAACCTTTCGCAGAGTCCTTGGGAATATTTAAGATGGTGGCCTGGATACCGGTTGCATCAGTAGTGGGCACCCATCGGAATCCTCCAAGAGGGAGAGCTTGGCTCACGGCCAGCCATGTAAATTTTTGGCATCGCAGTAGAACAAATACTAGGACGGGGCCGTAGGATCGTACTCTTCATGTATTTGTTGTTGGCAGCAGTCTAGCGACCACCACACTAGGTCAGACCCCTTTAATCCTAGACTTTATAAAATGGTACATGTCAATATCCGTGAGCAGCTCCAGTTTTACGCTGGTGTATTTTAACATGGGGTCCCAGGTTAATGAGAGCGCTGTCGCATACTGGCACTTCTGGGCCCTCTCGTATTCGTTGGTGGTAATGAAAGTAGAGGCGAGGTCATTGTAGAAGGCGGTCTGTGGTGGTAGGGCTGTTTCCTCCAATACTTTCATACTTTGTATGTAAGTGTATGGAAACACGCCTTTCTTGGTAACTAGTTGGAACTTGGAGTCCTCGGGGAAGTGACGTCTGACCTGTACAAACTGGTCCTGGGCTAAATTCTTCGCCAGTGTGTCCAACCCGGTCAACATAAATCGGAAAGAGGCGATAAACTGAAGTTGGATACAGGACTTGTCATTAGTCTTTTTTTGGTAGTCCAAGACCACTTCTGTATCGTATAGTTGTACAGTTTTCGAAAACCAGATGAACCGTTCTTTATTATTCGGTATGACGCTAATCTTGTCGTTGTCATACCCCAGTTCTTTAATGATAAAATGAGCATCGCATTCACTAAGGTTGTGGAACACCGCTGGAATAAACTGTGGGACCTTATCAAAGATGTTACACTTAGAGTGTACAGGAAAGCGGTAGGCCCCATTCACGTGGTTGTGATCCCGCACACGATCTGTTCCAAATGGTTTCTTACATATCCCACAGTTTTCGGTCGTGTGGAACAAAAGTTTATTTTGGGGATCCAAAGAAATTATGAACACATTCGTCGTCAATATATCACCCAGACGTCTAGCTTTCTCTCTAAATTTGGTGACACATTCACTTGCTGCGTCTGGACACCGGCAGATCCCAAATTTATCGAGAGAGTCGTCGTAGCTGCATTTGATGTAATATGCCCAGCTATAAGGGGTATGCAGTTGGGATGGTGTTGTAGATGACGTGGAGGAGTCGGGCGTTGTAAAACTGTACGGCTGTAGAAGCGACTCAAAGTCGGCATAAATAACGAATGGGACCTGCATTTGTTTTTAGATGCTCAAAAATTCCAAACCGTTGTTGACGGCGGTAGGCATTTGGGTTACGACATGGTTACAGTTCCGCTCAGTATTCCTAGCCAAGTAAGCCTCAGTCGGAAAAAAGATTAAACATTCATCGCAGATCCATTTATAAAAACGATCTTTTGATAACTGTTTACCGACATGACGGCCCAAATCCTTGATCCAACAAAAGTGACCTTTTTATTCATCCTGGATGTAGAGCAAGTTAATGTGCCGGGCTCTCCTGCGTTTAATAAAATGTAGAGGACGAACAATAGATCTTCTCTCCACTCCGAATACGTTGATACTCAAATCGTTCAAAGCCTCGAATTTGGCAATCTTGTCAATGGCCATAGGGTAGTCTATACCACCCATATTTAAGTAGGTCGAGTAATGGGGTACTTGCTAAGGCGTTGAGGACTATGTTTGGCAGGATACAGCGCTGCTACGATGGTGTGGGCAAAACAGTCAGCGTCTCGGATTTTCACATTCACTATCGCCTTTTTAGCATTTATCCAGCGTGGAAAGGCAATGTAGGAGGATCCCCTAAGTGGCCGGTATTTGTTGATGTTTAGTTCCAAATGTAGGACACGTTGTAAGGCCAAACCGGACTGGTGATGTTCAAATTCTTGGGACTTATCAAGCATCTCCCGAGAAAACGCCGCATTCAATTTGTCCAGGTCGTTCGACGGGGTTATAATTTGATGCCTGGTATTGAAAGATTTAGCTTCTTTGGTGTCACCCATGGGCATCTTTGTGTACATACCAAACACTTTTAAATTAATTTAAAGGGTCCTGTGGGCCTCTAAGGTGTGCCGAATCAATTTTGCAAAATGCTGTTTTTGTTCAAGTAAAAGGTTTCCAATGTCTCTACAACCTGACAGATTATTGATGCGGTAAGTTGCGTTCCGAGACCGGAAAGCAAACGATAACAGTTGTATCGTTTCTTGTTTAGGGCTTCCGGATTCGGTCATATACGCAGCACTGCCTAAATGCACAGAGAACTGGCGTGAAGGAATGGTCATACTACAATCCTCACAATGTCGTTTATCCTGTCGCTGGCGTTTTGGGGGTGCAGCACGCGGTGGTGATGCTGCACGTTTGACCGACATCGATGTACAAAAGACAGTATCTCCGTAGAGGGGATGCTGATGCCGGGTTAAATTAGCTCAACGCCCGAACCCCCAAACCGCAAATGTCTCACACAAGTGGTGTTGGCGCTGGTAATCCAGTCGGTGGAACTGGGGCTGTAACCCTTTTTGTGTCGCTTGAGGTTGCTCTGGATCGTGAAGTTTTTCTGGCAGACATCGCAGGCAAATACTCTGATGGATTCCATTGTAATCTATACAACAAAACGATGTTTATTACTCAGTTTAAAACACGTATACCACGATGTTTTGCAGTCGTGGAAGAAACGCAACTGAGAAAAATGGGCTGAAACCTTTTATAAATAGCCAGATGATCGGAAACAGGTAAATTAGAGCGCATGCTCACAGACAACCAATATAACATCGTTCCAAGATTCTAATGTAATCTGCACAATAAAACGATGTTATTACACAGTTTAAAACATGCAGACGATGTTTTCGCAATCGCGGAAGAGAAAAATGGGCTGAGACCCCTTATAAATAACCAGATGATTGGAAACAGGTAAATTAGGACGCATGCGCATAGGCAATCAATAAAACATCGCAGCAATAGAAGTACTCCTAGAGAAATTGAAAGCAGTTACGTCTGGGGAACTGGGGATACAAAAACAGAAAAAAATAGTATTATATGGGTGATATAATAGGTATAGATATGCTTTCGAGTCTTATACGAGGTTTGTTCAATAGAAACCCATCTTTTGTTCAGGAAAAATTTATTGACAACTAAATTTACAAATAATTGCGACTACGATTAAGGCACATATCCCCTTGTTTCGTCAACCTATGTACACCCAGCCTAAAGAAAGCTTGTGGCTGCTGCTTAAAGAATTCTTTTACGACGTTTTGTACTTCTTCGTCCGACTGAAAATGGTTACCTTTTAACGCTTTTTTCAGTAGCCCAAAGATGTGACAATCGCAAGGCGATAAATCGGGACTATAGGGTGGATGCTCTAATATCCTTCATTTCTTTCGCTGTAGATATCTTTTCACTACGTTAGCAACAAGAGGTCGAGCACTGTAGTGAAGCTGAATGATACCACGTGAAAGCTTCCCTGGACGTTTTCGTCTGATTGCTTGATGTTGCTTGTTCAAAGTTTTATTATACAGGTTTGCGTTGATATACACTCGAGTTTCTGTAAATTCTCCGACAAAAGGTGAGGAACCCATTGTGCACAAACTTTGCTGTAGCCTAGTTTGTGTACGATGCTATGAACAGATCCGATACTCACAGCAACATTTTCTGAAATTATTCTGGTTGAAACTCGACAATTTTCTATAATCAGGCCTTCCACGCATGCCATATTCCTGTCTGTTGACGCAGTACACATTGCACCTGGTCATGGCTTATCATTTGTGACTTTGCGTCCATTCTTAAATTTTCGACACCATTCCTTGACAGTTGGATACGCAAAACATGCGTTTTCATACACTACTTGCATTCGTGTATGAATTGCCAATGGTTGCAAACCTTTAGCACACAGAAATTGAATGTTCGTACGCTGATCACATTTGGTTGGATTGTTAACTACAAACGTTATTTCAAAGTCACAATCCTTAAAATTGCTATCAAATATATACGAGAGGAACTGACCAGTGAGAAGTTTACAAACACCACTAACGTTGCAAAACGTCAGTTGAGTAACTACAATCGTTTCCAAGGCTAACCTAACTAAAGATGGGTTTTATTTGAACGAGCCTCATACAATATAGATCCATGGCGGGCCAAGGCGTCATTTAAACATCATCAACATTAACACCGTCAACATCAACAAGATCAACACCGTCAGCATCAACAACAACAACAACAACACCAACAACATCAACAACATCAACAACATCAACGACATCGACAACATCGACAACATCGACAACATCGACAACATCGACAACATTGGCAACATCGACAACATCGACAACATCAACAACATCAATAACATCAACAATATTAACAACATTAACAACATCAACAACAACAACAACAACGGCATAAACAACTTTATCAACATCAACAACATCATCAACATATTCAACATCAACAACTTCATAAAGATAGCAATAGTTATGAGACAAAATATCTATGTAATTTGTACCTGGCTTGTATTTTCTAAAAATAGGGTTGTATAAAGTTGAATGGCGTTTTGATAATACACTCATAAAGAAATGTCGTTTTACGTCACTTTTGCAAATACAGCGCCAAGTTCGTCATAACGGTTACCATTGAGCCACGCTCAATCAATAGTTGCCCAATTAATTGCAATCTAAGCCGCCAATACATTGTAATATTCTAATCGCGCTCAATGCCACTCTAGCCTATGAACAAACTGTTACATATATATGCTCAAATTTTTACATTACTAAGTAACTTACTGCAGTTAATCACAATAGGAAATTGTAATATAAAGCCTAGGGGCATACGACAGTTATTTATTTCTACCAGGCATCGCTTTCTTTATACTGTATATACCTGACATTAACGGATGACAACTTCGTTTGTAAGCAGGGCTAAAAATCATCCAATGCCGACAAACTCCCACATTGTGGTACGTGCCGTGTAAAGAATGGCCGACCACCAGTTTAAACTCCAATTCATTTTTCCAGTAACTTTGTATCCGATCATGATGCTATTGTTAAAAACTGGGTTAAGTTATTGTCATGATATTTGGACGCAAGGTAGTACAGTGCATTAACATTCACCTCATAGCTTATTCTCTAAGCTTTTGACGTTGAATTGGCACTATGCCGCAAGTGCCGTGGAGCCAACTTTAGTCAGAGGCACATGCAAAGATGTATCATGCGCACAAAGATCAAAACAACATAGTAAATATCTATTGATGCCATTATAAATGAATTACAGCTATTAAGTTGATATTAGCAAAACATACAGTTTAAAGTAACTTTGCGAACGACTTATATATAATATTAACTTATTCCTAATTTGTAGAAAACCTATAGCGTATCTGTCGTCAGGGAAATTTTGCTATTAGAGCGCCCACTCTTAAATATACATCTGAAAGCGCAAATCAAAGAATAACGTAATATTATGTGCAATACTCGAATAGCTAGACTCAACTACTGTCTTAGTAAATCATCGTTAGAATAGAAATGAATGTCATAGACTAAGATTTATAATAACTACGTTATTATATAACAGGGTAAACTCGGAAATATTGAAACAACATGAGAACGAATGCGAGAACAAGTGACACTTGGATACCCAACATTTACTTATTTACGTATTTAACACTCTTTATGGTATGTTGCCGAAAATTTAAAACAGGAGATGCGGGATTCGGCTATAAGAGGTATCCTCGTAGTAAGCAACCGGTTCGTTCCGCCTTCGTAGTAAGTAATCCAACAGGTGGGTCGTTTTTAAGCCCGCAATTGCATAAAAGGACACATCCATCATTACTTACCTGACCTGTGATATACAGATATATCCAAAGTAGTTGATGATTAATCAGTTTGCAGGAGGGATGGTTGTCAATTTATAAAACTGAATAGTCCTTCAAATCGGGTGATGTACACATGTTAACTAAAATATTCAAATTGCTAATGTAAGCAAAATCCTTGTTATATAAAATTAAATTAACTCTTTTTACTAAAAGATTTATAAATTCATAGTGAATAACGACATGATTTGCATATATTTCAAATTCAGACGACTAATTATTTTGTGATGCAACTAAATGTAAAAATATACCATGGATTTTTTCCCATAAACAAAATAACGATATCTAAATTCGCGAAATCCTATGGAGCCCCGTTCAGCATTTATCATTTGAGAATGATTACGTTTAGTTTTTGTTTAACCTAATGTCTTTTAACAAAATAACAAGCGTCATCCATTATACATATCTTAAAAATATATAAATATTCAATTAAGCATACACACAAAAATGCCTTATTTGCCTAGAACGATTTTTAGTTACAGAAAAAATCGGTGCCGAAGGAGTGTTAACGTCTCACGATCACCTGACGACGACGATTAGTCTCGAATCCCCACGCTAAAGTTATAGAATGATTACGTCATGACTCAGCTAAATTTTTCATCGCGTTTATTTAATATTCGCAGAGGAAAGCCCGGTAAAATTTATAGGTTAAAGTTCATCGGAGCTTCTATAGAGCTCAAATATTTTCAGTGGATCCTAAGATATTAACAAAAAATCATTATAAGTCAATTAGAAGCCTAAAAATATCTTAAAAAACTAAGCCAAATTTACGAAAAGTTAAACTAAATATGTAATTCGTATACAAATTTTCAAAGCAATATCTTTAAAAACGAAGAAAGTGCAAATGGCCGTGTGCCTGCCTATACAAAAATAAACGACATTAAAAGCTTAAAACGTATATAAGAATTACATTAATATATACATCTATCTAAAAGGCGAATACTACAGGCGGGCTACAATTCAAGCCCAAACACATAATAAACGATATAATTTGTAGATTTTCAAATATTGAACACTAATAGAGAAGATTTATAATACGTACTCATATGACTTGTAA
Organism: Platerodrilus igneus; assembly: GCA_036346225.1. Classification (NCBI taxonomy): domain Eukaryota; kingdom Metazoa; phylum Arthropoda; class Insecta; order Coleoptera; family Lycidae; genus Platerodrilus; species Platerodrilus igneus. The sequence continues at coordinate 597,316 of JARFIW010001228.1, forward strand.
AGAGTTACAATCGCGTCCGTCTTCGTCATTGTCTGGAACCATACTAAACAATACTAGAAAATTAAATGATATCATATCGTTAGTATAATCACGGGACATATAACTTCATATCTTTAACGAGCTGATTAATGTTGACTTTATACAAAATTTGTTTATGCCATTTTGTTCCTCGAATTTTGGTAATTTTTTTAACCCAAACACGAATAACTTTAAACAAGTAGGATGGTTAATTATTTATAAAATGAAACTCGATATCATAGCAGAGATATCCTACTTGTTTAAAGTTATTCGTGTTTAAGCTTAAAAATAGACCAAATTCGAGGCACAAGATGTCATAAACAAATTTTGTATAACGTCAACATTAATCGGCGCGTTAAAGATATGAAGCTATATGGTACCAACGATATCATTTAATTTTGTAGTACGGTTTAGTATGGTTCCAGATATTGACGAAGACGGACGTGACTATAGCTCTCTACAAGCCATATGAGTACGTATTATAAATCTTCTTTATTAGTGTTTAATATTTGAAAATCTACAAATTATATCGGTTATTATGTGTTTGGGCTTGAATTGTAGCCCGTCTGTAGTAATCGCCTTTTAAATAGATGAATATATTAATGTAATTGTTGTATACGTTTTAAGCTTTTAATGTCGCATATTTTTGTATAGACAGGCACTTGGCCATTTGCACCTTCTTCGTTTTTAGAAATATTGTATTAAAATTTTGTATATGAATTACATATTTAATTTAATTTTACGTAAAGTCGGCTTAGTTTTTTAAGATATTTTTAGGCTTCTAATTAATTTTTAATAATTTTTTTTTAATATATTAGGATCCACTGAAAATATTTGAGCTCTACAAAAGCTGCGATGAACTTTAACCTATAAATTTTACCGGCCTTTGCCCTGCGAATATTAAATAAACGTGATGAAGGATTTAGCTGAGTCATGACGTAATCATTCTATAACTTTAGCGTCGGAATTTGAGACTAATCGTCGTCGTCGGGTGATCGTGAGACGTTAACACTCCATCGGCACCGATTTTTTCTGTAACTAAAAATCGTTCTAGGCAAATAGGGCATTTTTGTGTGTATGCTTAATTGAATATTTATTTATTTTTAAGATGTGTATAATGGATGACGCTTGTTATTTTGTTAAAAGACATTAGGTTAAGCAAAAACTAAACGTAATCATTCTCAAATAATAAATGCTGAACGGGGCTCTATAGGATTTCGCGAATTTAGATGTCGTTATTTTGTTCATGGGAAAAATCCAGGGTATATTTTACATTTAGTTGCATCACATAATAATTACTCATCTGAATTTAATATATATGCAAATCATGTCGTTATTTACTATGAATTCATAAATCTTTTAGTAAAAAGGGTTAATTAATTATGTATAACAAGGATTTTGCTTACATTAGCAATTTGAATATTTTAGTTAACATGCGTACATCACCCTATTTAAAGGACTATTCAGTTTTATAGATTGACAACCATCTCTCCTGCAAACTGATTAATCATCAACTACTTTGGATATATCTGTATATCACAGGTCAGGTAAGTAATGATGGAAGTTTCCTTTTATGCAATTTCGGGGGGCTTTAGAACGGTCCATCTGTTGGATTACTTACTACAAAAGAGAAGGAACGAGTTGCTTACTACGAGGATACTTTTTTTTGCCGAACCTCGCATCTCCTGTTTTACATTTTCGGCAATATACCATAAAGAGTGTTAGATAAGTAAATAAGTAAATGTAGGGATCAAAGTGTCCACTCACTTGTTCTCGCATTCGTCCTCCTGTTGCTACACTATTTCCGAGTTTACCCTGTTATAAAATGACGTAGTTATTATAAATATTAGTCTATGATATTCATTTTATTTCGACGATGATTTATTAAGGCAGCAGTTGTGTCTAGCTTTTCGAGTATTTGCATATAATAGTACGTTCTTCTTTGATTTGCGATATCAGATGTATATTTGAAGTGGGCGTTCTAATGGCAAATTTCCCCTGACGTCAGATACGCTATTGGTTTTCTACAAATTGGGAATAGGTTAATATTATATATAAATCGTTGGCAAAGCTACTTTAATCTGTATGTTCTGCTAATATCAACTTAATAGCTATAATTTATTTATAACGGCATCAGAAGATATTTACTATGTTGTTTTGATCTTTGTGCTCGTGGTAGACCTTTGCATGTGCTTTTGACTAAAGCTGGCTCCACGTCGCTTGCGGCATAGTTCCAATTCAACGTCAAACTCTCAACGAATAGTATGTCAATAAGTAAACCCACCTTTTAACAATAGCATCATGATTGGATATAAAGCTACTGGAAAAATGAATTGGGGTTTAAACTGGTGGTCGGCCATTCTTTATACGGCAGATACCACAATGTGGGAGTGTATCGGCATTGGATGATTTTTAGCCCTGCTTACAAACCAGGTTGTATCCGCTAATGTAAGGTATATACAGTATAATAAAAGCGCTGCCTGGTGGCTATAAAGAACTGTCGTACCCCCCTAGGCTTTATATTGCAATATCCTATTGTGATTAACTGCAGTAAGTTACTTAGTAATGTAAAAATTTGGGCATATGTATGTAACAGTTTGGTCATAGGCTAGAGTGGCATTGGGTGCGATTAGAATATCACAATATATGGCGGCTTAGATTACAATTGATTGGGCAACTACTAACTGAGCGTAGCCCAATGGTAACCGTTATGATGAGCTTGGCGCTGTATTTGCAAAAGTGACGTAAAACGACATTTCCTTATGAGTGTATTGTCAAAACGATATTCAACTTCATACAACCTTATTTTTAGAAAATACAATGTAGATACAAATTATGTAGATATTTTGTTTCCTAGCTATTGGCTATACTTATGAAGTTGTTGTTATTGTATATGTTGATGATGTTGTTGATGTTGTTAATGTTAATGTTGATGTTAGTGTTGATGATGATGTTGTTGATGTTGATGGCGTTGATGCTGTTGATGTTGGCGGTGTTAATGTTGATGATGTTTAACGTAACGCCTTGGCGCGCCATGGACCTATATTGTATAAAATAAAGTTTTAGATTAGCATTCGTTTGCCTTTTATTTTTTAGATAATTGTGTCTCCACCGTGATCTTGGAAAGGTAGCCGAGGCTAAGTGGCTGAGACTAAGTAGCCGAGAGCAAAGAGTTGTGTGTGTTTGACCTATATGAACTTAAAAAGTGAAAGTGAAAGGCTGTCCATAATGACGGCATGTAATCCTGGAATAAATGACCTTGAATGGTACAAAAACTATTAGAGCGGATCTTAGCTGTTCCATGTTAAATCCATAAAAAACTGTTTTGTTGGGGCAGAACATACATTGCATATCTACTCATAACATCGGTAAATCAATAGCATTACAATCAATGCTGTAATACGTAGTACGATAGACACCACTTATCGTTCTTCTTACAACATGTTGTTACGTGAATCGAGGCAGCCACGATGGGCGCCAAATTTATGCTACATTGGCTCGTAGCCGTGCGTAACACAAAGAAAATCAAAGAAATGACCGGGCTCAATCGGAGATTAGGGGGGGTTGTAGAAAGCAGACCAACATATAATGTACGCGGCTGTAAGGAATTAGTAACAATACCTGCAATAAAAAAAAATTAGAATAGCAAACCTGCAATAAAAATAGTCAAGCAACCTGAAATAAAAAAAAAGCATAGCATGCTGATCGAGCATAGATTGTTCAGTACTTTGTAGAATGTAAAAAAAAACTGTTTGGATAATCTATATAATATAACAACGGTAAAAGCAATACAAAAATTTTTAGTACAAAGTGAGGTAATATTGGGGAGTAGCAGAAACGTTTCCTCACACACCAATTAAACATAAATCGGACAAAATGTTAACAAAAGATAAATAGGTAGGACACAATTGATATGAGTAATCCAGTAGTATTGCTTTTTTTCTTTCTTTTTTTTTCCTTAATAGCATGCAATTCTATTGTAAAAGGTATCAGAACGACGAAGATATGGCAAAACAACGGATAGATATTTAAAGTAATAACAAGTAGAAAATAGTTCAACTTACAAAAAGTCCTTCAGTAACGCTTCCTTGCAATTAAAGTGTGGGATTCACGATGTCCGGCACTAACGAAGCACTTCACCCTTGACTGTGAGAGTGTTGATGGAACTTATCACACGTTACACTAATCACACCTACGTATTTCACTGGTGTTAGCAGCAGACATTATCACGCGACGGAACTATGTAGCATTGATAAATTTCTTGTTAATTCTATTTCCTGAGACAATAATTTCGAAACATTTTGTAGCACCAGTTCAATTTCAACCGGGACCAAACGTATATTATTCTCATAAACATCCAAAACGCAGTGAGAAACTTCAACCAATACCTTTGCAAACCGGTAATCCGCCATATTTCGCAAATAACGAAATTTGCGCGAGCAATGATCTATTTTAGATTCTTTGGGGTTAGAAAATTCAGAAACGACAGTATCAACTGTCTTTAAATAATCCAAAGTATGCACTACTCTGATAAAAAAAAGGACCGCGAAACTAGATCGCACACCCAGTTTAAATATCAAAAGACAAAGCAACTCAGAAAACCACAATGAGTAAAGCACGTGTATCACTAAAGTAAGTCCGTCCAATGTTCCGTAAAACACGCGTGCCGGTCGAGTTTAACAAGTTCTACCACTTCTATTTCCAACAGAAAATCAACTAAAAACAATTAGTAAGGCACGCGTAAGCAATAAAACCGTCCGTCAATGACCTTAAAACACACGTTTGCCTATAAAAACATCTTTTCTTTAAAAGGAATTAGAACTACACTTTCCACAGTTAATATACAACTTTTATTTCACAAGAAAAACAACTAAAATCGTGCGGTGCTTGTTCATGAGCAATTCGAAAATTCATACCGCATTAATTCTCACTATTTTCAAAGCAAAAAGGAACAGTATTTTCAACGTACTTAATATATAGGAACAAAGAACAAAACTACAACTGCTCATCTGTTTATATCAACTCGTTGCTATGCCAACCTCTTATCGCCTATTATCTAGACTTGTATATCCACATAAGGAACAAAATTTATACGAACGGCCAGACAAGAACGATGCAATCCACTCATTATAATACGACGCATTCGCCTAAGGAGTTAATAAATATACAATATAGAACTAGTAGCTGCAGAAACGTATTTACGAATTGGGAAAAAGCGTAAAATGTTAAGCTATAAAAATGCACGTTACAGATTCCCCCCTAGCAAAATAAAGACGTCGGGGTAAAAGAAAAAAAAAGCGACAGACAAGGAACCAAACAAAAAAAAAATTTTTATCCTGTTCGAAGGACCAACACCAGTATAACAAAAAGAACATTTTTTTTCAAAAGAAGACAATGTCATCTATCGTAAACAACAACGACAGAACAGGTAAAGAAAGCATCAAGTAAACACCCAATGAGGATTAAAGCTCTTAGCTACTTTCAAAAACGTCAAAAGACGGATGTCTCCAAAAGGGACATTTCTGTTCTCCACCTCGAAGAAAAGTTTTGGCTTCCCGCGAAGAAACCAAGAGGAAAGAAAAAAAAACGAGGAAGAAAGCTCGTAGCAAACCAACTAGACGACACAACTGTCAACCTCAAGTGTGCAGCAAAGAAAGAACCAAGGCAAAGCAAAGGGCAAAGGCCAGCTAGTACACAATCTAGAATACTTCCAACTGAGGTAACACAGATTCGTATGAAACGATTACTCAAGCAAAGTATGGCTAACAGACCTACAAAAGCGACCAAGTCAAAATACCTAAAGGAAAAAAAAATAGATCTGAAGCCTACCTCAAGGAATGGATGTAGAAAGCACTCCTACAATAGTCAAATAGTGAACAAATGGTAGAACTAGCCAGAAGAAAAAGTCGCGGGATGGGCTAGCTACAAAAATATGAATAGGAATACGAAATGGGCGCCAGTGTTTTCGGACACAAGCTTATCAGAGAAAACACAAGACCAATAAGCCAAAAAATTACAAGTCATTAGGGATAGCGACACGTAGGGGTCAAAATAGAATCAGCCGTAGGGAGTCCATTAGGATCCGGAGGTTCAGGATCAATGTCTGGAGGGTCTAAAGTTTTATCGGGTTTGAGGTCCTTAATATGCCAAGTATCCAGATTGTTACCAGAATCATCCACTAAGATATAGGTCCAAGGAGAAAGTTTAGTTCTAATAGTAAAGGGACCCACATATTTGGGAGCAAGTTTAGCATTGAAGTAGCGGGTAGCATCCGAAAGAACATAATTGCGTTTCCACACGCGATCGCCAGGAGATAAAGTTAAGGGACGACGACGAAGATCGTAGTGTTTAGCATTTTTCTTGTATGCTAAGGAAAGACGTTTCTTCACGAAGTGACTCAAATTTGACTAAATCAGTAGGAGGAATAGGACGTTCGGGATCCATAAGCACATCATCAGGATCAAGAGGTTTTCCAAAATGATCGCCGTAGAGAACATGCTCACGACCATATAGGGCAAAATACGGGGAGTAACCAATAACCTCATGATTAAGCGTTCGAATAGCACAGCCAATTTTTGCTAAATTAACGTCCCACCGACGTTGATTATCAGAAACGTAAGAAGAAATCATAGTTTTCAGGACTCTATTAATACGTTCGGCCGGATTCGCCTGAAGATGATAATAGCGAGCATTAAACAGAATTTTTGTTCGATAAGAATCACAGAGTTTAGTTAAAATATTACTACGAAATTGTACACCATTGTCCGCAATTAGATACTGAAGAGTACCATACACCAGGAAAATATTTTCCTCAATGGTTCGAGCAACAGCAGCGGCCGTAGACGCACGTAGAGGAAAGAAACAAGCATATTTTGTAAAACAATCGGCAACAACTAAAATGAAAGAATTACCTTTAGAGGATCTAGGAAGAGGTCCGACAATATCAGTACATAGGACTTGCCAAGGACGAGTGGCAGTAGCACGCGGAGACATAAAGCCAGGAGGTTTCTTTTGTTCGACTTTGTGTGCAGAGCAAATTTTACAACGACGGACGTATCGAGCAACAGCGGCTCTAAGTTTAGGCCAATAGTAACGCATGGAAATTTTAGAGACAGTTTTGTGGACACCAGGGTGACCTGAAGTAGGTAGATCATGATTTTCGTATAGAACCCTATTCCGTTGTTCGCTGGGAACTACTAACTTCCAATTGTCTTGAGGAGGTTGGAGCAAAGACTGTTTAGATTTTACATGTTTATATAGTAATTCGTTTTCCACATGCCAGTTACTGTATAGTTTAGGATTGGAATTAACACGAGTCCGTAGCTTACGATACCAAGGATCCAAAATCGGCAGAGTAATAGAAGATTTAGGAAAGTCATCAATTAAGTCAATTTTAGGTACTGAGCGAGATAAGGCATCGGGAACGATGTTTTCTTTACCTCACCGTAAAGTGAGTACCCTCGATATAGGGACGAAATTTCTCAATTGCCCAAATAACACTAACACATTCTTTTTCGGTGGCGCTATAGTTGCGTTCCGCCTTTTTAAGAAAACAGCTAATGCAGCTATTGACTTTTTCGTCATCACCCTGTTGTTGAGTCAGCACAGCACCCAGACCAAAATCAGAGGCATCAGTCTGTATAGTAAAGGGCAAAGAAAAATCAGGGCAACTCATCACTGGAGCCGTTACCAAGTGTTCTTTCAGCAGCTTAAACGCCTGCTGACATTCCGAAGATCAATCAAATTTAGAATTTTTCTTATTCAAAGCAGTAATTGGAGCAGTAAGAGCAGAAAAATTTGGGATAAAGCGACGATACCACGAGCACATACCAACTATGCGTCGTACTTCAGTTACAGTAGTAGGAGGAGGAAGATTAAGAATGGCCGAAACTTTTTCTGGGTCGACATGGAGTCCATGACGATTTACTACGTATCCCAGATAACGGAGTTCCGGTCGACATATAATGCATTTATCTCTGCGAAGAGTAAGACCTGCAGAATTTAAACGAAAAAGCACTTTCTGTAGTACCACCAAATGTTGTTCGAATGTAGGGTTAGCGATGATCACATCATCTAAGTATGCGAAACAGAAAGGTTCGAGATCAGCACCAAGCACACGATCTATAAGTCGCTGGAATGTCGCTGGAGAATTATGAAGACCAAATGGCATTTTAGTAAACTGGTATAAACCTCTACTAGGCCCTGTAAATGCAGTAATCGCCTTAGAATTAGAAGAAAGAGGTATTTGCCAATAAGCAGAGCGAATGTCCAAACTAGTTAAGAATTTTGCGTCTCTAAGACGGTCTAGAATCGTAGAAATATAAAGAAGGGGATAGGCATCCTTTTCTGTAACATCATTGACCTTTCTGAAATCGATGCAGAAACGATATGTGCCATCTTTCTTAGGTACCATAACAATAGGGCTAGACCAAGCGCTATTAGATGGTTCTACATTACATTTGATTTTCCAATGCTCCACCCGAAGGTACTACATTGGCCAGGAAGCGAGTTTTTTTTACCTGGAAAATTTGGAATTTTGCCGAACCCTTGTTGTTCCAAGCAAGGTAGGGATTTTTAACGTGCGTAACAACACTCACACACGGGACCTCCATTTTACCTCTCATCCGAACGAGGGTGTATTTTTGTGAAAAATGCTCGCCTAACATTTTTCAAGCGGACCGTGTCGGGATTCGAACCCGGGACCTTGGGCGTAAGATGGTTCTACAACACCATTTTCTAGCATCTCATTCAGAGCTTGATTGACATGTCGAAGTACCGTAGGGGACATGGGATAATATCGTTGCTTGATAGGACTAGATGTAGTACGGATCTGATGTTCAATGAGATTAGTACAGCCCAAAGGTAAAGTATCATCTTTAGAAAACATCTGTTGGACTATACGAGACAATTCGGATTGTTGCATGATCGACAGATCGGAAAGAGCATTGATCTGACTGATCGAGACAGTAGAAGAAGAACCGACAGTCCATTGACCCGTTCGAAAATCTGGGACAACACCCATAGATTTCCAGAAGTCAATGCCTAAGATCAGAGACTGAGAAATAGAAGGAACGACTAGGACGTCAAGAAGAATAGTTTTATTTTCGACCGACATGGGTAAAGTAAGTGACCCGAGAATGTCACACGCTTGACCATTGGCTACCGTACAGCTGTGGATCTCCGTTTGGGACAAAGGCAAAGGAAGAGAATAGAGAATATCTCAACCAGGACCACCAATAATAGTACGAGAAGCGCCAGAATCAAGCAAACCCTTAAATTCGATGTCGAAAATAGTAACAGTAAGATAAAGTCTGTCGTCCTCACGAGAACTAGCTAAAATAAAATCTAGAACATATTTAGATTGGTCATCAAGACCAAAGAAAGGATTTTCTGAGGAAATAATAGGTACCGAATTAGAAATATTTTTAGAAGCATCACTTGCACCAGATGCAAGTGTTTTCGAAGTAGTAACACCAGAATGGGGAGGGACATAAGCAGAAGTAAGTTTGCTGCGGACCACAGAACCTGTATAAGCTAAGTCAGGCTCTAGGAGTTGAGAAAAGTTCAGAGCAGGCGGAGACTTGAAATTATCGGCTTGTATTTTGCGCTGTTCTTGTCTGCGACCTACACGCAAAAGTTCCGTAATAGTATTCAGATCAAGCAAAGCTAATTCGTTTTGGTAGAAAGGGGTAAGATTTGGTAAAATAATTTCGAGTTTCTGTGGTTCAGAGAGAAAGATTGTTAGACGAGCAAATAAATTTTTCATCGTAGCTAAATATACACCAATAGACTCTGAGGGACCCATAGTACGTTGCTTTATTTTCTCTAAAAGTTTTTCGTTGTAATTAACGGGTTGAAATTCTTCCCTTAATAGTCGAATAACATCTTGCCAATTAGTTAGGGATTTTCTATGCGCTCTGAATAAAATTAAAGCTTTTCCCGAAAGTAAGTCTGATGCAGAAGAAAATAGTTGAGAAGCAGAAACGTTGCGTGCCGAGCATAATTCGTCCACGCATAAGAGAAATGCATTTAAAGACATACGGTCATCACCCGAAAATTTTAAGTCCAATTTAGACACCAGCTGTCCATAACCAGACGTAGCAATTGATTTAGAAATAGATATAAGTATAGGTAATTCATCAGAAGATTCAGCAGAAGTAAGATCATCCTCAGTATCAGTAATAGTCGGATTAATAGTAGCCGTAGAAACAAGTGGTACCCTAGGTGAAGTGGAAGAACGTCTAAAGCGACGGTATAATCTATCGCAATCACTGCGTAAATTGCTAACACATAGCAACAACTTTCGCTGTATGACTGTTTCAGCGTCAGAAGTAACATTCATGCGATGGATTCTCCCTTTGAGATGCATAGCAAGGCTAATAATACGTTTGCCGTCGGCAGTTGAAATATCACCATTAAAATCTTTAATCTTCGTAGTTAACTCAGTTAAACCTTCAGTCACGGCTTTATTATCAGTCTGAAAACCGATACCAGATTTAAGTGGACTTAGAGTTTCAGAAGATTCCATTTTCAAAATATTCCTCCTAAAGGATTTACGAAGTTCGGATACAGGCACCTTTGCATCGAACCCACGAGAACCGACTTCATATTTGAGTTCAACTTCATGTAAACGATCAACTTTTAATTTCCAATAGTCACCCATTACTACAGAATCAACAAACTCCCAAATATTTAAAGACACAAAAACGAATTATTAGGTTTGTTCGATAGAGAAACTAAATTAACGAAATAACTAAATACTAACCAAAATCCAGTTCAAACGAAAAGGAAAAAAAAAATAATGTCAAGCCCCACGTTGGGCGCCAAAAATTTATGTTACGTTAATCGTGGCAGCCACGATGGGCGCCAAATTTATGCTACGTTGGCTCGTAGCCGTGCGTAACACAAAGAAAATCAAAGAAATGACCGGGCTCAATCGGAGATTAGGGAGGGTTGTAGAAAGCAGACCAACATATAATGTACGCGGCTGTAAGGAATTAGTAACAATACCTGCAATAAAAAAAATTTGAATAGCAAACCTGCAATAAAAATAGTCAAGCAACCTGAAATAAAGAAAAAGCATAGCATGCTGATCGAGCATAGATTGTTCAGTACTTTGTAGAATGTAAAAAAAAACTGTTTGGATAATCTATATAATATAACAACGGTAAAAGCAATACAAAAATTTTTAGTACAAAGTGAGGTAATATTGGTGAGTAGCAGAAACGTTTCCTCACACACCAATTAAACATAAATCAGACAAAATGTTAACAAAAGATAAATAGGTAAGACACAATTGATATGAGTAATCCAGTAGTATTGATTTTTTTTTCTTTCTTTTTTTTCCTTAATAGCATGCAATTCTATTGTAAAAAGTATCAGAACGACGATGATATGGCAAAACAACGGATAGATATTTAAAGTAATAACAAGTAGAAAATAGTTCAACTTACAAAAAGTCCTTCAGTAACGCTTCCTTGCAATTGAAGTGTGGGATTCACGATGTCCGGCGCTAACAAAGCACTTCACCCTTGACTGTGAGGGTGTTGTTGGAACTTATCACACGTTACACTAATCACACCTACGTATTTCACTGGTGTTAGCAGCAGACATTATCACGCGACGGAACTATGTAGCATTGATAAATTTCTTGTTAATTCTATTTCCTGAGACAATAATTTCGAAACATTTTGTAGCACCAGTTCAATTTCAACCGGGACCAAACGTATATTATTCTCATAAACATCCAAAAAGCAGTGAGAAACTTCAACCAATACCTTTGCAAACCGGTAATTCGCCATATTTCGCAAATAACGAAATTTGCGCAAGCAATGATCTATTTTAGATTCTTTGGGGTTAGAAAATTCAGAAACGACAGTATCAACTGTCTTCAAATAATCCAAAATATGCACTACTCTGATAAAAAAAAGGACCGCGAAACTAGATCGCACACCCAGTTTAAATATCAAAAGACAAAGCAACTCAGAAAACCACAATGAGTAAAGCACGTGTATCACTAAAGTAAGTCCGTCCAATGTTCCGTAAAACACGCGTGCCGGTCGAGTTTAACAAGTTCTACCACTTCTATTTCCAACAGAAAATCAACTAAAAACAATTAGTAAGGCACGCGTAAGCAATAAAACCGTCCGTCAATGACCTTAAAACACACGTTCGCCTATAAAAACATCTTTTCTTTAAAAGGAATTAGAACTACACTTTCCACAGTTAATATACAACTTTTATTTCACAAGAAAAACAACTAAAATCGTGCGGTGCTTGTTCATGAGCAATTCGAAAATTCATACCGCATTAATTCTCACTATTTTCAAAGCAAAAAGGAACAGTATTTTCAACATACTTAATATATAGGAACAAAGAACAAAACTACAACTGCTCATCTGTTTATATCAACTCGTTGCTATGCCAACCTCTTATCGCCTATTATCTAGACTTGTATATCCACATAAGGAACAAAATTTATACGAACGGCCAGACAAGAACGATGCAATCCACTCATTATAATACGACGCATTCGCCTAAGGAGTTAATAAATATACAATATAGAACTAGTAGCTGCAGAAATGTATTTACGAATTGGGAAAAAGCGTAAAATGTTAAGCTATAAAAATGCACGTTACAATGTGTGTATCTTCGAAGATTTATTGATTTGAAGATTACACCCTTTAAGACAATCCAATCCACTCAACTTATTTTCGCATAAACTTATTCGTATCATGTTTCTTACTATTTTCTACACGTTCTTATTACATATATCTGGTTGAAATGCAACTATTGCATCCATTTCGTCTTTTGTAGTTTTTATTTTTTTACCTAATCGATATACACCGATTTTTCATTCACTGATTTGATTAGCAGCCTTCGATTTTGTAGATGCGACCACGTTGTGTTATACTTTGAGCGCATGGTAGCGCATTTCTACTACTTTGGAATGGCAACTTTGGTGTATTGTCACGATGAGTTACGAAATACTAACAATCACAGCACATGCTTAACGGGCTTTCTCTTTAAATACCCGATGGTTTTGGGTGTGGTGTCTGAGTTCCTACACTCGTGAATACCTACTACACTTGCTTTTGGGAATCTCAGCTTCTAATATCTCCTTTATTCCAAATTGCAACAGTATTTCTGCCCATTAAGCAGGTTAGGTCAATCTATTTTACCTTGCATGTGATTTTCCAATGCTCCACCCCAAAGTACTACATTGGCCAGGAAACGAGTTTTTTACCTGGAAAATTTAAAATTTTGCCGAACCGTTGCTGTTCCAAAGGTAGGGATCTTTAACGTGCGTGACAACACTCACACACGGGACCTCCATTTTACCTCTCATCCGAACGAGGGTGTATTTTTGTGAAAAATGCTCGCCTAACATTTTTCAAGTGGACCGTGTCGGGATTCAAACTAGGGATCTTGGGCGTAGTAGTCACACACATACAAACTACACCACGGAGCCGCCATTTATTTAACCAATGACATGCTGGTAAAGCTCCTGAAAATTTATTGCGTAGACAGAGGAGTTCAGATTGTTTAACTATTTCCATCTGTATATCTTAGACTGATGGTCTGGGTTACTTGGGCGTGTGTATAAGCACTATCATCAGACGCGTTAAGTTTCTCCTAATGTCTTTTATAGAGTTCGATTCAAATGCACTCTAAATCGAGGATGCAGCCATAATAGGTATTTTAGATATTCTGCAGAAATTCAATTTTATCTTTTCTAAAAATTTGAGAAATTTAAAGTGCTTCGCTTTGGAATAGTATGAGAGCAAATTGAGAATACACTTACTTTAGAGTGTTTTGGTTTAGGTACAAAAGTATTGTAAGTTTTATTGGAAAAAGTGAAATTTAAACGATTTTGCGTTTTCTAAATGCATTCAGAATTTCAGAACTACTAACTTTAGTAGAAAGTTTAACGAGTCAAAGTTGACTCAAGCAAATCTAAAAAGAACAGTATCCTGTGTAACGTGCAATTAAAGAATTACGAAATATTAAGGAATTTAATATACATACTTGTATTTTTTCTCAAAATACATAAAACTCCATGTTAGTATAAATATTGAAAAATTACAATTTTCAGTTACAATGAACACAGTATGAAGACGGATGCACATAATGTTAGCGCAACTGGAAACTACGCATGCTTTGTGCTGGTTATTTATTGAGTGCAACAAGTTCGAGGACGAATTAAAACCGCTGCACTTGCAATTGCACTTTGTCAGTAGTGTCGGAGACATGGATGACGGTACCAATGATAATACAATTCAATCTTCGCGCGAATCGGAAATAAATGATGATGGGAGTGATAATAATTACGATATACCTCTTTCTCCATTTTTATTATTTATTTTTTTAATATTGCTTTGTTGTTCGATACCGTTAGTGGTAGCATATTTTACATACCCATCTGTAAACTTGTCGTATACAAAAGGTAGTTATGAAGTACCCAAAGTGGTAAGTACATTTATAATATTTCATAATTTAGTGTGTAGCACGTACATATTTTGAAAACGAAATAGTTTCAAGTTGTGATATCGCATAAACAATTAAAGAATTGATAAAAGTTTAAAGTTTAGCTATTATATATAGCTTTTTTAAAAAAAATTAATAGTTAGATTTATTCTTATATGTAGCATTTATAGAAACTGCTAGAAAGCTGTTCATAACTTAGGAAAATTTTCTTTGTAGAACTTATTTCTAAAACAACTTCTAAGATAACTTTCCTTCAAACGCATAGTTTAGCAGTAATGCTTTCCTTATTAAAACGCAAAATACAGATTTATACAAGTATACAGGAATATCTTTTGAAATCTGCTTGTACGCATTCTTGAACTTGTTGAAGAATTTTAATCAGAAGATAAAGCAACAATTCTTGATCGCTTATACCAGGTTAACTTTAGTATAATATTAACCATTTATTTCTCGTTAAGTAGGGTAAATGAAAGTTGGCGCGCTTTATTTGTTTTTTTATTGTACTACCATAATATGAAATTTAGTTGCCACAATTCAGAATCCTTTGTTTTTTATATGCTGCGTTTATAAAACAGAAACGTGTCAAAGAAAATTGATGCAAAGGACATTTATTGTAATTAAGTATTTTTGTAATTATTTCACTATAAAGGAATCATTGAAAATATACGTAGATGGAGCATTTCAGGGACCAGTAACCGTTTCTGCCCCATATCTTTTATCCGGAATTATTACCTTTTGAAATCTTAATCCCTTTTTTAATTTTCAGAACTTCTTCTGTGGTAAGCTATATTCGGGTGAAATTTTTTTCTAAATTTCATTTTCATTGAAATTTTTAACCCAGAAGCAACCTTGTAGGTGATGGTAGTGAGTCGCGGCCACTTTACTTTCCACAATAGAAAGCTGGAGAGAAGGCAAAAATCATAAGCTTTAATTATTTTACGTTTGCTGAAAAGGTATTTAAATCGTTGATGCAATTATGGCACTCAGTGAAGGAGCAGCGTTAATTCAGATGTATAATCGGTGGATATTATGATGACTACTATTGCATTCACTAGAATTCTGATTTATTTACTGAATACCTTTAATAAGCTTTCTGTAAAATTATTTAAGACAGCCTATTGCAAAATTCTGGTACAGTTCATTACAGTTTATTTGTTCTATTTGCTCAGCAGCAATTTGGTTTGCAGACTTTTTTACTATGCTCTCAACAGCCATGGACTTAGAGTGAAAGATGACAGCGTCTCTGACAAATCTTTCAGTGGCATTGAATTTCTTGTTTGTTATTTAAAATTCCTTAAATACCGCACATTATTAAAAATAGTACTGTGAAATTATTGATTGAACTCCGTTAATAAAGTAAATGAGAATTGCATTATTTTAAAATTTCTTAAATTACATAATTATGTAAAAATATTTGTTTAATGTACTTAATATAAAAGAAATATTATCTTTATAAGATTTTGATTGCATATTGAGAAATAACTTTATCAAAATTGCACCCTTTTTATTAATTGTATATATTTAACAATACATAGACAGGGTATAGAAAGGACAAAAGTAATGTAGCAGATCCTACTTCTTGATGACGGATTTTGCCAATAGATTATTGTCCTGCCAGCGGCGGATACATACAACTGTCTCGTGGGTGAAGTAGTTTTATAATTTTATATTGACGTGATAAGGGGTCACTAAAAGGTCATTAAACCCGAAATTCTAAAATAAGTACCACCAAAATATAATAGAATCCGGAAAAAAAGGAATTTTCCGTAAATTCATGGTTACGCCCTGTATAATACAAGCGTACCTTTACTCATTAAAGTGCCATGCAAAAATGCAGATTGCGCGTGTATAAATAATCGCCATGTATGATATAAGCATATTATACATACCAAGTAACATAAATTGTGTATGTAAAAATGATTAATAGTAAAATACGGTAAAATGCATTTAGATGTGAACGCAAATTGATACATTTTGATAAAATTTGCTGTAAATAGCATAAATTAGTACTAGATTTACGCATTTAGTTTAAGAAACTACAATCAACATGTATCTTAAACCTCAATTTTCTTATTAAATTTGTGTATTGATACATGAAGGCAAATATTTTCTATAAAACCCAAACTCTTTTGCATTAATAAGCAATTAAAGTTTAAACTAATTACCCCGTGAATTATAGCAAATTATTCTAAATAAAGAATTTTCTAGAATATAAGAGGATGAGTTATGGAGATTTAGAACTACGTAAATAAACTAATTAATAAATAACATTCTATAACAAGAAGCGGCCGGAACGCGGAAAACTCACAAAAATTCTTGAAATATACGATAAATTTAGTAAGCGATGCCACAATAATAGTATATGTGTAAAACAAGAATAGATACATGCGTCACGAATAACTAGAACTAAATAACAAGGTGATAAATGCTGCAATTTTAAACGTTAATTAGGTTTTCTGAGACACCTTGCATCATAATGTACCACATGTTTCCAGTAAAATTCTATAAAATAAATAATTTATATATAAAAAGGCTTTTATTCATTCGAAATTTCTTCATTGATTGGATTCGAAGTCATTCGATTCAAAATTTAAATCGCGAGTTGTTGCTATGCGAAAACAGTGTTTCAAGTATATAGTAAACATACTGTAATTTAATAGTTGCGAGATTGCAATGAATATGTAAGTATTGTTTTTTTTAACGCAAATTACATACAAAAATAGAATTATTATTTACGATAAAGGGGCAAAATTTTTCAGGATAACTCTATTTAAATAAAATTTTATTAAATAATTGAAAAAAGATTTAACCAAAAAATGTACTTTGATAACTGCTGTTTGAAACGAGGATTTTAATCTTGTAAGCTGATTTGGGCATCAATTTATAATAACAAGGTTTTTAATTACGAGAATCATTTTTGTGGATTCTGCAAGTATTACTTTTAGATTTATTTTAACTGATATTAGAATATTTTTATCTAGTTTAAGATAGTCCTAGTAATTTTTTTTTGTGTAAAGGATTTTTACCAGAAGTTTGTGTTCAGAGATCAAAATACTCTGACCTTTTAATAGATTATCTGGCAAGAATTTTTTGGCCAAACAAACCTTACAAGCATGGTAATAAACATAACCAGGTAAACCATCCACAAGAATAATTTTAATTCTATAAATTTAAAATAAAGTAAGGAACAATATTTTTTATAAGTAGTTCTTACAAATTATTTTATGTTTAAAAGAAACCATGTTCTAAATGTTCTTGTATGAGAGAAAATATTTTATATTGTTTGCTTTGTGATATTGCTGTATGTTATTTCATTTTCAAGACTTTGTCAATTCCGTTGAGCTAGCCAGGCAAAGTTAAAAAAAAGGTAAGTAAACAATTGTCCTTTATATATATATATATATATATATATATATTACTGTGATACTTCACCAGCCCCTACGATGGGCACCATAAAATTCTGTGTTAACCCCTTTTTATTAATCAAACACTTGTAAAATGTTAAGTTATAGATCTCTTTGCCTCAACTAGCTGATTCAATTAAATAAAGCAATTCTACAATAAACAATATAGTGTTTAAATATTAGCAACCTTTTTAGAACCTTCCCCTTTTTCAGAATATTTACATATGTCAGATTTAAGAAATTGAAGCCATCAAAACGAGCCTTTTGTTATATTTAAAGACTTTTTAAAACGTTTCAAGATGCCTATTGTCTTTCATAAATTATATCAAATTATATCAAATATATCTAACCTGGAGTGGTTCAGTAGTTTTTCTGCATCCCCAAGAGTTTTCGTATCCAGTCTGAATGTTTATAGTCAAATTTGGAAGTCGACATCAAAATACTATCCAAATCGTTATTCAAAATCCCATAAGTTAATCCAATAAAAGGTTTTCCACTCCGTAATTTACAAAACAGTAATAGAACATTTACCATGTCAGTGATTATCAAAATTAATTTAACAGGAGGTAATCTCCAGAGTCGTTTCCAGAGCAGTCTCCAGCGCCCTATTTTATTTATTTTAGAAATTGCGTAATTTTACTAAATCTGGTTCACTTACGTCTATAATAAATCGGCATAATTTTTACACTTTTATAAAATGCTTTTCACTTTACATTCGTTTAACTGGTTACGTGAATAATTTAGAACTTTTGAGTATTGTGACGGCCCAGTTTAAAATGTATACTAACTTGTTGCTCAATTGTTATCGTATTTATAGGCCTTGCCTCTTTGTTTGCTATTCGTTGTTTTCACGTGTTGGACGACACCATTTGCCTTATTTCTTGTGTACTCCGGAAATTTTACCAATTGTGTAGTTTAAATACTTGAAAGAACGCTCAAGTTGTCACGTATTTATGTACATAACATTACATTTAATTTAGAAATCCCAGAAATCTTCATTCATTAAATCACGTATCATTGTTATTTGTTTATTCTAATCTAACAGAAATAAATTTGGTGTTTGTTTATTTCCTAGTTAACTTGGATTTTTAAACAAATGTAATACTTTCTGTCACGTACGATTTATTCAAATAATGCATAGCTTTGCCTGCGTATATGATGATATATTAACGCACTTGTTGAATATTTATCAAGCTAATTTATATAGGTTTTCCATTGATTTAATTTCGATGCATTTTTAAATTTTATCTTTACTCGTAGCTACTCTTGGATATGCGTTTAATCTCTTGCACTATTATATACAGTGTGCGCTCTACTAACAACATGTGTAGTGACCTATTTACTCTTATAATATCTGTAATTATGTGCTTTTGTTGTTTGGAAGTTTTTTTTGTTTATTCTACGACCTTCATGACTTAACCTACCCCTAAATTAACCCTATAATTATTTATATATATATATATATATATATATATATATATATATATTATTGTGAATCTTTCGTAGAAATCGTGCAACACGAATTGGACGTTATAATTTGCTCTGGAAACTCGGCAACTTTGGTGATTACTTCGTGCCCCATGTTTAAGGTCGATATTATTTATTGCTATAAAATTACCTGTTTATAAAAAAACTCCACTAATTACCAACTAAATAAATTTTGGGTCCAACCTTTTGATTACGAGATGTTCTAGTTTAGTACCCTCTGAAGATACTTTCCAAAATGACAAACCACGGCTAGCTCTGCTCACTGCTTCTTTTCAGGGATACTCACCACAGCTACTCATTTGCTCTACAAACCTTTTTAATTAATAAAAAAATAAAAGATTATTCGACAAAAAAACATACAACCCTTTTATTCTGACAAATAAGTAATAAACTCTCCCAATCTCAATATTTACAAATTTTATCCAAGGTAAACATTTCATACTTCTACTCGATAGTAGAAATCATCAACTTAATACTCCCGCGATTTTCTGCTCGTCTACATTTTATTGTGTTATTGTAAAGTAGATGGGTCTATGCCGGAACCATAATTTACTCTCCCCTGGTCTATGTTGAGCTCAGTATAAACCTTTTCATATTTGTGAGTAAAATTTTAGCACTGAAAAATTATACAAAAGACCGGTTTACTTCTTACATCTGTGAAATATTTATAATTATTATATACAAGTATTTACATCTTCAGATTTCAAAAATGTCCTTTACGTAGGTAAATAAAATTAATTTTCGGTGCATAAATTTGTCAACAAATAAAACTCAAAATCACTAATAGTTTAAACAAATAAATACCAGCACAACAGTTTAAAAAAAAAATCATTATCTAGAAAGGCTTCTTCATCCATATTACCACCTTTGAAAATGCTTTCCCCTATCGACTGCACATACCAGGATCATTCCATATTGCTGCCTTCCATTGAGAACAGCAATTAAATCTCAAACCCGCTGGGAATCCAAACCATCAACAATCCCTCATGACTGCCATTACAAATTCATACATAACCTCTTCTTACACGCAACGTGCAACAAGCACCCTCATTCAATTTGCAAATAATTTTCTACTTACAATGCATCCTGCTTTAATTAATAAATTGATTTAATACGGTTCGCTCCGTTTATACTAACTTGCACCAACTTGTGCATTAAAAACACTTGTAAACTTAATTTTGGACTGCACTAATCGCATGGTTTGAAGCTAGAATGATCTTCTGCAGACTTGAGAACTAAGAGAGCTAACGCCGCCTCCAACAACGCTTTTATAAGCACAACCCCTCTTAAGTTGCACGTGTTTTTGTTAAACATTCTTCGAAACTTGTCAACGACCACTCAATTCCACAAACAAACGTGCACCAAAATACAACCGTCTTTTAAAACTTAGAAATTTTCAACACAAATACTGCATTACCGAGAAAAACTCTGTAAACTTGCCAATCGTTCTAATTTTCTTTGAAATCTCCACTTTTCTATTACCCCCCAAACAACTTCAATCACGCCTCTCATGTGCGCGTACATACTACTATTGCACTTCTGCTTTTGTAATAGCATCTCCCAGCTTTGTCTTAATATCCTACCTAAATTGTCTACATTATTTCTACACATCTGGTAACTTTATCTGCCCCATGTTTTCTGTCTTTAATTTCGTTCCTCGATTACTATATTGTTCAAAGTTGTTTCTTCCTTCCTTTGTGTGCGCCTTAAAAAATCGATACCTTCTGCAAACTTGTTGCATCTTCGTCCCGCTTATTGGCTTTTAAAATATACTTGTCTTACAAACGTTTGAAAGTCATTGCCACTTAACCACCTGATATCTTCCATTTGTCTCTGTTACATATGAAATAACGTCTGTCGTTTAATTTTATCGATGTTTTTAACTAGTCGACCGTTGCTGTTAGCCTTGTATTTGTAGTTAACACATTTTACCTAGTACTATTTTTTCAACGTATACCAGCTTTTATAGGAGTCGTTTATTTATCGCACGTCTATTCTATGAAATTCTCGACTGTTGTAGCTTATTTTCAAATACTAAACCTTACGCTACGTTTAATAAATGTACCTTGCTTAAATTATTGAATTTTACACTGAAAAGCTTTTATAATAAAAATATTTTTGACCTTCTTCTAAATAAACATATAAAAATTAAACCTACATTATCTTATCTAATTTTATCCCAATCTAATTATATTAAAGGTTTTAAATAATATATTGATTTCTACGTACAGGGTACCTATAAATAAATAAATGTTTCGCTTATTTACACATATCTAAGCTTACCAAACCACACTAATAAATATATGTATATATATATATATATATATATATATATATATATATATATATTTATATACACGAGCTAGAATGCATGCTCCGTTGCACTTGCTTGATATCTGGTGCGGCTCCGTGTCATTGGTCCTAGTTGGTGTTGTTTAGTTGTTTTGCACGGCTGATTTAACAAAATACTCCTTTCTGATTGTTTAACAATGCGTAGACTAGTAATTGCTAGTTTACATGCCTACGGCTGTTTTTGGTAATCATCCCTTGTGTTGAAACCATGTGGGCGCCTGTCTTCCATAGGTCCAGACCACAAACGTGTCGTCAATATCTTACCCATAATTTGAGTTTATATATAGCTGTTTCTAATCCACGTAGCTCAATATCTTCCATGAATAAATTAGCGATCACTGGTGATAATGGTGATTTCATAGGTGCTCCTTCAACTTGTCTGTAGCGCTTTCTGTTGAAGGTACAATATGTGTCTCTGATATAATGCTGTGTTAAGTCGATAAAATGATCTACAATATTGTACCTCTCTTTCAAAAGTGTTAGTGTGCCCTATATAAGTACGTTTGTAAACAATACCACATTAAGCTCACTAGTAGATGTTGTATTTGAAAGTTTTCGGTACTCAGTAGTTGGATAAAATGTTCAGCATTCTTAATGTATGAAGCTGCCATTTCAGCAAGTGGCTGTAGATGTTTGGCTAAGTATTTTGCTAGTGGCTGTAAGACCGATCCTATATAACTCACGATTGGTCATAACTAGGGCTGGGTCGGCGTATCGATATATCGATACGTATCGATACGACCCCCGTATCGACCCCCCCGATACAGCAAAAAATAAATATCGATATATCGATACTCGATATGTATCGATACGTATCGATATGTATCGATACGTATCGATATGTATCGATACGCATCGATACGTATCGATACGCATCGATATGTATCGATACGTATCGATACGCATCGATATGCGATATAGAATATGTATCGATATTCGATACGCAAAATCCCGTATCGCCCACCCCTATATACATACTTATGTCACAAATATTAACTTGAAACTTTAATTATTTTGATAACAAACAATCTTAAGTGAAAATCGAATTGTCAGTAAATATATTATTTTAAAACGATCTTCTGATTTTATTCCCAAAGAAAGAGTAGAAAAATTTATAGATGCGTATCGATTCGTACCGATAGGTATCGCTACGTCTCGATATGTATACTTAATCTACACATCTAAACGTTCCGATACAAATCGCTATATATATCTATACGTACCGCTACGTAAATATACGTATCGATATGCATCGATACGCATCGATACGCATCGATACGTATCGAAACGTATCGATACGTATCGATACGCATCGATACGTATCAATACGTATCGATACGAATCGATATGTATCGATACGCACCGATACGCATCGATACATATCGATATATATCGATATTCGATATATCGATATAGAATATGTATCGATATTCGATACGCAAAATTCCGTATCGCCCACCCCTAGTCATAACGGTACTCCTCCTTTGTAAATTTTAGGAAGACCATATAGTTTTAGATATCTTATGATTTTTGTCGTGGAATTATTTGTTCTTGTTCCACCTAGTCTATAAAACTTACTTGATTTTCGTTCTTTTGGTTTTTTCCATATATGTTGTTGAATCTGTGTTGATTAACTGGTGTGCTTCGTCATTAAATAGAGCGTTCATTTTGGTGTTGTAATTTTCTGTATTCGTTAATACTGTTATGTTTCTTTATCCGTCGGTCGAATAATAATATCTTCATTCTGTCGTATACTTATTTCGTATACTTCAACTTTCGTATACTTATTTCATTGTAAGATTGTTCTTTGGGAGATGAAATGTTCTTAAAATATTGGAAACATCTTGGCGTATTCATTCAGCTGCAACTTTGTCGAGCTTGTGAATTGCTCTTTCTATACCACAGATGATGTCCTCTATGAAAAAGATACTCCGAAGAACAAGCCTTGTACTGTTACGAGAAGCCATCCATGATACACGTAGAACGCTGAATCCGGTTATTGAAGAACTTATGCAACTACACCTACGCCTGTGCAATACTATAGATGTAAGGTTATGGAGTACTATAAACCAACTAGCCGAGTTCCGAACAGAAACGAACACCAATCTGACAACTCAGAATCAGAAGAAGAAGTTCCTACGTCTACAACAACGACAATCGCAAATTCAAGGAATCAAAACTATAGGGCACGCAAAGGTAGTACGAAATTTATCCAACCACCCTATAGACAACGCAACAGATAGCGTTCTTGCCAAAACGATAATTAATTTAACGATAACCAGGTTTTGTTGTACAAAGTAACGGGGACTTATTTTATTTTCACAGTGCTGTAAATTTGCACTCACGTTTAAAGAGTTTTACTGTTAGCGCATATTAAGACAAAGAGGTTAACGTCAGGTATGAGGATAGCCCTCTTACTTTAATAGAGTATTTGTTTAATGAAGTTATCGACTCATTACGTTTAAAAAAGAAATTGTGAATATTACAAATAATATGAGTGTACATAATGAAACAAGTTTTGAAAATATAATGCTGTCAATTTGGCAACGTTTCCGCAAAACCGCATCTTTCATCTTCAGGATCTGTAGGTTGAGCTGTGAATTAAGAAGTGTTTATTTGTCATGATATATATATATATATATATATATATATATATATATATATGTATATATATATATATATATATATATATATATACACTAGTTAGAATACCTGCTCTGTTGCACTTGCTTCACTTTTGGTGCGGCTCCGTGTCATTGCTCCTGCTGCGTGTTGTTTAGTAGTTCGTCACGGCTGATTTAACAAAATGCTCCTTTCTGATTGTTTAACGATGTGTAGACTAGCACTTGCTGGTTTCCATGCCTGCGGCAGTCTTTGGGAATCATTCCTTGTGTTGAGACTATGTGAACATTTCTCTATTTCAATGGCTTCTCGGATTATTCTCGAGGAGCATTATGATCAATTAGTCAAGTTATAGATTTAGTGATTAAGAATCCAAATTGAAAATAAAAGTATTTTATCGCGTAGTAAATATTATAATTTTACTCTGTCGAATATTTATATCGCTTTTTATGTAAATGAAAAATATTTTTCATGGAACACAAAGTTTTTTTTTAAAATGAACTGCTCACAATGTTTTAGATCAACCGAAATGTTTACAAGAATTTTATTATAAAGATTTAAATCAAGTTATGGAGCTTGCTACACTCAAAAGCAATAGACTTATTTGCGATGAATTACAAAATTTTAACAATACGATACATTCCTAGAATATATAATACTATCCAAGTTTACAGGTTCTAGAAGTTTTTCAAACACGATAACGGTCTTAATATTGTACTTAACTTTACCTGTTTGCAGTGCAAGTGCGGCAAGGTTCTTCTCAAAATTAAAAATTATTAACAATTACTTAGCAACCGCAGTTCACAAGATAGACTAGATAATTTATCCCTCTTGGCAATAGAAAACGACAGTGCTAAAAACATAAGTGTCAATGACACAACAACTAAATTTGCAGCAGAACGGATAAGAAAGGAGGATTTTTAAATTAGATTTTAGTGTCATCTATGT
This sequence comes from Platerodrilus igneus, assembly GCA_036346225.1. NCBI lineage: Eukaryota > Metazoa > Arthropoda > Insecta > Coleoptera > Lycidae > Platerodrilus > Platerodrilus igneus. The sequence goes on from JARFIW010001228.1 coordinate 622,635, forward strand.
AATAGACTTCTTCCATTGATAAATTTTGAGGTGTATATTATTTTGTTGGTTTTAATCCTCAAAAGGGAATGCCCGTTTTAGGGCAGACTTTAACCAAATCCCATTTATGTGTGCGTATAAAGATATTCTACCATAAACAGCAGCCTTTTGTGATGAATATAGTTTTCACTAATAAATACGCAAATGCTTGTGTTATTTGCAGTTCAGCAATAACTGCAGTTTGTTATAAGAAGCCCGCCAGTACAAAGCAAATAGTTCCTGCGCAGCGGTAGCTGATTTCTGTTATAGAAAATACATGTTGCTAGCCTTATAAGTTATAAGTAAGTGAATTATAGTATAAGTCATATAATAGAAAATAAGTATTTTGTTATTGAATTAATTTTTTTAATAATAACTACTGCTAATCTCAACCCGCCTAAAGGTGGGTCTGCTGATTAATAGCAAAACTATTACTTTTCCCCAAAATTCTGTTTTCGCATGCTTTTCATTAAATAAGACTTTATTTCTGTAACTAGATATGTTATCAATAGAAAAAGGTAAACAGAAAGCTAATTCTTCGGCCAACACTAGAATAGTGTATGGCTTGTCTATACTAACATCAGATGATGTATTAAAGTTATTAGATTCTATATCAGACAACACCAATATCGTAGGTGATCGATTAGCAGGTGACTTTGACGATGATGATAGTGTTGCTGATCCAGATTTTTGTTTCCCAGAAGGTCAAATAAATGAATATCGCGATATGACTGATCTGTCTTCATTTGGAATTCCGGTCACTACTACAAGACCTACAAGACCTTCTACATCTACTGCACCAGCATTGGATTGTCTAGACTCGACCCATCGACATCAACGGCTACAGATATTGATTTAGACCCATCTTTAGTAGAAACGGTACCATAAAGTCGTCAGACATCAACTGCATCTTTACCACCTACTACCTTTCATCGACGCAAGAAACGACCTCGTTCCCCTCTACCGGAATTTGAAGAATGGGCGACATTACGCAGTCCAATTCTGGTGGATTTACTGGAAATGCACTACAACTTTTGGCAAACGATTACAAGGATATATGATGGAGGAAGAGGGATTTTGATTTGCATAAAAATGAAGTGCTATTTCGTGGTAGCACAAATCTTTCACAAAGTTTGTAAACTCCTTTTCAATGTATTATTCATTTTTTTCGAAGGAGCTTCTTAAACATATTGCTCTTTAGAGGAACCTATATGCTCGTCAGTAGAATATCAAAAGAGTATTTCAAGTCACTGCTACCGACATCCAAAAATACTTTGGCATATTGATCTTCATGTCAATATATCGCTACCCAAACGCTGCAGAATACTGTGATCGGTATTCTTTTGAACCTATTCGCTCAGCGATGCCCTCCAAACGATTTTATATGATCCGTAAGTATCATCATTTTAATGACAACACAAAACAAATAAAATGAGGTGAGCCTGGGATTGATCATTTGTATAAAGTTCAAGCATTAGTGTAAATTTCAATGATCGATTTAAAACAGTACGAAAAATACCTCGCCTGTGCGTAGATGAGCAAATACGTTTAATCAAAATAAATGCACCTTTGCGGCAATACATGCCAGGCAAACCTCATGAATTGGGATTCAAATTTTTTTTTCTCTGTGGTAGTAGTGGATGCTCTTATAGTTTCGAAGTGTACACAGGTGCAGGTAGCAATATCATTTTGCCAAATATGCCAGATATAGGATCTGCAGCAAATGCTGTTTTCGTTTGCTTCAAACAATTCTCAATTTCGCTAATCATATTGTCCACTTTGCTAATTTTTACACCACACTGTCTGCTTATTTATCTCAGATGTAGAAGGATTTATGCATTGGGAACAATTTGCTCAAATCGCATTTCCAATTGTAGGCTTCCAAGCGACAAGGATAAAAACTTGCTAAAACAGTAAAGAGGTCTTCCGTTTTGTATATTGGAAGTGTACGTAGCGTTGACAACTGTTTTGTGAAGGAACAACAAAAATGTTTGTTTGGCATCTACATATGTTAGAGTACTATCGTTCAAAAGCAACTTGCATGATGTGCAGCAGACGAAAACGACTAGATTTGATCGAGGTGCAAGAAAGTATAAGAGGATTGATTTCCCAACGTTATGCAGTAGTACAATTATCAGATGGCGGAGTAGATCCAATGGATGGCTTATTTGGAAGCCATCACATCCACCCGAAGGCCCGAAAACAGACATTACGCCTGTTTTACCATTTAACAGATATGACAATGGTAAATGCCTACCTCTTATACAAACGCATTCACAAGAAATCATCTGCATTACAAAATTTTCGTGCACAAGTAACCGCTGTACTCTGCGCCAACAAAACTGTAAGAAAACGACCTGGTAGACATACACTTACTTCACTATTGGAAGTTTCCAAAGAAATGAAAAAGACCAAGACCAGGGCATAAATTCCATGGCCAGATATAAGGTTTGATAATCTGAACCTATATCAGATGTTCTTGACAGAAGTGGCAAAAGGATGTGCAAGAATGTAGGTTACAAAAATGAAACGCAGATTTTTGTACTAAATATAACGTGAATTTGTGCCTTTCATCTACCAAAACGCGCTCTCAAAAGTTTTGTACAAAATAGTTTATATATTTGGAGACTTGTGGCTTATGAATTAAGTCATAATAAATATCTTATATTTTATCGCTCTTTTCCTATAACTGCGCAAGTCCTCCATAAAGCGGAGTTCCCATTTTTATTCCTTGTGCATTTAGATACTCCTGATTTACACTTTTGATGGCTATATGTATCTATTTCATAACGCATTTACCGTATTACGAAATCATAACTTCAATTTTAAAAAATATGAAACTTGCCTGTTACAAGGTTATTAATATGTTGTAGTTTTAAAGTCAATTAAATTATAAGTTTTAGAGGGGTGTAATTTTGTTGTGTAAAAAAGAACTTGAATAATATACAACTCCCTATGAATACTACAATTAGAAAATCCGAAAAACAAGCCATTATAATTCTTAAGAAGGGCATGAAGAACGTTTGCGGATATACCCAAAAATGCTGGTTACGCTACCCTACTTTTGATTATCCAATGCTCCACCCGATGGTTTTGTAAGGGTCAGAAAGCGGGCCTTTTACCTGGAGATTTTGAATTTTGACAAACCCTTGCTATTCCAAGCAAGGTAGGGATCTTTAACATGTGTGACTACACTCACGCACGGGACTTACATTTTACCTCTCATTCTAGCGAGGGCGTATTTTTGTGAAAAATGCTCGCATCACATTTTTCAAGCGGACCGTGTCGGGATTCGAACCCAGGACCTTGATGCATGGCATCTGTAATATTTAATTTATGTACAAGGTAAGAATGCCTTTTTGATTGTTGATGTGCAGAAATTAGCACGAATGGTAAGATTTTACTATGAGCTCGTATTAATCCAGAATAAAAGTCAAAAACGTGGTAAAGCCCTATTGCTTTTTCTTTTATTTTATTAACTGGAAATATTTATTTGAGGTAATTTGGATATCGAAATGTACTGTTAAGGAAATAATTTGGGGGATCTATATAGCTTTTATCGGCGATTTGAAAAAGTAGATTAATTACGGCTTATTTCTATTATGTAAGTAATTGAATATAATTTTTATTTTTGGCGTGTACCTTATATCTGGGATGTTAATGAAGGTAGGCCATGTACTGTTCCAGTGTTTTTGTTTTTGAGTAGTTAGTTTTATTTTCAATAAACAGCAGAGCAGCCGTGGCAAACTACACCAAAGCAGAGATGGTGTTTAATAATAGCAGTGGGCCGTAACAATTAATGACGCTTAAGTCGTGGAACCTTTAAGCAGACATCTTTTGTGTATAATAAAAGCGAACGTCATAGCAATATAATAGGTCCCAAATCGTGGGACTCGAAGCTCGCAGCAATTTAAAGGCGCCCAAATCGTGAAACTCGAAGCTCGCAGCAATATATATATTTATATATATATATATATATATATATACAGGGTGTTTCAAAATAAAGTATCGTAAATTGGGAAATATAGATCTTGACGAGCTCTCAAAAAAAGTTAGATAACAGTTTCCTGTAAACCCAACCGTTTCCATTATAAAGAGTAATGAAGAAATATTGAAAGATACATGTTTTTTAGGATATTTTCATTTAGGGTAGAGACTTTAATTTAAAAATAGGTACACGTTAGTTGTCTACTAATACGAATTATTACACTGTATTCATTTTGACAAAATAGGATAATTCATTGGCGTAGAATAATGGGGTTTATCAAATAATGTTGACCTTGCACACTTTGAATTTAACAAAAATTAAAACTCATAATTATTTCACATACAATTTTCCACAAAAGAGGTACTCTTGGTTAATCTCAGTAGAGCTTTCCATTTTCGAGATATTTTAAATTATGTCATTCTCAACTCATGCATGAAAACATTGTATTATTAATTCTTTCAAAAATGCGAAGGTTTGTTTTATGAGTATGACTTAATTTAAAATACCTCAAAAATGAAAAGCGCTATAGAGATTAAGCAAAACAACAGCTCGCGGCTTAAATCAAAATAACATTTCGCGGCCGAATTTAAGAATAGTTTTCAATAAACGCTTCCTAATATACAAATTATTTATTTTCTAGAACCTAGAAGCGTATGGAATATCATGATGCAAGGTATCGCAGAAAAATTCATTAGCGTCTAAAATCGCGGCGTTTATTACTTCGTAATCTTGTTTCATTTATTTGTTACGCGCGCTGCCTCTTCTTTGTTTAATACCTAAATTTAATGCTTGCGGTCTCCTTCTATCCTACAGTGAATGCGAAGCTCGTAAACATTTCGTATCTATTTCTATTACATTTTCTGGGTTATTCAATGATTGAGGCGTCCCTTGGAATACAAGTTTCGTTCGTTAATTAGTTTATTTAGGTAGTTTTAAATACGTATGATTAATATTCTAAGAAATTCCTTATTCAAATAAATTTCTGTAATCCACAGGGCAATTAATTTAAGCTTAATTGTTTTTTAATGCAAAAGGGGTTACATTTTATAGATAATATTTGCCTTTAACATCAAAATGTGTTTTAATACACCTATTAGAATTGGGGTTTCAAATACACAAAATTACTTATTTTTATTCAAATGCTTAAAGCTAGTACTATTCTATGCTATGTACAGGAAATGAAAAGAATTTCTATCAGAAATGCATTGATAATTAATAAGTGAAAATAAATGCCTTTGTATCTATCTTAAAAAGATCGATTTGCGTTTGCATCAATGCGTTTTACTGTATCTCACAATTAATTATTTTTACATATATAACTTACGTTACTTGCTCTTTATTAACAATATGCTTATATCATACAGGGTGATTATTTATACACGAGCAATTGCATTTTTTGCTTGTAAATCAATGAATAACAGTACGCTTGCATTATAATACAAGATGTAACCATGAATTTACAGAAATTTCTATTTTTCCGGATTCTATTATACTACTTTATTGGGATTTATTTGTATAATTTCGGATTCAATAGCCTTTTATGACCCCTTATCACGTCCATATATATATATATATATATATATATATATATATATATATATATATATTTTGTTGTACATTCAAAGGGTTAAGTTTGGGGTAAACAATACAATTTTGACCACCTTGTATAGAGAAAAGAACAAATTATTTACGCGCAAAACTTATTTAATTCATTTAGGGAGAACGGACATGTATTGACTTATTTTTATAACTAATAATAGTATGTTTAAAAGGACATAAAGAAAAACAGTTTTAAAACAATTAGAATACGCATAATTAATTTTAATTTATTTTAATTCAACACGTAAAAGAATTAGAAAACCCACTAGGGTAAGGAAAATCAATAATCCCGAGGCAAAATAAACAAACGTCAGTTTATCTAATACAACGAAATATAAACTCTCAGAATTGTTGGGCTAAACGGTCGAACACCTGCATTTTTAAAAGGTTACATTCGTCGAAATCATGAGCATAATAACACAGGATTTCGTAGAAAATATTTTCAACCGTCAGTTGGTTCAAATAACAAGCTAACAAATTTCTTAAAGAGCAAGGGAGATGCACGATCGATAACATACTACAGATGGAGACATATATAAAAGCGTTGATATTTGAAAACGCACGTACTAATCTACGTGGAGTGAAGATGGGCTGTCAGCAATATAGATTTTCTATAACACAAGTGGGGTTTTGAACGCGACAGCAGACATGCAGCAGACAGAGATAAAAATATTACAGGCGGAGTTTTATGACGACAGAGGGTACTATGGTTGGTTAAGAACGGACAGTTTGCAAAACGTAGACAAACGCGACAGGTGGGAGCGATTTCGGATAGGTACGACACGCAGGCGATATAATTTCAGAAATTTTCAAGTCTGGTGTATCAAAATTTGCAAAATTGTTATTTGAAAATAAGCTTTTTGCGTGAAGTGTGTCCGGGAGGTAGCATTTTGAAATAATATAAATACTCTAGCTAAATAAGTGGGGTCCTCTTTGTTTTATCGTAACTTTTATACCACTTTACTACGATAGACCGACATTATAGTAGAGTTTTTGTTATGTGAGTATTAAAATATTCAGCAATACAGTAAATAGAGTGCTAGCACATGTAACTTAGAAGTAGTGGCCTTCGATTTATTAACGTGAAATACGTGTAGTGTTAATTAAATTAACAGAGGTCAGCCTACTACTAAACCAATCTAAAATCAATAAATAGAATCATAATATACGTGCGTAAGCATCACAAACAACCAGGAGTGTAGGCTGTTGTGAAATGGTACTTGGAAACGAGGCGCTTGGCGAATAATTGGGGTTATCGTATGTGAATTCGCTCAGTATCACAGCGCATAGTCACGAAGCTCAAATGTTCTGGTGATCGTCGTCGAAGGAATGGAGGCCTGAAGCATTCTCCAGGTAATTTATTTGAAATTTCTGTTGTCTAATAAACTTTGTGAAATTTTGATAATGTGTGAGTGAATTTTGGGGTTTATTTATGGTTATATAAACTTATTGGAAAAGATACACGTACTGGACAATCTATTGGGGTTATTTACATATTGAAAAAGGGTGTATTTAGAACTTACTAAATTTTATTCTGAATATAAATTGAATTGTAAAGGGTAAACGGGTCAATTAATTTTGTATTAATTTATGCAAGGTAAAAGGCATATATTAAATAAACTGGGTTATTATGAGCTCACCATACTCCAGTGAACAATTAATTTAGGGTAATATGTGGAGCCCATCTACTCATATTTTATTAAATTTGTTTGCAAAAAATTAGAAAAGCAAGGACTTTAAAAACATATCACATTTTGAGTGTGTAATTAGTGTGTAATTTGTCTGTAAATAGCGGTAAATAAAAGATTGTATAATTGTTGTATTATTTGGCGATTTTATTGAATGATGAGCGAGTGTGAAGGAAGAATGGTTTTATATTAAGATATCCAAGAAGAGGCACAGCTGAGTTAGCCAGGGAAGCTGCGGAAGATTTTTTGAAACAGAAAGTAACAGGGTAAGAGATTTTTTTTTGTACATTTTTTGAAAATTATTTTGATGACACTCAGAAGCCGTAAAAACTGAATCCTCTACCATAGCAATCTTATGACGCCCAATTCGTGGGGCTTGAATGGTTGTTAGAAAAAGGTTCCAGTGATCCAAAAACTGAATCCCCTACCACAGCAATCTTATGACGGCCCAACGTTGAGGCTCGATGTTAAAGCTTTGTCCCAGCTTCGTCCAAGGATTTTTCTGAACTACCACAGCAATATATATCAATTTATGTTTTATGTGAATATAAAATGTTTAAGAAATTGTATTAAACAAGTGTCGGAGAACAATTATTATAAAATTATTAATTGGTAATTTCTGTTTTACGCGAATACTAGAATTGAGGTTAAAAATTAGTTTGAAGTGACTAAGGAGGGTATTAGTTATTTTTGCGAAGATTGTCATACTGTGTAAATCTTTCAGGATATATGGGATAAATATTGCTTTGTCCGCTGATTGGTTTTCCTTTTTATAACTTGTGTTATTAGAGGTTTTGCAAATAAATTTCTTCTCTTGAGATTTTTGTATCTTTTTTTTGGACCCGGCCTGCACTGCGACTTTCTAACTAGCACAGCAAACATCCGATTCTTTTTTTTGTTGCGATACTCGGTGCGGACCATTTTCATTGTGGACGTTATTTCATTTCTTTTGCGCATGGAATACCGTGACAAGCCCTTCTGATTTCAGTGATAAACTTTGTATAGGATTATTGTGTAATTGTTCGAATTCTGGGGAATTCAGCAATTCACAAAATCTTTAATTGTAATCGGTTTTGGTCATAATAACTTACAATATTGCCTTTGTTTGCTCTAGAGTAAATTAGGTTAGAATCAAATTTGATAGACTTTTTAGTCGAATTCTTAATATCTGCACAAGAATAACGTGCCACTGTTAACAATAATTTAAAGAAATCGCAGTAAATATTGTTTGTTGAAAATGCTTCTGTGAAAAGCCTGAATGAAATTCACATAGTTTCTTGCTAGTAACTTCAAAACACGAATTATTTTTTGCATACAGTATGATTTTTTTATATCGGAATCGTTAGACATCGACTATGCTTTTTAATGTAGATGCAAAATTATTAATTAGCTTCCACCAGTACAATTAGGGTTAGAAGCAACTTTCTTTGTAGTTCCTTCTGATGACCTACTTAAACCTATACGGATAGCAAATATATCTTGAACTTATTCAGACCCTAAGCATTTATTCGAATGCAATTTTAACTTTTCACGATGTCTAACCTACTTTTACGCTTGCTACGGCACTTGCCTTTGGCGGTGAAACTACTTCTTGAACTTTTTATTAGTGTTGGCCTACTTTGAATTGCTAACGCTCCTAATTATGCGAAATAGGTAAAGTTGTAACAATAGCTTATTTTCCAATTTTACAACTTACTTTAGTTAATTGCTTTTATTTTCCTAGTTTTTGTAGAATAAGCAATTTTATATCCTCCCCAGTCGTGTTGCTGAATAATTGAGTTACACTTTTACTAGCTCTAAATATCCCTTTAAACCACTTGTTAATTTCGATTGGATTTGATCATTTATACAATGAGGAGTTTCAAGTACTTAAAACAAAGTTTATACAAACTCAAGAAACTGTAGTAGAATTTTTAGTGACTAAGATTCTATAATTCCTTTTTTTTTTTAAATTAATTAAATAATTTTCCATAATAAGTTTCATTTGCAGCCGCGCATTCTATCACTTAAAACTAATAGCAAATTTTCTAGATAACGTTCCTTGACGATTATATAAAACAAATTACTCTTAAATAAAATTCTATATCTTGTCTCTTATGCTCGTGCTGTATGGACGACGTTTGCTGAGTGAGCCTCGATAAAAGATGAATGTTATAAATTATGCCCGTTCACTAATTATTTTTGGCTAGCTCTTTTCAAATTAAATCCACTAGAATAGGGCATTAGATTTATAATTATATACTAAGTATTCTTTTTCATACAATCTATCAAATACTAATTACTACTTCGACAGCACAACATTTGATTTTTCAATGCTCTACCAGAAGGTACTACATTGACCTGGAAGCAAGTTTTTCTTACTTGAAAAATTTTGAATGTTGCCAAACCCTTGCTGTTACAAGCAAGGTAGGGATCTTTACCGTGCCTGACACCACACACACGGAACCTCTATTTTACCTCATTTGAACGAGGGAGTAATTTTGCGAAAAATGCTTATAGGTCTTTCAAAATCTCATAGGCTGTGAGATGCGCAATGAAGGAAGCGAGAGGTATCGTATAAAAAGAAAGAACAATACAATATAAGTAAACTGTAAAAACATTCATTTTCCGGATGCATATTCTGAATTAACTCATCTGCTATGCTATGTGGGTTGCATAACCAGTAATTTATCAACATTAATATAAATTATAAAAGTACAATGTTTGTATGCGGAACCTGTAACTTTTTTGGTGTATTGTTTATTGTTCTATTCGTGTGTCATGTTTCCATGCGTGTGTGGATAAAAATAAACAGGCTAAATTTTTTAAAACTCTTGGCAGCCAAAATACTCTTCTCTTATTATTTTTTAAGAATGCATATTTTGTAGAATCATAAAATTACTACCACAATCCTCAAATTGGCTCGCATTAGATTTAGGACTTCTCTTATTAATTTTCTTCCTTCTGAAATAATTCGCTAGACAGTGTTTAGTCCAACTCCAGTTGCTGCTTGTTCTTGTAAATTATTCATAGGAATGACATGCATTTCATTCTTTTCTTTTCTCATAAATTTTACACACTATAAATAATTAGTCTTCATTGACTGTGAACTGAAACCTTCATTATAGCTACAAATAAAAAACTAGACTGAATTGCAGTAGTTTTGAAAAAACTGGTTGAAGTTGAATCAAGGCTGAAATCTCATAAATAATAATCAAAAACAATAATAGTGAACCACAAATCTTAATACGCAACAGCTGAGTTGCAAATGTTTTTAGGACGCACTTTAACGTAAATAATTAAGTTGGTTTTTGCGCAACAGCCCATGAGGTTTTGAAAGACCTCTATTTAACAGTTTTCAAACGGACCGTGTCGGGATTCAAACCCGGGACCTTGAGTACAGTAGTCATACGCATACCAACTATGTCACCGAGTCGCCTCTACATCCATAACAGCTTTTCTCTAGCAAACAATATCTAACATCTAGAAAAAACAGCTTTCTCTCAACACAATCCTTAAATATTGAAAATAAAGTCCACAACTGCCAGAACGGCCTTGCTTTTTGAACAAAATCTTAAATCTAACAAAAGAATATATAACTTCTGGATAATTACTCGCCTATACTAAAAATAAAGTCCAAAAAGGTTTTTCTTCTATAATTACAATGAGCACTCATACATCCTAATCTCTTAAGTTTCATTCACAAATAATTTTTAAATTAAATTTTATTATGTACAGTATATATCAAGAAAAGTCGGATGATTCAATATCCACCTTTTTAAATTCAGATTTATGCATATCCGATAAGCTTTAATTATTAATTTTTATACTGTCAAAACTGCATCCTAGGCTGGCACCCTTTAAATCAATTTATCGGGCTTATACATACAGCTCGCGCACTATATATATATATATATATATATATATATATATATATATATATATATAAGATAAATAAGTTTAATGAGTCTTCAATTAATACAAAGTAAAGAAAAATTTAATGGCAAGTGACCAAAATTCAGCCACGAGGGCATCCTGTCGACGCGTTTCGTACTAATTGAGACTCATCAGGACAGGAGTAGCAAAGTTGTAATATTTAATGCAGACACATTATGAGAAGTACAGCATCACCTAGCTCACAGTTTGGGTCTTCGTGTTGTTTCACCTGACTTCGCAGGTTTTAGCAACAGCCAGCATAGAGGAGGTCCGGCTAAACTACCTTTTCCCATAGCCAAAAGTTACAAAATAAAAGATAAATAAGTTCAATGAGCCTTCATTTAATACAAAGTAAAAAAAATGTAATGGCAAGTGACTAAAATTCAGCCACGAGGGCATCCTGTCGACGCGTTTCGTCCTAATTGAGGCTCATCAGGACAGGAGTAGCAAAGTTGTAATATTTAATGCAGACACATTATGAGAAGTACAGCATCACCTAGTTTGTGTCTTCGTGTTGTTTCACCTGACTTCGCAGGTTTTAGCAACAGCCAGCATAGAGGAGGTCCGGCTAAACTACCTTTTTCCATAGCCAAAGGTTACAAAATAAAAGATAAATAAGTTCAATGAGTCTTCATTTAATACAAAGTAAAAAAAATATAATGGCAAGTGACTCAAATTCAGCCACGAGGTCATCCTGTCGACGCGTCAATGTTGTCGTATGCCAAGAAGAGGATGTGTGGATCAGATGTTTGTAATGCAACAAATAGTCAGAAAGTGTATGCATGCCAGAAAGGAAATGTATGCAGCATTTGCAGATCTGGAAAAGGCGTATGACTCTGTGAACATAAGAGAATTATGGAAGGCACTGCGTTAATAGGGCGTAAGCAAGTGCTTGATAAAATATACTACAGCGGTGTACGAAAATAGTAGAGCGTGTGTACGTGTGAATGGTAACATGGGGCAATACTTTGACATAGTAGAAAATATAAGACAGAAGTGTAAGAGTATAAGAAATACATCAACCTCTATATGACGTCATCTTTCTGGTGTATTTCATCAACTTCCTAAACGTGCCCAATATTTAATTTCTCAACCCTGTATTTGCACATAAATGAACGTAGCTTTTGTTAATTATGTAATTAAATCCCGTACGTTGAATTTATTATAGTGTGAAAAGATCATGAGGCGAATATAAACTTAAATTCCCATTTTTTGAATTGATTCATTTCAAAGTGTGTAAAAATAATTACTTTTGAGAAATACTTTGTGTAAATAATCATTCTTAGTAATAACAAATTTTCATTGTATCCTTGTAAAAGAAAAGCATAAAATTCATACACTGTTGAATGCAAATCAATCACCAAAGAAGCATTTGCGATCTTTAATTGATTATGTATTTAATTTTCGTGTATTAAATAAAACGTGCTAATTCTAGAATTTTAGATTATTTAATCAGAAAATACGTCATTTTATTAGAAATGTTTTAAAATCCAATTGTTTTCAACAATGTACAAGCACTCCCATTCAAAGAAACGGGCGTCTATCAAAAAATCATAAAATATATAAGATAAGCGAGTTTAATAGCTTTACATATTACCGAGAGAAAAAAATAGCGTACATTGACTTCGTTTATTAACAAAGGATAGGAGACGTTTACAATAAATATAAATTATAAAAACGTCCTAACTTTACGCGACATCCCAGGATGACTAATGCTTTGCGATAAATCTGGAATCGAATGATAAAATGGTGTAGTTAGAATTTTTGTATATAAACAGAAGTAGTTAAGATTCGGGATTCATTTATTTCTCGAACATGAAGGTTTTGAATAAAGATTAATTCTTTAATATATCGAACGTGTAATTGCGAGTAAATTATAACTCATTTTATGACATGCAATCAATAGCATAGAATTTTAAATTATGCAGTATAATTATTGTGTAAAATACTACAAAAATTAAACAATCTTCGAGAAAATAATCTTGATATAAAAGCTAATGTGATTTTAATTGATTAAAAATAAAATGCAATTTGCAAACTGCTATTTCAACTTCAAATGTGAATTAAACATCTAGGCCAAAGGCCACACGCAAATTGCTGGCTAGAACACTACTGTTCTGCATCATGTGTTCTTATCAAATACCCATGCCAGACTGATGGCCGGCACACTGTGCATAGTGTTTCAAAGGCGCTTGACATTGAGGTATTTATTCAAACAACTAACGCCTGCTGTTAGCAATTAAACTAGCACTAGAGAATAATCTCTGCATTATGATTGGGCTACACGATCCCAATACAAATATTTAGATGAATGACGATATTTACTCGTTTAATTGAATAGACAAAATGACGTATTTAACAAATAACTTTTAGGTAACTTGCAGTCGTCGAAAAAAGTTGTTACAAGTGGAGTAGGTGACCTAGAAAAAAAATTGAATCGAAAACCTCAATAACAAAGAAATTTATTTTACGAACATGAAGGAAAACATACAGTCCCAAAAGAATATTTACAAACATCGAAAATACCTGGTTGCGGAAACGTTCGTTACAATGTGATGTACATATAGCGTAAATTTACATAATATACAGTATAGAATTTACATAGAAAAATATCAAGCACAGAATCTTACTATCTAATTACAAACATACCTACAATAAGTTTAAACCCTAAATATGTATAAGAAATATCGAAATAATAATATAGTCAGTAAAAAACCTTTCTGTGGGAAATGCATCTCGTATCATTAAAATTTTGACTGCCTAATATTTGACGTTCACATTAAGTTAAACAGTAAAAAGCAAACAGTAGAAAAGTGCTCTAAACGCTTTAAAATTTTTACAGTAATTTTTACATAATTAAGCGTGCTTTATCATCGGCCTACCATGTATTGTAGAATTAATTAAAAGCCAAGGTCTATCTTCGAAAACAGTAACACAAAATAAAGTAAATAGGAAAGCATATTATACCTGGGGTTATCTTCTCTCGGGTGTCATCTCACGAAGTGCAGCTGGGGGCTGGAACAGCTTAACGGTACTGCACTAGCACAAACGCATTTTAAGCACGCGACTTCTCAACACCCAAAGAGCAATAGAACTAACAAGGAAACGTCGACTTATTAACAGAGGAGTCGAATTAGTAAAAGTAAAAGTAAAAGTTGGAGTCGTATTTATACTGCTTTAGAAAATCATGGAACGGAAAATATCAAACCATTCCCACCGATATTGGTATAGAATATTCTGAGAAGGCAGGCAAAAAACATACACCGGCAAAATCTTAATAGAATTTAGAAAACAAAATACGATAATTAATTCTATTGAATTTCGTTGGTTGCAAGAACAGCAATCTACATTTTAAAATGCCCTTGCGATTTATGCAATTAGAAATATTGCCAAGCAAGTAGATTGCTGACTTTTAACAAATAATAGAGGTTTATGTGGTTATCGATCCACACTGTAAATATTTTAGGAATAATTTAATAAGGAGAGACGTTACTACCAATAAAACTTGGGCAACGGACACGTTCAAATATAACAATGCGGAATTTCAAAGAATACGAGCAAATAATAAACACATTTAAGCATTTAATATTTTTAAAGAACCTATTTATAAGTGGTTTTAACAAGTATCAACTATAACGGGCAGTGGTTATAATTATTTTACGAAGAATTTCTATGGCGACTTTCCCGGTTTTAGAGTAGCAAATATTTTGAGAAACCTATTTGGAATAATAAACTAACTAGCACGTATCATGAAAGAGGGTTTATTTAAAGTCGTTTGAGAAGCAAACATTTCAAAGAATTTAAAGTATTAGAAGATGCAAATGTTTGTTTGGCTTTTTAATGAATTGGTAAGGGGTTACGGAATATACTTCACGTATTGAGAAATATTTTTATGCAGAAGAGTTTTTAATACTTGAATATTTGTTAAGTATAAATTATTTTGTGAGAATAACAGGGGGAATAATATTAGCGGTTACAATCACGGTCGTTGTAATTTCATGCAAAATCTCTCTTTCAGAAAGTTACCGTAACAGGTTAGAACATATTGTAAGTATGTTTATATTTAGATAATAAGATTTTGTTTGCGATATTTTTAAACGTTTAGTTTATGCTGTATTATATGTAAATGTATTTTAAGCATTTGTGATCATCCTTTTGGGACTATATGTTCTCCTACATATTCGTAATATAGTTTGTTGTTACTGAAGTTTCCAATCCTTGTCTTTCTAGATCACCCATTACGTCGTTTTTGAACTATCCTAAACTCTGATCGTTTTGGAGTTCGTTTCTTCCATTCTGTCCCTGTTTTGTTGCGGTATTCGGTGTGGGCGATCTTCTCTACTTACTTTGCTGCTTTCGTTTTTGTCTGCACGGAATACCAACCGGACAATACCTGTCATAGATTGTCCGATACCGCCTTTATGTAGGTATAAATTTTATTCTTTCAAAGTGGAAGAAGGTTCTCCTCGCTCCGTTATACCCAACCTTTAAGTAATGTTATAAATGGTATTCGAAATTGACTTGTTTGTTAAATATCAAAAAATGTTCTATTTGGTTATTGTTGTAACCGTTTTGTTTTATTAGTTAAATAACTATTTGCAACAAGTGGGTGCATAAATTGGGCTCATACGAGAATTAATAAAAAGTCATGAAGTCAATAAATTACATTCTCTCAAAATTTATTGGTAGAATTATCACACTGATTACAAACAACGCAAAAGGCGCAGCAAAGAAATGGGTAATTGATGTCGAAATAAAAAATTACAACAGTTCTGAGAAGAACAGCTTCAATAATACAATGTTTAGGTGAAAGCTACTGGCCACAACGAGGAACTTTGAAACATCTTTACTGCTATAATAATGGAAACATTTTAAAGATTTTTCAACTTTTTCGCTAAATATGATCCTGTTATGGAAGAGCATTTCAAACGGAAACCAATAAATGGGAACAAAGTTAGCCATCGTTTAGAAAAAATATAGAATAAGAAGTAACTGCGTTGATTTAAAAAAATATTACTTTTTCAACAATCTCTTATATAATACGGGTATGATACTATAGTGTAACAGGCTACTATTAACGCGTTTCACTAATTTAAAACAAGTAATAACAAGTCTTTATTACTCACTGTTTACTAGTCTAATTAACAGTATATGCCTTATTTATAGATGTTTTCAGTCCTATTAACAATGAAGCAGTATATCATTAATGTTCTTTATAAGCACTAATATCTTCTTAAACTAAATTCTTAACCATAAAACTTCTCAACAACACTAAACACTACTATAATTTATTTATTACACTTTTGTCTATTTATATCTTCTACAAGCTGGCGGTACAATATGCACGTTCACAGAACACAAATTTATATTTACTCTTGGACTTTCGAAAGCGTAACTAATTAACTTTACACGATATAATTTATATTCGACATTTAGATATAGACTAAATCTGTACTTCATCAGTGATCTTATTTATATCTTGCATTAAATAGATGATTCATACTCTGGTATGTGCTCGAACATTCTCGATTCCTGGAGAATGTACTTGAGTTATGAAGCTTGTGTGTTTGACGGGTTGCCTAATAGTAGTTCGTAACACTGCCCCCCTCTTTAAAACCGTTACGTCCCGTAACTGCAAAAACATTTTGACGTCAATTTGATGACTGATGACGCTATCGGCAGCTATCTTCTCTGGTGCATTCACCACGTCGTTAGAAATAACAGTCAACAGTCTTTCTTTGGTCTTAGTAGGCAACCGGTTGATAGCAACAAACAAGGACCTGGATATTGGTTCTCTGGAAAATTACTTCTAGCATATTTCGAACTATTCTGCAATCTAAGCGATCCAGTCCACAGCCGAGCTTGGGCTCCGCTAGTCTCGTTAGTCTATTTTCCATCATCTGAGCCTGAAGATTCAACAAGGCCTTCCATAGATGTCCATAGCTAGGTCCCTGCCATGAAGAATTTTTGGTGACCAGATAGTAAATATAACGATTTCTATCTTAAAGAACTAAAGCTTTTCCTACAGTTGGCTCCTGTTCTACTAATTAATCTACACATCTAAACCTTTTCTTGTACACAATAGCTATCCCTCTTGGCATTTACTGATCTTGAGCTACGCATGTGCAAGAGAATACTCTTCTGGAGCTCTAAACAGATTTTGCTATTTTTCAACAACAACGCCAAATCTCGCCTTAGCGGAACCACCATACTTCGCCATGAAGTTCTCAAAATCTACATTTGGCTCACGATTAATAACTCTCCGAACACCATTTACTCGAGCCAGCATAAGATGATAAACGGTCAAAGTGTACCACTTTCGGTTTACCATGGGGAGATCTTCTGATCCGGTACACTACATCATTAATTCTTTTTAACACTTCGTACGGGCTTTCCCATTGTCTTTGTAATTTTGGCGACATTCCACGCTTTCTTTGTGGATTGTACAACCAGACGCTCTGAAACAACGCTGATTCGAAGTTCCGATTTTGATTGGAGTGTAATTCCAACGGAACTCCATAGCGACATAACAACTCCCTCACTAGTACATCTGCAACCGTTGCAGCTTCTTGGTTAGGTATAGCAGACGCCTCCGGCCATTGGTAAAATAATCCACTGCAACCAAGATGTATATCATTTCTTTCTCTGGTTCAGGAAACGGACCAGCTATATCATTGGTCACCCTCTCAAAAGGATTCTCCACGTTATACTGTCTCATTGGGGCTTTCCGTTTTGTGACCGGGCCATTTCCAGAAGCACACAACTCACATTTCCGGCACCACTTCTTCACATCCTTTTTGCAGTTTACCCAATAGAATCTTTCTCTCACTCTTTCGAGAGTTCTTTTCACGCCAAAGTGCCCTCCGGAAATACCATCGTGCAAGTGCTGCAACACTTCCGGCACTCTGCTTCTTGGCACTATCACTTGAAGTCTCTCAGTGCCATCTCCACATTCCAGGCGTCGTTTCATGATTCTATTTTTAATCACCAAGGCGTCTCACTGTGCCCAGCATGCCTTCAGGTTCCTACTTGAAATACTAATTTCTTCCCAAGCTGGTCGTTGTCCTCTAATTTTTCTCTCAATAATACGCCCCATTTCGTCGTCATTCTCCTGGTCTTCTCGTATTCTTTCGGGTTGCCAAATATTATCGGTTACCGTCATTCCATGAATGACACTTATTTTCTCTTCAATCTTGGAGCAATGATTGCAGTCTACTGGACAAGGTCACCTTGTCAGAGCGTCTGCATTCCGATGGCTAGTTCCAACACGATGTTCTGTATTAAAGTCATATTCCTGCAGCCGTTCTATCCACCTTGCAACTTGCCCTCCAGGATTTTGAAACTGCACTAACCATTTTAGTGCAGCATGGTCTATTCTTAACAGGTATTTACGGCCGAATAAGTACTTATGAAAGTGCTCTACATATTTGACGACGGCCAATAGCTCCCTTCTTGTCACACAATAGTTCCTTTCTGGCCGCGACAAGACCTTGCTGAAATACTCAATAACTTTTTCTTGTCCGTCCTACACTTTAGAAAGAACGCTTCTTATACCTGTGTTGCTGGCTTCGGTATCTTACACAAATTTCCTTCCATCCGTGGATAACTCAGAATTGGTGCTGTAACTAGTAGCCGTTTTAGTTGTTTAAATGCGCTGTGACAGTCGTAATTCCAATTATATTCTTGTCCATCTAATTTCGTCAACGTTTTGCAATGTTCGCACACCCAAGTATAAAACGTCGGTAATATGTGCACAATCTTAGAAAACTGCGTAGGTGGTGAATATCTGCTGGTGTACTCTTGTTCCGTTTTAATTTTGTCAGGGTCAGCTCTTATTCCGGTCTCCGAAACGACATGTCCTAGGTATTTCACTTCCTTTCCAAATAGGTAATATTTCTTGAGGCACAAGATAAGGTTTGCCCGGCGTAATTTTTGAAATATCTCCTCTAGGTTCTTAAGGTGTTATTCAAAAGACCCGCCTAAAACTATCACGTCGTTTAGGTACACCAGATATGTTCTCCAGGACAGTCCACGCCGTATCGACTCCATTAAACGTTCAAAAGTAGCAGCGGCATTGCATAAACCAAGGGGCATAACCTTGAACTGTCATAATCCAGTTCCAATTGTAAACGCAGTTTTCTTTTTATCGTTTGGCTTCAAGCCTATCTGCCAGAATCCGCTTTTCAAGTCCAAGGTCGAAAACTACTTAGATCCGGATAGAGTACCCAAGGTGTCATCGATTCTGGGCAAAGGATAGCTGTCTTTCTTTGTCAAATTGTTTAGCCGCCGGTAGTCTACACAAAACCTTGTCGACCCATCATTTTTCTTGACAAGCACTACCGGGAATGCCCATGGACTATTCGAGTGTTTAATCACTCCCTGTTCTTCCACGCTGGTTACTCATCTCTTAAAATGGAATCCCATCATCATCCATCCGAAGCACATTTTCTTTCATGTTTACTTGAAACCCATTTTCTCTCATGAGATCTATTCCCAAGATCACTTCTTCTATAATTTTAGCTACTAACACTCGATGATTAATTAGTTTGTCTCCAATTGCCAATGTAACGGCAGTCTCTGCGTGAGTAGAAATTTTCTCACCAGTTGCCGTTCGGAGACATACCGATGCAGGTAGCACTTTTCCTCGGCCAACCAAATCTGCTCTTACAATAGTCCTTGTCGCTCCTGTATCTATGAGTAAATGGACAATTCTACCATTAATTCCACCATCGATATAAATGCTGTTCACACTTCGCATCAACGATGCAGCACGGATAATAATCTCTGGGGCACTTCGATGTGATGTCAACGTTCGCCCCCTTACGTCGACTTGTTTTAGTTTTTCCTGCTGCTCAACGGGTTGTTTTTTTGGTTGAGTACAGCGTTTCTGTATATGACCAACTTCACCGCAGCTCCAGCATCGCAGACCCTATCTCCGCGGTCGTCGTCTTTCCAGCCTTTCTGCCACGCGGTTGATTATTTCTTCCATGCTTTTCTGCGATTGACCAGGTTCCTCTAAGGCAGACCGAACTTTGTGACCCATCCTGTGTGATGTCTGCTTAGCTGCTTCAAATTCAAGCGCATGAGCCAGGGCGTCATGTAACATTTTTGGTCGTGCTAATCTTAGCGCTTGCTGTATTTCGCAGTCTTTAACGCCATCCACAAAAGTTTGAACAGCCAGTTGTTCGAGGAAGCTATCTGGGGCCGTTGGGTATGCCAATTTAACCAATCTGGCAATGTCAGCTTCGAATTTTTGCAGGCTTTCATTTGTCTTTTGCGAGCGGTTCTTAACTTGTGCATGGTAAACCTGTTGAATGTGAGCGTCTCCATATCTCATCTCAAGCTTCGATGTTAAGAGGCCGTAATCATTCTGCTGGTGGTCGGGAATCGTTTGCAAGATGTTAAGAGCTTCCCCCCGTAGGGCCACTATTAGAGAGATAGTCTTCTCTTTGTTGCACCAACCGTTGGCTATTGCAACAGGTTCAAATTGTTTCAAATATGTGGACCAAGGTGCTTCACCATCGAATGTGGCTGGTTTCACTTTAAATTTTGACGGTAATGACTCGCTTCCTTCTATGCTTCTTTTTTCGGGAATGTTCTGATTTACAACTTGGTTTGCTAATTCAACTGACCGCGTTGTTAGTGAAATCATTTGTTCTTGCAGTCTCATCACCTCTTCTTCCATTTTTATCAATTTACTGTCCAGCTTTTGCTCAACTTTTTTACTTATTAAGTGACATTTTTCGATGCGATGGAGCTTTCCATTAATCTTTGTTCTAATGTGGCCGTCTTTTCATTCAACTCTTCCATTTTCACAGCATTTTTACTAAACCTTTCATGTAACTGGCATATACAAACTACTTAAATGTCTTGAAACTTGTATGTTCTTTCTTTTAAATTAATCACTATATACCCCACACAGCCTGACACCAGTGTTACAGGTTACTATTAACGCGTTTCACTAATTTAAACAAGTAATTACAAGTCTTTATTACTTACTGTTTACAAGTCTAATTAACAGTATATGCCTTACTAATAGATGTTTTCAGTCCAATTAACAATGAAGCGCTATAACATTAATGTTCTTTACAAGCAATAATATTTTCTTAAACTAAATTCTTAACCATAAGGCTTCTCAACAACACTAAACGCTATAATTTATTTATTACACTTTTGTCTATTTATGTATTCTACAAGCTGGCGGTACAATATACACGTTCACAGACATAAATTTATATTTAGTCTTGTACTTTCGAAAGCGTAACTAATTAACTTCACACGATATAATTTATATTCGACATTTAAGTATTGACTAACTCTGTACTTCATCAGCGGTCTTATTTATTCCCTGAATTAAATAGATAATTCATACTCTAATATGTGCTCGAACATTCTCGATTCCTGGAGAATGTACTTGGGTTATGAAGCTTGTGTGTTTGACGGGTTGCCTAGTAGTAGTTCGTAACAATAGAATAATTTTAAGATGCACCCCTGACATAGTTATACTGAGCAAATAACATTTATTGTAAGATGTGTCTTTAAATGCGGATCAAACCGAAATTTATTATTCTTCTTGTCGAGAAAGCAATCGGCTTAAATTTAACTGATACTCTAATTCAAAAGTTAATGGTTCTAGGTATTAAAATTCACAATATTCCTGGGCAGGAACATCGTAGTAAATCTAGCACGAAACGATCTCGAATTAGAGTTGAAAACCGTATTCTCCCACTGAATTCGTCGGCAATGAGTTCGTTGGAAGCTGTAAATTTTGTCAACATTATTCAAAAGGGCTGTTCTATTTTCTGCTTCAATACGAAGAAATGTAAAAGTACACCACCTAACTGGTTTCACTTTAAAACATTAAGCGCAAGATGAGGTATCCGAATAAGTTCTATAAGACCTTTTCGATACGAAATTTGTCATATATGTCGTGCCTTCTATAATACTTTTGAAGATAGTTATACCAATTTTTCTGTTAGAAATTAAGTATATGGTTTATTAGATCGAAAAACAGTTTCGATTTCATGGTTTGATTGTAATTTGGTACAATATTGTGAATCATGAGTAAAGCAATTTAGTCCTAACAATTACATTTATTATCTGTTATGGAAACGCTTAAAATAACTAAAGAATACTTTAACGAACTACGACTAAATCATTCTTTTGTAAAAATGTTCTTAGATGATTAAGAATTGGGAAAAAAGCTACATTTAGGTACCATGTAAAATCTAGACATGGACTAAAAAAATTCACATTGGAAAAATACGTCGCAATTTGAATTTTAGTATGAAAGCTACCACAAATCTTTTATCCATCATAAAGTATAAATTCGATTTTTCTTACTATACTTTTAATGTAATATCGACCACTTTGGAACAGGCGTTAACACAAATTGAACAACGCAGCCAAAATTTTGATTTTTTTCTAAAACAGGTGCCTTAAGATTAACTTCAACTTTATATAAATTTGAAAAAGTAGTAAACCACCACGATGAAGCAGAAATTAATGACACTGATCTTGCTGACGAAATGTCGGTTCTATGTATGTCAATAGTAGCCAAACAAACCTACAAAGGTATAAAAGTTTGTTATAGAAATGAATACTGCATCTAAAGTAAATATAGCATTGAGGATATTAATAACCCTACCGATAACAATAGCCACTGGAGAAAGAAGTTTTCAGAAAGTAATTAATAGAAACGTATCTTCATTCGAGTGTATCTCAAGTACGGTTAGCTGACTTCCAACAAAGCTATTGAATATGCGGTTTTTCCAAGCTTGCATTTCAAAATTAATTAAAAAATTTCCTGATACAAAGGCACGGAAGCAAACATTTTTCTTAACGATCAACGATTATTACGTATCGGAAACTTTTTTAATTATAGGTATCATTATATTATATTATATTCTACTATTTTACATAGATTAAAGTTAAAAGCATTCTAGCATTAATACGCTTTTCTCTAAAAAGGTAAATTATATTTGTTTCATTCTATAGTGTTTATACTCCATCTGCATATAGCTTTCGCACAGCTACTGTTCTGCTTTTATACGCTTGACTTATTAGTCAATTAATACCAAAAACTTTAATAATTGATACTATTTCGATTGCCCTGTATTATATAAAAAGCTTTTATTATGATTGATAGATTTTTACTCTATATGAGTTTCGATACCCGGAAGCGTTAATAATCAAATACTCATCCGAACGCTACAGTCAGTAGTAGAAACGCGTAATTAAATTTTTGAGCTTTTAGTTTTATGATGTTCCAATGTATATTTAATATTTTTAATACGCATTTTAAAATGTATCTATTATAAATGAGCAATAAGTGATATGGGTTTTGTTTTCAAGATATATGGAGCTTTCGATGATTTAATAGCTAATAATTAAGGTAAGTGTACCTAACTTGGGCACTGTACCTATAATGGGCATCCTTGGAATGTGCAAGAAAAATAAGGACTTTTCAAGAAGCAATACAAAAGAAAGTAGTGGTAGGGGTGGCCTTGGTCTTTTGCTAAACCCTAAACCACAATTCACACTCAGTTTGACTGTGGCTGGTGCAGTACACATTTTATTTTGTGCTAAAGTAGAAGACTGCTTGCCAAACACACTTCCTTATTGCATTTGCTAAGACGTAAGTTTTTATTAATTTTCTTTTATAGTAAGTTTCATGTAACTTTTTATTGAATTATGTGCTTCCTTCTTGATATGTTGCTTACAACTAGACAAATAAAACCTGAAAATACAGTTAGATTTGCATCCTGTCTTTTGGAATGGGTTGCCCAATTTAGGAACTGTAATTTTATCAGTGCACCAATAATGGGCAGAATGCCCAACTTAAGGTATGAGAGACAAGGTGTTAAGGTGCCCCTGTGTGGTAGACCGAATTATGTATAATACATTAGGCCTGACGCCAGTCTCTAAACGCAACTCGTTCCAATAATGGGCCCCCGGGCCCAATATAAGGGTATTGGTAGTGCCCATCATTGGTGCATCACTTATTGTATGCAACATTTTTGTGTTTTACCTTGTTACCGTGTTAATTTTTTGTTTTGTTTCAGAATCATGGAGAGGCGATATAATCACTATTCAGAGGACGTCTTAAAAAAAGCTTTAAAAGAGGTGGAAGACGGAAAACCAATAAAGGCAACTGCAAGGAAATACAATATAGCACGTAGCACGTTGCAACGACGATTAAAACTTACAGTTCTGTTGCAACATGCATGAGACCCCCAACAGTTTTTACTAGCGAACAAGAATTAATATTTGTACGCTGGATAAAAGAAATGGCTAAAAGAGGCTTTCCAATTTCAAAGGAAACTCTTTTATTTAGCGTATCAAAAACAGCAAAAGAGCTCAAATTAACCTTTGGAGGACCAGATGGCAGTTCTGACCCTGGAAGAAAGTGGTACGAAAGTTTTATGAAACGCCATCCCAACATCTCAAAACGCACAAGCCAGAATTTAACAGTCCAGAGAAGGGCAGTTAACCAGAAAGAGATAGAAAATTGGTTTAAAGAGATAAAAAACTACATAGAAGAGAAGAATATGGTTCCAGCATTATCAGATCCCATGCGTGTTTTTAATTGCGATGAAACTGCTTTTTTCTTGAATCCGAAGCCTGGAAACGTGTTAGCAGAAAAAGGATCTAAAACAATATACACAGCTGCCGGTGGTGACGAAAAGTTAAATGTGACTGTGCTGCTAACAGCTAATGCAGCCGGGATACTTCCACCACCAATGATAGTTCACCGATATGCTAGAATACCTCAAATAATTGCCTCTACCATGCCTGCTAATTGGGCTATAGGCAGGTCGGAGAATGGCTGGATGACTCATGAAACGTTCTTTGAGTACATTGTGAATATTTTTGAGCCATGGCTGACCATGCATAGTATCGAACGACCAGTTGTATTCTTCATGGATGGTCACACTTCACATATTTCCATGGCTTTGGCTAACTTCTGTGTCCACAAACAAATAGAGCTAATATCGCTTTTACCAAATGCCACCCATTTGATCCAGCCGATGGACTTGGCTGTATTTCATAGCCTAAAAAACAGCTGGAAGCAACAAGTTGCTGAATGGCGCATGAAAAACGAAGGAAAACAAGTAGAAAAACATACTTTTCCAGCGATTTTAGAGAAAATATTGGCTAAACTGGCAACTACTACAATCCAAAACGGTTTCAAAGCTTGTGGGCTAGTACCATGGAACCCGACTGTAGTTAAAATACCGGAGGTGTCTCAATTAAAGAACACCAATAGTGGTATTCAACACCTACAATCTCCAAATATACCAATGGACACATTCCTTAATATCCTAGAAAGGAAAATAGGGCCAACTAAAGTTCAAGTATTTAAAGAAAATATAGGAGAGTGGAGCGGAGATATTAAGGATTATTCTCTATATTATCTTTGGCTGGCTGCAAAAACATGTGGTAATCCGGAAACTAAGGAATTGGTAATGTGCTCTATAGCTGAAAGTGCCAAGCAACTGGTGAAGGAAACGCCAGCCACATCTTCAAATCAGGGTATTTCAGCTATAGATATTCAAGAAGCTAACCCATCTACAGCACTTGATACTTTGACAAATATTCCATCAACTCCCGAACCTCCTATTAGCCATGCCACTGTCGTGATAAACCCGCTAGTGCCATCTCCATTCAAACGAACACTTTTTTGGCCTGGAGAGACTACGGAAAGTAAAAAGAAGCGTGCGAGAAAGGAAAAGTTGCCAGCCGTTGTTACCTCTCCACAGATGCTTGCATACTTTGCAAAAAAGGAAGAAAACAAAAAACAAATAGAAGAGGAGAAACAAAGAAAAAAAATTGCACGAGATGCAAAGAAGAAAGCAACGGAGCAGAAACGGAGGGCAACACAAAAGGCCGGGGAATCGTCATCTTCCTGTACATCGTCATCTGTTTTTTTTTGCAGAATCTGGAGAGTCTCCCCTTGCTATGGAGAGTAGCGAAGAGGAAGATCCTGTTGCTGTCACCACCTTAAGCGAAATAAATGAAGGTGATTTTGTTATAGGCAAATTTTTGGGTGGTAAGAGGGGAACAACTATTTACAAGTATTTGTGTGTAATACAGCAAAAAGGACCTGGACCACGGGACGTAGTTGTTCAAGGCCTTAGGTCCGTGGATTCCGACAAGAAAACTTTTGTGGTGGTGGAAAATGACATTTCTATAATGAACATAAACCAAATTATAAATGTGGTTGTAACTCCTGATGTAGTTAATAAAGACCGGCAAATTGCATATAGTTTTAAGAAAAAATTAGATGTCAGAGAAAAGTAATATTTTTAGTTTTTAACATACCTACTTGTAGTTCTTATATTTTTGTAGTGTTAAGTCATTATAATGTCGTATAACAATAATAGTTAATAAAGCTTTGTCCATAGATAGTTGTTTTATTATTTTACGGCCGTGATCTAATTGAAATAACAACTAATTTTCAACTCTGATGACATTTAATAGGGGGCCCAATATAGGGGTGCCCAATATAGGAGAGTGCTAAAAATTGGGTGCCCATTATAGGTCCTTCAAGGATGAAGTATAAATATTTTTTTATTCGGGATATATGGCGGTTGTTTATCGATATAGTTATAGAATCTTTTAAATTAAAGTTATGACAATGACTGATAAGCGGTACGTAGCCTCAGCTTTACTGTTGGTAGAGAAAACCGGTTTTAGTCCTTAATGGGCCCATTATTGGTACACTTACCTTACTAAGTACATAACGAAATATCAACTATGGTTATCAAAAATACATTTCTAAGGTCAGGCCTGTAACAGTACCCTTAGTTTGTTGGTGTGGATGTCCACAATTCATTTGTAGTAATGGAAAATTAACTACATAAACAAAATATTTGTCAGTCGTATGTACGTAATTGTGTAACCTACCAAAAAGGAAATACCAAATTTCACTTCACAGACATTTCTCACTATTGCATTCTTTATTGCGCTATGGGTTTAAATTCACACGTAAACATACCCAGAAATCTAACTGGTAGTTTTCAGTAGTTTGCTACGTATGTCGACATAGCCTGAAATATAAAAACAAGAATGACCGGGCTCAATCGGCGAGTGGGCGGGGCATTACCAATATAAAAGTAAAGGATAGGCTTGAAATAAAAGCACACATTAATTTAGAACAAAGAATCATATAACAGAGAAACGTCTAATTAGGCAACATGTTACATAAAAAAAGGAAAACCCACTTAAAAAAACACTACCTCTTTCCTTTGTCATACTCTTCAAAAGAATTTCTATAGTATGAAATAAAGGGTATGGCGGCAAAATTATTTAATATCTTCCTAAATTCCCCACTACTAATTTAGGTGGTAACGTCTCCCATGTCTATGACCCCAGAAAAATTTACACCCAAAACTAACTAGTATATAAAAAAAATTAATTCGATAGAAACCAGCAATAGAAATAAACTGAGGGTTGCTATTTAACCACCCACAAGTATACTATATGGGCAAATTATTAGTTTGAATACGAAGTGCGCATCTCGTATTTGACAAAAAAAACAAAAAAAAAAACTAATCAGTAAAACTAATCACTCTAATTATAAAACTTGTGAGTTTCTTTTGACAAACATTTTCGTTTTTTGTTTCAAAACATCGTACCTGTAGGACGATTCTAATATTTATGAATAGGAACCAACAATAGTCCTGGCAGAATTCTGTTGATAGCGTATTATTGCAAGTTGTTATATCTTTAATGAAAATGATTATTGGATAAGTGTAGTTAATTGTTAATCAATATGTATTAATTGTTTTATAATATTCTCCAATAGTAAGTTATTTTTAGTTATGTAAATTAAAAACATTCATAAAATTTGAAGAAAATCAAAAATATCTCAGAAAGTAATGGAATTAGGTATAGGAAATGCTTAACAAAAATGAAAGGACACTTAATGAACTATCCATTGTGGCAATAAAATTGGTAGGGTACCATTTAAAAAAAAAATTAAAAATTGCATTTTGCGAAACCTGACACACCCTGTACACTGTGAAGAAATTTCAAAAAAGTGATAATTACAAATATACTATGGTATATAGTAAAATTTTGTGCATCTTGAAAATTAACATAAGTTGTGTATTAGTGCAGTGGCAATGTATCTAATCAGGGTCATTTTTTCTAAAAGCAGTTGAATATCTCAAAAACTAAAAGGAATAGACAGATATAATTTGATGTCAAATTAAAGCTCTTTTTATGGGCTTTCCAAAAATGTAATAATATATAGGATGTTCCATTTAAAAAAATACAAGTTTAATATGCCCTGGAATTATGAAACACCTTGTATGCTTCCAAATATTTTTAAAATGTGCACTTTGGGCATGCCTAATATGCTTCCAAATTTGGTTTACGTAGCTTTTATAATAACGGAGTTATCGACTGTTGCCACACTAAAAACTCACCCTGTATATATATATATATATATATATATATATATTGACGCGATAGGGAGGTCACGAGAGTTCAAATTCCACAAATAAAACCCACCCATTACCAGAGATCAAATTCTACAACTAAAACCCACCCAAATAGAAAGGAAACCGAAAAAATTTAAATTTGCAAAGATTTATTGTTTCACCTTGTATAATACAAGCGTACTTCTCAGCTATTAAAATGAAAGAAAAACACACTTCCCGTGTATTTAAGAGCCCCAATTTTAAATCAATTTTCAGTCGCGTGTACAAGTTTAAGTGTATTACATGCCCAAAGCCATTAAATTTATTTCGCTATAATGAAAAGCATATTTTTCAGTGTATAAAACAAAAACAAGCCGTGTGTGTAAATAAAATCAATTATTAAAAAGGACAAAGCTCTTACTAATTATGTATATGGATATAAAAGCAAATGCTATTAATTTCTTTGTGTATTACTAAAAATAAGTTCCAATCTTTAAGATATAAATCCATTCATTTTTATTTATTATAAAAATATACCTACTGTGCATAAGAAATTTGCTTTATTTATCGTAATAACCATATCAATCTTTTGCATTTACCAAGGTTAAATAAAGCAACTAACTCTTTAATTAATCATATAAATTGACTTCCGTGTGTATCGAAATATCATTTTAATTTACGTTATAGGTTTTAAATGAAACAAATCTGGAATGTTCTTTATTAATCTAGGCAAATACGTCACATTTACAGAAATATAGTACAAATTAATTGTAGTTAGAATACCGGTTCATGAAATTTGCCTTATCGTCAAACAGGCAAAAAAACGTCGTAAAATCGCTAAGAAAGAATTTATAACTGTCGGATTTTAATATGAAAGAGTGAAACAGATAATCAACTTCGTACCTTGGACAAAGATAAATGGCAAGCTTTACTATGAACATAATTGCGCAACCTAAACTGGTGATTACAATCGAAAAGACAGATAAATCTAAATCATGTGTGTAACTATACATCAATAAAACTTTCAATTACATTTGGCATTTTTGTAAACCATATCTGATAGTGTCAAGTTTTTGACTCATGTCGGATTTGTTTATCTTTCCGATTATAATTACCCGCCCATGCGAAGCAATTGATAAGCGAATCGACCGCGAAAGCCAAAGATACAGATTC
Source organism: Platerodrilus igneus (assembly GCA_036346225.1). NCBI lineage: Eukaryota > Metazoa > Arthropoda > Insecta > Coleoptera > Lycidae > Platerodrilus > Platerodrilus igneus. The sequence goes on from JARFIW010001228.1 coordinate 652,445, forward strand.
AAATCTTATCCGGGACTTTATATTTTTCGTCTTTCAACTACTAACTCGATTTGAAATGATGATTTAGTTTTTGCGTAAAAGCCTAAGTTATTATTTCATCTTATTAACTATAATACCTTAGTATTTATCAACTTGCCTTGTGCAATTGTCCAATATATTGTCACGGGGTAAACTTTGGTAATTTAAATATGGGCTTCTTATCGCTACAGTAACTCTTTAAAGCTCCGGCTCTGCTTAGAACGCGGAAAGTTAACCCTCCTGGGTTTGTAATAGTGACTGGAATGTAAGAAGCCACAAATGAGCCAAAAACTGAACAGATTTAAAATTAAGGCACCGATGACTTTTGGAGCAAGGTAGTACTTTGAACTTTGTTCTAAAATCTCGGCAAAGTACACGTTAAACAGATAAGGGGAGAAATAACTAACAGTAAACACAATTTCATCAGGGCACAATTACCTAACCCTGTACTACTTGTAATATACCGCTAAATGCTATCGAAACCACTATTCACTACTTGATTAATTTCAATAATGATGTTTGTAAGTAAGCACACATTAATATATTCATTGATAATTGGTACTGTAACAACAAACAATACACAAGTTATGAATGGCAATAGTTAATAAGTAATCTTTATTAATTAATCAATACGCTTGCAAATTAATATCATGGTCATAATATGAAATTGCGTTTATATGATAAATTGGTTCAATAATAGCACACGGACAAATTAATATTGTAGCGGGCTACTACTACCGCGTTCCACTAATTTAAAACAAGTAATAACAAGAGCTTATATTACTCACTGCTCACAAGTCTAATTAACAGTATATGCCTTATTTATAGAAGTTTTCAGTCCAATTAACAATGAAGCACTATCACACTAATGAATTTACAAGCACTAATATCTTTTTAGACTAACTTCTTTACCATAGGTCCATTAATAACACTAACACAACTATTTATTTATTACACTACTGTAATTTATTTATTACACTTTTGTCTATTTATGTATTCTACAAGATGGATGTACATTAGACATACAATATAACATTTATGTATACTCTTGAACTTCTAAAAGCTCTACTATTTAACTTTACACGATATAAGTTATATTTGACATTTTGATATAGACTAACTGTGCACTTCATCATCGGTCTTATTTATACCGTGAATTAAAAAGGATGACTCATTCTCCAGTAATTGCTAGAAGTCTCTCGGTCCATGGAGAATATGCAGTGCCTACGGCGCTTGTGTGTTTGACGGGTTGCCTAATAGTATCGCAACTCTGCCCCTCTTTAAAACTGTTAGGTCTCGTAACTGTAAATACATTTTGACGCCAATACTGGTGCATCCACCGCGTCGTTGGAAATAACAGTCAACACTCTTTTCTTGGTCTTGATAGGCAACCGGTTGATAACAACAAACAAGGACCTGGACGTTGGTTTCCTGGAAAACTATTTCTAGCATATTTCGGACTATCCTCCAAGCTAAGCGATCCAGTCCACAGCCTAATTTGGGCACAGCTAGTCTCGTTACTCCATTTTCCATCATCTGAGCCTTAAGATTTAGCAAAGCCTCCCATAGATGTCCATAACTAGGTCTCTGCCATGAAGAATTTTTGGTGACCAGATAGTAAACATAAGGATTTTTATCCTAGAGAACCAAAGCTTTTCTTACAGTTGGCTGCTGTTGTACTAATTCATCCACACATCCAAACTCCTTCTTGAAAACAACAGCTATTCCTCTTGACATTTCCAAATCTTAGGCTACGCAATGTGCAAGGGAATACTCTTCTGGTGCTCTAAACAGATCTTGCTGTTTTTCAACAACAACGCCAAATCTCGCCTTAGCCGAACCACTATACACCGCCATAAAACTCTCAAAATCTACATTTGGCTCATGATTAGTAACTCGTCGAACACGATTCTCATTATTCGAAACTTCCTTGTTGTTGCCAGCGTAGGATGTTAAACGTTCAAAGTATACCACTTTCGGTTTACTACGGGGAGATCTTCTGATCCGATACACTACATCATTAATTCTTTTCCGGTACTCTGCTTCTCGGCACTATCTCTTGAAGTCTCTCAGTGACATTTTCACATTCCAGGCGTCATTTCAAGATTCTATTTTCAATCACTAAGGAGTCCCATTGTGTCCAGTATGCCTTCAGGCTCCTACTTGAAATACTAATTTCTTCCCAAGCTGGTCGTTGTCCTCTACTTTCCACTCAATAATACGTCCCAATTCGACGTCATTCTCCTGGTTTTCTCGTATTCTTTCAGGTTGTCAAGTATCATCGGTTACCGTCATTCTATGGATGACACTTATTTTCGCTCAATCAGTGAGTGGGCGGGGTTTTATACCTATAGATAAATTAAAAAGAAACAAGAAATAGAGAAAAAAAAATTTTACACTCACTCATTCACACTCATTCACACTCAGAACAAAACATACAACGGAAAAAAGGAACTTAGAATTATCAAAATATTTACAGAACACAGTAAAAAAATTATTCATGAAAATGGCGAGCTGTAGTTTTTAGGTAATTACCCCCTGAAAGTAATTAGTAAAAAAAAGAAAGAACCAAACGCAACCCTAAAAACCACAGCTCTAGATCATCGTACGTATAACCTTAACCTATATTTACAAACATAATGGCAACAGCATTTTCAAATGTGCTAGCAAGTCTCTAAACTGTTTCTACATAAATAAGTAGTATATTTTTAGTAATTTATGAACAAATAGTAAGGCAGTAATAAAAGAGCAGTAAATACCAAAATAGTTGAATAATTTTCATATATAAGAATTAAATTTAGAAATGCCATATTTGAACGGTAAAACCCCAAGCGTTCTGGTTCCAAAGTAAGAAGCGAATACAAAGAAAAACTCACCTTCGAGTTGCTGACGTCGAGGTTGAGTCAGTCGCTGGTCCACGTCAGCGAGTAGGTAGGCCTACGCCCAGGAAGAACGCGTTTGGCTTCCCATTACTAAAAGAAACGACAGCTTAAGGGATTAACGTGTTTCCCGCAGGAAGCTAGAATAATTGCGAACAATAGATTAATTTATTAAAACCGAAAAGTACCGTTTTATAAACCCTAAATACTCACCACGCTAAATAATGCGTGCCAGAAATTCGCATAACGTAAAACGGAACGAAGCAAAACAGGACGGATGTTTTCTTGTTGCTGTTCGAACAGAAAGTGAATATTAAATTTGTTTAGCTAAAGCACCAAAGCTCAACGTAAACTTGTCGTCAAGGAAATAAAACAGGAAAACCCTAATTTATTGAAACAATTTTGCCTAATTCTTTAAAAAGGGAAAACACACCAGCATTAATTATTGAATACTTGGAAAGACGCCTATCTAATTAGTAAATTCTACGTTAAGAAATTCTTAGAAAGAATATTTATTTTTCTAATGAGCAAAAAGATTTATTAATTAACATATATAGGAAGTTTATTATTAATTGCAATACAATTTTAAACACGCGAAAGGTATATTTTAATTTACGGAATTAATTTTCGTGTTTAACGCCAAAGGAATTTAAGTTAAAAATTATTGCATATAAACTAATCAATTATTTACGAAAATGAACGTAACACAGTTTACCGGACAAGGTCTCCTTAATAGAGCGTCTGCATTCCGGTGGCTAGATCCTACACGATGTTCTGTGTCGAAATCATATTCCTGCAGCCGCTCTATCCACCTTGCAACTAGCCCTTCAAGGTTTCGAAACTGCAGTAACCATTTTAGTGCAGCATGGTCTGTTCTCAACAGGAATTTACGGCCGTATAAGTACTTATAAAAATGCTCTACGGATTTGACGACGGCCAACAGCTCCCATCTTGTCACACAATAGTTCCTTTCTGGCCGCGACAAGACCTTGCTAAAATACCCAATAACTTTTTCTTGTCTGTCCTGCACTTGAGAAAGAACGCTTTCTATAGTTGTTTCACAGGCTTCGGTATCCAACACAAATTTTCCCTCAATCCGTGGATAACTCAAAATTGGTGCTGTAACTAGTAGCCGTTTCAGTTGTTCAAATACACTGTGGCAGTCGTCATTCCAATCATAGTCTTGTCCATCTTCGGTTAATTTCGTTAACGGTTTAGCAATGTTCGCAAACCCAAGTATAAGACGTCGGTAATATATGCACAATCCTAGAAAACTGCGTAGTTGGTGTATATCTGCTGGTGTAGGCCACTTTTGTATCGTTTTTATTATGTCAGGGTCAGCTCTTATTTCGGTCTCCGAAACGACATGTCCTAGGTATTTCACCTCTTTTCCAAATAGGTGACACTTCTTGGGGCTCAATGTAAGGTTTGCCCCGCGTAATATTTGGAATATCTCCTTTAGGTTCTTAAAGTGTTTTTCAAAAGACCGGCCTAACACTATCACGTCGTCTAGGTACACCAGACACGTTTTCCAGAACAGTCCACGCAGAATCGACTACATCAATCGTTCAAAAGTAACAGGGGCATTGCATAATCCAAATGGCATGACCTTGAACTGCCATAATCCAGTTCCAATCGTAAACGCAGTTTTCTCTTTATTGTTTGGCTCCAAGCCTGCCTGCCAGTATCCGCTTTTCAAGTCCAAGGTCGAAAACCATTTAGATCCGGATAGAGTATCCAAGGTGTCATCAATTCTGGGCAAAGGATAGCTGTCTTTCTCTGTCATATTGTTTAACCGCCGGTAGTCTACACAAAACCTTGTCGACCTACTTTTTTTCTTGATAAGCACTAACGGGGATACCCATGGACTATTCGAGGGTTCAATCACTCCTTGTTCTTCTATGTCGGTGCTAATTTGCTCGGCTTCCTTACGTTTTGCCAAAGGAAGCCGCCTGGGGTGTTCTCTTATCGGTTGCGCATCTCCAGTATTGATCTTATGTTGCACAACATTCGTCTTTCCTTTCTAATTATCATCCAGTGCAAACACACCTCGATATCGTCCTACCAGTTCTTTCACCTTGCCCAGTTGGTCGCCGTTTAATCCTTGACACAAAGGTATCATCATATTTTCTGTGAGCAACCGTTGGCTGGTTTATCTTCTGTGTCGTCCACACAACGTTTAATATGGCATACTGGAATGCAACTTCCCACAATCATGTCTTTCTTCTGGGTCACCGTATGTGGATTAATGTTTAGCACCCTTACTGGTATCATACTCCGAAACTTACGCAGCGTTCTTCCAATCAGTAATCCCTCCTGACCCATTCCCGATTCAGTTGCTTCCATCATGCATACTTGTCCTTCCCGGAGAGTACCATCCTGGCGTCCCATTACTATCATTTCCGCCTTCTCAGGTATTTTCATATCACAAATCATTCGCAATTGCATCGTCTGGTTACTCGTCCCTTAAAATGGAATCTCATCATCATCCATCCGAAGCACATTTTCTTTCATGTTTACATGAAACTCATATTCTCTCATGAGATTCATTCCCAAGATCACTTCTTCTGTGATTTCAGCTACCAACACCTGATGATTAATTAGTCTGTCTCCAATTCCTAACGTTACGGCAGTCTCTCCGTGAGTAAAAATTTTCTCACCACTTGCCGTTCGAAGACATACCCATACAGGTAGCACTTTTCCACGACCAACCAAATCTGGTCTCACAATAGCCCTAATCTCCTGTGTCCACGAGTAATCGGACAACCCTACCATTAATTCCACCATCGATATAAATGCTGTCCAGACTTCCTATCAACGATGCAGCACGGATGATAATCTCCGGGGCACTACGTTGTGCTGTCAACGTTCGCCCTCTTACGTCGACTTGCTTTAGTTTTCCTGCTGCTCAACCGGTTGTTTTGCTGGTTGAGTGCAGTGTCTCTGTATAAGACCAACTCCACCGCAGCTCCAGCATCGCAGACGCCATCTCCGCGGTCGTTGTCTTTCCAGCCTTTCCGCCACACGGTTGATTATTTAATCTATGCTGTTCTGCGCTTCACCAGGTTCCTCTAAGGCAGACCGAACGTTGTGACTCACCCTGTGTAATGTCTGCTTAGCTGCTTCAAATTCAAGCGCATGAGCCAGTGCGTCATCTAACATTTTTGGCCGTGCTAATCTTAGCGCTTGCTGTATTTCGCCATCTTCAACGTCATCCACAAATGTTTGTACAGCCAGTTGTTCGAGGAAACTATCTGGCGCCGTTGGATATGCCAATCTAACTAATCTGGCAACGTCAGCTTCGAATTCTTGCAGGCTTTCATTTGTCTTTTGCGAGCGGTTCTTAACTTGTGCATGGTAAACCTGTTGAAGATGAGCGTCTCCATATCTCATTTCAAGTTTCGATGTTAAGAGGCCGTAATCATTCTGCTGGTGATCGGGAATCGTTTGTAAGATGTTAAGGGCTTCTCCCCGTAGGGCCACTATTAAGGAGATAGCCTTCTTTTTGTTGCACTAACCGTTGGCTATTGCAACAACTTCAAATTGTTTCAAATATGTGGGCCAAGGTGTTTTACCATCGAATGTGGGTAGTTTCACTTTAAATTTTGACGGTAATGACTCGTTTCCTTCTCTGCTTTTTATTTCTGGAATGTTAATATTTACAACTTGGTTTGCTAATTCAAGTGGCCCCGTTGTTAGTGAAATCATTTGTTCTTGTAACCTCATCACATCTTCTTCCATTTTTACCAATTTACTGTCTAACTTTTGCTCAACTGTTTTTACCTATTCAGTGAAATCTTCTTTCAATGCAATGGAGCTTTCCATTAATCTTTGTTCTAACATAGCTGTACTTTCATTCAACTTTTCTTCCATTTTGGCAGCATTTTCACTTAACCTTTCCATCTTTTCAGCATTTTCACTAAACTTTTTTTCTGTTTTCTCAGCATTTTCACTAAACTTTTTTTCCATTTTCTTAGCATTTTTACTCAACTTTTCCTCTATTTTCTCAGCATTTTCACTCTGTGTTACTTCCATTTTAGCTGACCTCTCCTCCATACCAGATTTAAAATCTTTAAGGAAATTCATTAAAGTTTCTGCGTCCATCTTACTATGGCTTTTTGTTACAGGCATATACAAACTACTTAAATATCGTTAGACGTGTTTTTTTTAAATCAATCACTATATACCCCACACAGGCTGACACCAGTGTAGCGGGCTACTACTACCGCGTTTTACTAATTTAAAACAAATAATAACAAGAATCTTTATTACTCACTGTTCACAAGTCTAATTAACAGTATATGCCTTATTTGTAGATGTTTTCAGTCCAATTAACAATGAAGCACTATCACACTAATGAATTTAAAAGCACTAATATCTTCTTAAACTAAATTCTTAACCATAGGTCTATTAACAACACTAACACTACTGTAATTTATTTATTACACTTGTGTCTATTTATGTATTCTACAAGCTGCATGTACATTAGACACATAATATAACATTTATGTATACTCTGGGACTTCCAAAAGCTCAACTATTTAACTTTACATGATATAATTTATATTCGACATTCTGATATATACTAACTTCTTACATTTATTGGCGCTCTTATATATACTCTGAATTAAAAAGGATGACTCATCCAGTAATTGCTAGAAGGTTCTCGGTCCATGAATATGTAGTGTCTACGGCGCTTGTGTGCTTGACGAGTTGCCTAATGGTAGCTCCCAACAATATGATCAAAGTTATTGTAAGAATTTGGTAATAAATCTTTAACAGTAAAATATACAAACACAAGCAATATAAAGTAATAAATAAATCAACTGGGTCTCTAAGGGTGTAACCAGCAATAATTTTCTTTTAGTTAATTCCTATAGAGTAATGCAAAACACAAATATAGGAATCAGAAAGCATACGACCTGAGGTGTGATACTTAAGCCGGCAAGAGGTCTCAGGTGAGCAGGATATACACAAAAGTCTCGCGTCGTTAACTTTTGCCGTAGGTTCGTACTATAACTACGGCTACGGAAGCTCTAGTGAATGTTACAGATGCAAATTACACAGTCAACCGAGTCTAAAAGCAGATGTAAACCTTGATTCTTTACTCAGGCGTAGTTCCGAGAGTATGCTACGTGCAGGCTTAGATTTAGGTGTAGTTCTAGGGGTAGGTCCAGGTTTAGGTGTAGCCCTAGATTTACGTAGAGCTCAGGTCATTAAAATATTATTTTATGAGCACAAACAATATATATATATATATATATATATATATATTAAAGTGATAAGGGATCACGAGAGGTCATTGAAACCCAAATTCTGCAAATAAATGCCACCAAGATATAAAAGAATCCAAAAAAATATAAATTTCCATAAATTCATGGTTACGCCGTGGATAATACAAGCGTACCTTTATTCATTGATGTACAAAAGAAAAATGTAATTGCGCGTATATAAATAATCACCCTGTATGATATAAGCCTATTGTAAATAAATAGCAAATAAAGTAAGTTGTAAATGTAATAATAATTATGCTTAAGATACCTTAAAAACGCATTCAATGCGAACGCAAATCGACCATTTTATAAAAAATACAAAGCCATTTATTTTCAATTATTAATTAGCATTTATCATAAATACTACAATTGATCTTGTATTTAAAATCCTAATTTTAATCTTAAAACACGTTTTACCGTGAAAGCAAATATTTGCTATAAAAATGCAACTAATTTGTATTATCAATCCATTAAATTTTTAATTAATTACCCTGTGTATTACCTAAATTTAATGTTCTCGTATTTTGGAGAGAAATTAAAAAAAGAAGTCAATTCCTATAAACTAATTAATAAATAAACGTTTATTCCAAGAAGCGGCTCGAACATTAAAAACCCATAAAATCCATAAAATAACCAATAAAAATTGATTATCTTTCGCAATTATCAGATTAGTATGCAACGCCACAATAACTTTGGATGTTGAACAAAGCGGAGCAACGCACATCACTAATAACTGGAACGAGATAACAAGGTAATAAAATTTGACAACTCTGAACGCTAATGAGAATTTACGTAATATAATCGTGAATTATTGGGAATGGAATCGCGCGAATACTGCCACATTCTAGAAATAGATAATTTTGTATATAAAAAGAAGCGTTTATTAAATAAATTTATTCAGTCATTCATAAATTTGATTGCGAATGTTATTTTGATTTAAGTCGCGAGCTGCTGTTTAGAGAAGATAATATTTGAATGATTCTGTAAGCATACTGTAATTTAATAATTACAACGTTACAATGAACAAAGAAGCCTAATGTTAAAAAATGGATATTATTAAATTTAACTATATACAATGAAGATGGAAAATGCTTCGATATAAAAAGCTATTACAAATTTTATTGAATAATCATACCGAAGATGCACATTGGTTTCTAGGTAGAGATTTTATGCATCATCTGGTAAGCTGATTTGAACGTCAATTTAAAATAAGGAGGTATTTAATTACGAGTAGGATATAAAAACGCTTCGTGAATTTTTCCAACTATTAATTGTTAGTAACTGATAGTTGAGTATTTGTTATTTAAATCTAAACTAGAATAAATGTTAATCATATAATATTTTATTTTTGTAAAGATCTTTACCAGGAAAGTCTATGATTAGAGTTCGACCCACTCTAACCTTTTAATAGACTATCTGTCAAAGATTTTTGGCCAAACAAACCTTACAAGCGTGGGAATAACCAAAACCAAGTAAAATATTCATAAAAAAAGAAATTTAGTTCTGTAAATTTAAGATAAGGTAAGAAACATTTTTATAGATAAGTAAATAAGTATTTGTTGGAAATGCTTGAAAGAAACGATGTTGTAAACGTTTTATATGCTTTTGTATGAGAGAAAATACTTCATACTGTATAAATGCTTTGTGATATTGCTGTTTGATTTCAGGCAAAAGTTAGAAAAAAACGTAATTCAACAATTTTAAGTTTTACAATTTGCTGTATCTGTATCACAGCATCCTTTTAGCTGCGCATCAAAGCGCGGCGTTGTTACAGCACCTTTTTAGTGGCGCCACAACGCGGAGTCTTATCATACCACTCTTTCAACGGCGCTATATATATATATATATACATATATATATATATATATATATATATATATATACAGGGTGAGTTTTTAGTGTGGCAACGGTCGATAACTCCGTTATTATAAAAGCTACGTAAACCAAATTTCAAAGCATATTAGGCATGCCTAGAGTGCACATTTAAAAAAATTTGGAAGCATTCAGGGTGTTTCATAATTCCAATGCATATTAAACTTATATTTTTTTTAATGGAACACCTATACATTACTACATTTTTGGAAAGCCCATAAAAAGAGCTTTAATTTGATATCAAATTGTATCTGTCTATTCCTTTTAGTTTTTGAGATATTCAACTGTTTTTAGAAAAAATTACCCTGATTAGATACATTGCCACTGCACTAATACACAACTTATGTTAATTTTCAAGATGCAGAAAATTTTACTATACACAATAGTATATTTGTAATTATCACTTTTTTGAAATTTCTTCACAATATACAGGGTGTGTCAGGTTTCGCAAAATGCAATTTTTAAAACTTTTTTAAATGGTACCCTACCAATTTTATTGCTACAATGGATAGTTCATTAAGTGTTCTTTTATTTTTGTTAAGCATTTCCTATTCCTAAATTCATTACTTTCTAAGATATTTTTGATTTTCTTCAACTTTTAAGAATGTTTTTACTTTACGTAACTAAAAATAACTTACTATTGGAGAATATTATAAAACAATTGATACATTGTGATTAACAATTAGCTACACTTATCCAATAACAATTTTTACTAAACATATAACAACCTACAATAATACGCTATCAACAGAATTCTGACAGATCAACAATATGCATTTTATAGAAAACTAGAACCGGTTTGTAGTCCCTGCGGGACTACTTTGAACGCCTGCACTCGCTTTGTGGCCCACTCTCTTTACGCCCTACCATATTTACGCCCTACCATCTTTACGCCCCACCATCTTTACGCCCCACCATCTTTACGCTCCACCATCTTTACGCCCCACCACCTTTACGCCCCAGCATCTTTACGCCCCGCCATCTTTACGCCCCGCCCTCTCTACGCCCCGCACTCTTTAAGCCCCGCCCTCTCTGCGCCCCGCCCTCTCTGCGCCCCGCCCTCTCTACGCCCCGCCCTCTCTACGCCCAGCACTTTCTGCACCCCGCATTCTCTACGCCCCGCGCTCTCTACGTCCCGCACTCTCTACGCCCCGCACTCTCTACCCCCGCCCTCTCTACGCCCCGCACTCTTTACGCCCCGCACTCTCTGCGCTCCATCCACTCTACGCACCGTACTCTCTACGCCCCGCACTCTCTACGCCACGCCATATTTACGCCCCGCCCTATCTACGCCCCGTCCTAACTACGCCCCGCCCTATCTACGCCCCACCCTCTCTACGCTCCACCCTCTCTACGCCCCACCCTCTCTACGGCCCGTTCTATGTACGCCCGCTCTATGTACGCCCGCTCTCTGTACGCCCGCCCTCTCTACGACCCGTCGTCTTTACGCCCCGCCCTCTCTACACCCATCCCTCTCTACACCCCACTCTAGTAGACTTTGCCGAAATCACTTCTGGAAGTCAACCGGATCAAGATCACCTCGCTCAAGCAGACTTTGCCGAAATCACACCGGGAGTCGATCAAATCAAGATCATTTTGCTCTAGTAGACTTTGTCGAAATCACCTCATGGAGTTGATCGTATCAAGATCACTTCGCCCTAGCAGACTTTGTTGAAATCACTTCAGGAGACGATAGGATCAAGATGCCCTAGTAGACTTTGTCGAAATTACTTCGTGGAACGATCGGATCAAGACCACTTCGCTCTAGTATACTTTGTCAAAATCACTTTGAGAAGTCGATCGGACCAAGATCATTTCGCTGTAGTAGACTTGTCGAAATAGTGCGTACCCGTGCTTCTACGTCTTTGTTCATAACATAGGTTATATGAGTTAGTATATATTCGCCACTTCCTGTTTATAACATGTTGGCGTCTTTGTCCGCCATCTGGGCGGATAGTGTTAATACTTCCTATGAAATTATACGTTTGGTTAGCATCTACACTATATTAAAAAGGTTAAAAACCCTGCTATGGTTTACATCTAAGAATGCATTGCAAATGAATTTGAAAGCTTATAGATGCAAAAATTTATATTTCCATATTTCACTAAAATGAATTACATACATACATTATGTATGTACATAAGTCAAATTAATAAAACTGAAAATATAAGTTTGTACATAATACATGCATTTTAAGAAATGAAATAAACATTTCACCAAAATATATTATTGGCTTATTGCATATTACAGGAAGAAGAAAACCGATTTCAGGTACAATTGACAAATACAACAAAACACGGGCCATTGGCATACAAATTAAAAAAATAATCATGAAAACGTAATTTTATTGTTATAGGGATTTGAAAATCTATGCCTAGTGGCATTCTTATATCCACAACCTGTGACATAGTAGAGAACGTATCCATAATCCACGATTCGGATAAAAATATGTAATCCATTATTTTAACATTTGTCACAAAAACTAATAAATATGAATCTCCTCTAAATACAGTAATGTATAAACAAACACCAAGCTCTAACATTAAGACATCAGTTTCTCTTAAGTTTTAGTTTTACAATAAATTAATTGTCCATTCAATATCAGTAGGTACGTAAAAACAACATTGACGGTGAAATAAGTACCTATAAAAACATTAGTAATGTAATCTTAATTCAAAGTAATTGTATTTTTTTAATTACATACCTGGATATATTCAAGAAGTCGATTATTAATATCACATTTCATAATGAATTTTTTGAAATGCAGCAAATCAAATTAAACAATCTTTGAATAGCGCTATGGTTAGATAAACAATAATTCTAAACGTCAAATTAATGTCAAATAAACGACAATCATAATTGCTGTTGAAATTGTGGGCGCCATCTATTCGGATAGTGTTAATACTAAAATGCGCCAACATAATCGTTTATAGAGTGCCACCACCGTGTTCGTAACCTGCTTTTGACATTTCTCAAATAAATTACACAAATCGCAGTAAAAGTTTTAAATAAAGATGTAGAATTTATGATAGATGTAATATTTTTTGGTACATATTAGAAAATTTGTTAAGGATCGTATACCAATTTTTGAAACCAACTCGATAGTCTGTTCATCAACGCAAATGTACCGGTTTTTATTTCTGTGCGTTTGGGTTTTTAGATTGTAAAATATTAAAGGCTTTTTAGTTTTTATACACATATAAGCGAATACGTTTCTGCAAGTTGGACAATATCTGAAAAGTAAAAGTTGGAAATGGTTTCTGAGTAAATATAATTCACAAATTATAGATTGTAGATCGCATTGAAGCATATGAAAAAAAAAGAGTTGGTTTATTTAATGCATATTGTGAAATGAATGCTATTGTATGTTTTAAAAAGCAACATAAAATTAAATTAAAAAACAAAAAAATTTTACTGGGTATCGAAGCAACGTACGTACGGTTCGTAGCCAGAGATGTTAGGCTTGCGCTGTCGAGGTAATGTTTATTGAAACCGCATTGGTTGTATACTTGCTATGCTTAATGCCACATAAGGAATACATCGTCTTAGGAATAAATCACGGTCTATTGCAATTGTTCGGGTGACTCCGTAAATAAATGTCAAATGTAATAAGTAATTATTTTTCAAATAAATAGCTGGTGTATAATCAAAAACGATGTTTTCGTATAATTTTAGTCAATTGTCGGTACTCTTAAACCATATTAGATGATTTGTAAGTCCAAATTTGAGGAATTTGAAACGAAGTGTGTAATCATAGATTTTGAAGGTACATATTCGTTTGCTACCGTCGACTTTCGGAACCTGTTTTGCGTTTCTGGAATGAATTATACAACTTGTAATACCTGTTTTAAGAAAATACTAAACTATCAGCTTGCAAACTGTTAATAATTCAGGTTTTAGAATACGAATAGCGTTGTTTGGTATATATTAGATATTTTTTAACGCCCGAATACAAATTTTAAAAACCAACTCGATCTTTCTACTCTTTCGTACCAACGCTAACGAAACAGTTGCCGACCTCGTCGCACTGCCCGTTCGGTTTTTAGATCGGAATTTTGTGAGGGATCCAAGCTTTTTTAACACGTTAAAAAATACGTCGCTTCAAATTAATCTTATCCCGGAAAATCCTTATTTCTCCGCAATTTATCGGTTTTCCGCGATAAAAACCGGCCTATGCAACGCACGCAAAAATTCTCCACCTAACCACTACCCGCCCGTGCCCCCATCTCCGAAACCCTTGGATGCAAATCCCAAAAAGCGATCGATTCGCGCCTCTCAACTTTAACACAAAGACGGGCATACAAAACTTATAGTTATTAGATGTTCAAGCAGGAAATCAGACAGGCTTTAAAAAAAATAACAATTACAATTAAAATGTCATTTAGGGTTAATTGTAGTGTGTTGTCATTTAACAGGATATCTCTCTTGGAATATTCTTGATGCAAGTAGGCAATTTCTTAAACTTTTTCCTAATACCCAAATCATATCTATTTGTTCTTCCACGGTAAAATTCAGTTTGAAAACTCCTTCAAAGATTACACTTAAAACAGAACTGATTATGTGTTAAATGACATGACATGGCACACCCTGTTTATAGGTGAAAATATTTTTAGATTGTGCGGCCTAGCTGTGGCTATTGTTTATAAAAAAAACCGGAAGTTGATATCTTAAATAACATAAAAGTTATAGAACTTTCACGGAGGACGTGGACACCCTGTGTATATATATATATATATATATATATATATATATATATATATATATATATATATATATATATATATAATTTACCGCACAGGTGGAAACAACAAAGGATTTGATAGTGTAGCTAGCATTATTACAATTTGAGCTTGAAGTAGTTAAACAAGATTATAAAACAAACATATTTAAATACTGAAGTGACAAAATTAAACATAGTTCGAAAACTAATAATCCCTAAACGCGAAAGTGGGTACTCAAAATACACAAACACAAGAGTGAACTACACCAAAACAATACTCTGCTAAAATCCGCAAACAGCGTTTTTTATGGAACCAGAGCAAGTTAGTGCCTTCCAAAAATTATAGTAAAGCGAAAGATTAACTGCCACGTGTTATCAGAAGGCTTGGCGGAAGCCACATTTTTATAATTATTAATTACGAACCAATAACGGATACACACGTTAATAAATTCGTATGATAGAACATATCAACTGCAGTGGTGCGGCTTTTGATGTTGGGCATAAAAGATGATCGGGTCTGAAATAATTCTAAGCGAGCCTCAATAAAAGATTAATATTTTAAATCTGTCCCTTGTTTAATTATTTTTAGCTAACTCTCTTCTAAATAAAACCACTAGAATCACACATCAACTTTATAATAACACAAAATATTCTTCTACAAATAATCTTTCAAAAACTTATTACTACATCCGCAACAGTTTTTCTCTTACAAACAATATCTTACTTATACCATTTAGGCAAAACAACTTTCTCTCAACACAAACTTTAAATTTAAAAAGTGTCCAAAATCACTACAACAGCTGTGCCTTACGAACTATATTTTAAATTTAACAAAAAAGATTTTTTACTTGTGGATGGTCACTCACTCATACTAAAAGGTAGTGTCGAAAATATCTTTTATAATTAGAATAAGCACACACAGATCTTAATTTATACATCTTCATTCCCAAGTGACTCATTAATTAAATCTTATTATGTACGAAATTTCTCTAGATAAGTCACATAACTCAATTTATGCCCCTTTAAAGTGGGATTTCAACATAACTGATCAGATAGGTTTAATTATTCTTTATATATTGGTAAAACCTCTCTCACCTCTTAAATCAAATTATCGACTTGCACATACAATCTACATACAAATACTTGCACACATAACAAGTATTTCATCATATAACTTAACTAATTAATAAATATGTCCTTTTTAAAATGCTAAATAATATCATTTTACTTTACCGTGAAAACCTGCTTGTGGTTCTTTTCTTTAGACCCGTAGTTCTCAAATACAGCTCTCAAAATCCCTCAAGTTATTTTACAAGTACACTTTTACATGCAAAACGCTTCATATAACGTGCTACAAACCATTCAATTTAAAAAGACCCTTACAGTAGCTTCCATTAATTTTTAATTTGGTATTTCCATTTTTAAAGGCATCTAACTCTCGACTCCCTTCCAAGTTATAATGATCTTTTAAAATCGTCTATCTGCTATAATAATTTCACTACTAATACTACGTAATCGGATTAGCATGGCGACCTTTGAATAGCAACTGATCAACTAAACTCATTACGTCGTCTCTAACTCATTCCTTCTTCCCTTGGATTTATAAAGACGTGCCTTTTTGTGACGTCGGCATCGAGAATTCTCTAGGTCAATACTAAATCTTGTAATTGAGTCCTTTTTGGAGGCGTGTGATGCAACACTCAGCAATTTATCGTTCTAAGAGCTTTGGGTTATGGAATAATTAATGCGGTTTACCTATGCGTTACCTTATCTTTACGAATTCATCACTTGAACTCGCCTTAATTGGAAAAACGTTTACATTTTTTATTTTATCGCTTCGTCATTCCCCTTGTGTTTCATTTTAGTACGCAATTATTCCAGAACATCAATGAAAACGTTCTTAGAAATCTAGAAATATAATCCTACTCAATTAATTTTCTTCTTAGGCACTTGTTTATGTATAATGAATATTGCTGAATGTAAACGTCTTATCGAATTGTCTAATTAAAGATGAAACTGAATGAAAAATTCTCACTTACGCGCACAATATTATGAAATACCAGTCTTCTCATCTTAAAACATTATTGCTTTATTAATAAGTTTATGTAGTAAGAATAAAGACTGCTTTAGGCACGGTCTCTATGCATTTATACTTCATTTACCAAGTGTTTTCCCAAATTCGCTTTTCCAAATGTCTACATAATTAGGTCTTTTTTGTATTTGCTCGTTTTCGGCGTTGGCTGTTTACGAAATGATACTATAAGGCTTTCCGATGGCCTTTAATTACACGCACACACACACACACACACAAACACCCACACACACATACATATATATTGATGTGACTAGCCGATGCCGTCCTATATTATTAGGAGCAAGAAAAGTTGCTGTGACTTGAGTACAGCCGAATTGTATTATTCAGCATTCAATAGAAAATATGAAATTTCTATTTTACCGTGCTCTTTTTCTTGTCTGGCTAGCTCTACAGAAAATATATTGTGGATTTTATCAAAACGAAATGAAAAACAGAAATTTCAAGAAACATCTATGAACTATCTTCTATGCTTTCTAAAACATCATTTCTTTATACACATTTTCTAAAGAACTTCTTATGTTCACATATATACATAACACTTATAAAAAACAATTTACAGCTTACACTTAGACGAGAAATTGGTTGATGACTACTTGCGTATAAAAAATAATCTTCACCTAATCCTTGTTAACAAGTACGGAAACTAGACATCTCATTTGTGAGTCACAAAAATCCCATTTGTTAGTGTAGTTGACCAACGACGCTGGGCAGAAAATTATGTAAAAGATCAGTATGCATCGGGTCCTGACTTCAAGATTACTGGAATAAATTATCCGCTTGACAAATAATTTTTATAACAATGAAATCTTATTCTAGCTTAACCACTGTATGATGCTCAAATATCAGGTTACAAGGATAAAATTATACTTGCAATTGGTATTGTTAAATAGCGCTTATAAAAATATCATTTCCATTATAATTAACGGCATTGAATACTTGAATCAGTTTACAAAGTGCATTTATTTTTACTCGATTAAAATTAGCAAATGATCTTGTACCAAGATTATTTATATTAATGTGATAAACCTTTGTTATACTTTATCAAACAATCCTGCTTCATAACTTGTGGAACGCAGACAGAATAGATTACAAATTGCTCGAAACGAATATGTTGAATGTCGTATAATGAATTAAAGTATCAATCTTAATCGAAACCTACATGTTGCTTAACGTTAGAATAAATGAGCTCGTTCTAATTCATTTCCGTCTTATTTACTAGAACAAACTCAATAGGCCATCTTTAATTATATTCTTGAAGCATGACACAGTTATTGATACTGTGCATTTCTTTGCGAACGAAAATCTGTCTTAAAGCTGTTCCATTTTTTCGAATAATTATTTGAGACGACACACTACACCACTCTTTCAGTTTAAAACAAAGTGAAAGCGCACTTGATTTTGTCTTTCCTCGATCTTAAGACATCAAAATGTACACGGCAGGACACAAATATATTATAAAAAGTACACTAAAAGTTTAACACTGGTGCACATCAATCTGTCCTTCGGCATTTAAATGTTTATACTCTACCACTTACTGCAGTATAAACCTGTGTGCAAAGCCGTTGAGCTTTTTGAAATTGTTACTGGTAGATTTATATTTTTTTCCATTCCTGTACATTACGCCGTAGTTCCTCTATTTTTTGTACATCGAATTCAAATCGTTTATTATATTTAAACGACTTTATATCTGGAGAAGGTTGCTACAATTAACCCAATTCTTTACAGTAAGTTCGCACAAAATTTTGCTTAATGAATTCTGAAGTGCTTTGTACATCAATGCAGCATTGCTTGTTTCTTCATGCGCTTGACCTACATTTTAGTTAATATAAAAGCATTTCTAATTAAATCACTAGTGCACTAGCGTTCTGCTGTAGAAAGGGTTTTTATTAGTTCTGCAAATTATTGAAGCTTTGAGTGAGCTTTTAATATAACGGTAGAAGGGCTTATTTAATTACGCATCCGAGAACAATGAAAATAAATTCAAAGCATACGCTGCTAGTTCTATTATATAACACGATTTTTTGTACATTTGAGTAAATGATCCTTTTTTTTCTTTCGAAAATGGTATATCAAAGGCGTATATTAAGTAAATTCTGAAAATATTGGAACGCTATTTCGTTTAAGATATAAAAGGGAATACATTTTCGTAATTAATTAATTTTCAGTGAGCTTAAATTAAAATTAAATAATCAGACGGAATTATAATATTAACCATATTCAGTTGCACTTTTTTCGTGTTGTGTGCTATTCATAATGTTCAAATATTTTGAACGAGATGTCTTTTATATATATATATATATATATATATATATATATATATATATAATTATATTCCCGTCAGAAGTAAGTCTTTTAAATAACTTTTAATTACAATTTTGCTTATAAGTTCGAGCCTAAATGAGTATTGACCTGACGTTTCTTACAATTAAGTTCTTAAATGAGTCTTAATAATAGTTTTGACCTTTAATGTTTTGTTTAGAACACGGCATAAGAATATAAGTTTTTCCTCGTTAAAATAAAACCAAAACGCGAGTTACGTTTCGGACCTTGAAAGCGGTCTTTTTAAAAACTTTTTCCAAAACTTGTTGTAACATCTTTATTTCTTAAATAGATATTACATGTAGAATTTTGATAAGCTGATATAATTTATACTAAATCGAAATTTATTATTAATTGAATTTAATTGAAGGCGAGTAGCCAAAGCAAACAACAATGTTAAAACTGAAATCCTCAAGACTGACTGACTGCTCTGGGGCTCTCGGGGTATCTATGTTGTCCCTGACCCTCACATGTCTATGGGAACTTGCAGAGCTCATGCCTGCATATTTCTTTATTCTATTCATTATACAATGTAACAATCTTAATTTCTAAGTAATTGCAGTTTTTTAACCGTCTGTGACCTGCATCTGCAGTATCACTTAAGTCTGGAATACAATGTATTTACATCCGTTCTCACAACTGGCTTGTGAACTTTCAATAACCTTTTCTTATTTCTCCTTAAAACACAATGTTGCATTTAATTTAAGTTTCTTAATGATTTCCTAATAATTTCTATTTGATTGTACATATATGGATTGGGGGATACGTAACTTCTCCCGACGTAAATGAAAAATTAAGGGTTTTACTTAATTTTTAAAATTCATTGTCCGTAAGGGTACATTTATTACGTCTTTATTTACCTTTGTTTCTCTATCACTAAAATTGCTTTCTTTAATCTTATATCTATGATACATTTTATACAATACATACATAATTAATAATATGATTAAAACCATTAATAAAATTGTCCAAACGCTTATATAATTATATTGTAATTTTGGCACTTTTAACTCACTTAAGTGTTCTTTATAATTGTCCATTATTTTCATGGGGTGGTTGAGATCGTCTAAGTCTAGGTGTTCTAGTTGCATAGGTTTCTTGATTATTTCGTTATCTTTGGGTTGTGTTATTTTGAATTGTAGTTGCGGTAAATTGGCGAATTTCTTGGTTACTGTGGGGTCTTGATATACTCTGATGATTTCTTTCTGCAATTTTTAAGGGTGATTACTTTGTTTCTGATTAATGCTAAATGGTTCTCGTCTTGATTGCAGTGGACGGTTGCTATTACTTCTGTTGGAAATACGGCAATCCATTTGTTTTCCGTAACTTTTTGAATTTTCATCCTGGTGATTTGTACTGATTTGGCTTTACAGCTGTAATGATTTGAAAATCTTAGTAATTGTACTTTGCAAGGGCTGTCTTTTTGGATAGTTGTTGCTGTTAATAATTGGCATATATATTGAGTTGGTGTTACATCATTACATTTTTCGTTTGTGTAACCATATCTGAGTTTATTTAAGGAAAGGAACTTGGTTTTGAGGGTGATAATTTGATGTATGCTAGTAATTTTCATTGGTAAAGCAAATAAATGATAATAATTATAAATAATACTTTTACTATGGGGATTTCTATTGAAATTGTGATTTCGTTGTTCTTTACATAACCTTTCACTATAGCTATTTTTTTCAAATATGAGAATGTTTGATTCTATTACATCAAAGGGTAATTTACTCTTAGTTATAAATAATCTAATTCTTAATAATTCTTTTGAATAAGTCAGTTGGTTCTATGATACTAGAGTGTAGCGTGTTTAATTTTGCAAATGTTACAGCGTTTTCTAATGTGGCTAAAATTTGTTGGATTACAGTAAGGGTTGATATTACTAGAGTGAATATTATATTGAATCTAATTATGTCTCGCATTCCTAACATGGTAGTTTGCATGTTAGTTTCAAGGGTTTGTATTCTATTTTCTATACTGTCTTAATTTCTTACCAACTTTCTTAACGTATCGTTAAATTTTATTATAGTTGATTGGGTTAGAAATATTTGGTTTTTAACAATGGTTTTTATATCGTTTTGGTTTTCAATTAATTGCTGTATGTCGTTATCATATCGTTCTGCATCTTTATTGTCTAAATTGCCTGTGATAGCTTTTATTATGTTACCTAGTTCGTTAATTAGTCTTCTTTTTGTCTTGTAATTTGTTCTGTGGGTATTAATCTATTAAATTTATCTTCTGTTTCTTAAAATGTTTTCTATTATGCTGTTGTAATTCATCATTTTTATTGCGTATTCTTTTCCGAATTTGGCTGTGACCATTGATTGTTTTAATCTGTAATAGTTATCTTTGATTATGCAAAATTCTTACTTCAATTCCTTAAATCGAATTTTTGTGCGACTATCCTGTAATATATTGTATTATGCATACTTTCCAATTTTACTGGTAGTATACCGGGGTTGTTTTTAATATCTTCAACTAATATGTCGTTGTCCGTTCTACTTAGGTGGAGGTTGACGGTAAGGGTGATGGTTGTCCATCTGAAATTACATGGTGTCTTAGGTTTTATCAAATGAATATATTTTACTATTTTTCCGTTGTCTACTACGGCTATATTTTGTCTGATATTTTTTTGATTCTAAACGGGCCTAAATTTCTGGAGGCCGTTTTGTGTCTTTCACTTTGAAAGTTCTTCTTGTACACGGTTTCTCATATTGAAAATTTATTTGCGTCGGTATTCTTATTGCGGATTGAGGTGAAACATTCTTTGTCGTTATTTAATTTATCTTTTACTTTATCGTAAGTTATTTTTAGTTTCTCTTTATGGTCTTTAGCATATTGTTGGTATATTTCTTTGTTGTAGTGTATGTCGTAACGGTTAATGGATCTCAATATCCTAATGTTAATTCTAGTGGTGTAAAATTTGTTGATAAGTGAATCGTATTGTTGTAAGCGATTAGTGTGTATGACACTAAATTGATGATGGGCTCCTTCGGGTAAGTTAATCTTAATAGTCTGATTTGCTCTAAAGGGTTAGGTGTAATATTTCAATTAATCCGTTTGATTCAGTGTGGTTTTCGGTTATAAAATGATTTTTTTTTCTTATGGAGCTCTAAGGTGTTTTGTATCGTTTCATTTCTAAATTCACTGCCATTATCTAAAGTTATTGTTTCGGGTGTGCCATAAAATGTAAAGTATTGTAAAAATCCTTGGGTCACGTCAATGCTATTTTTAAAGATGATGGATATCGCTTGACCTATTTTAGTGAATGCATCTACAATCGTTATAAGTTTTGTGCCTCTACTACTAGAGTGTCAGCATGTAATTTTTGGAAAGGTTTGTCGGTTGTTTTGGTTAACATTAAGAGTATTTTTGGGGGTGTTCTGTTTTATTTTGCTTTATCGCATAGTTTACATTGGTTGATAAAATCTGTGGTTAACTTTTTCATATCTTTAAAATAGTATGGTCTGATAAGTAGCTTTGATACTTCGTTGACTTCACAATGGTTGGTTTTGCTTTCGTGTTGATTTTTAATTACATCGTTTATTTTGTCAGGTTCGTCTAAGGTTATTAATTTTCTTGTGCATCTAATAAGTTCAGGGCCGAAGTTATTAAATAACTAAATGTATAATTCTGAGGATCGTTTATATAAGTTTTCAGTGTTGAAATAAAAGTAAAATCATTTTTTCTCGGGTGTATATTTTTTTAGAATTTTAATTATTTGTTCCTTGATGTCGTCTTTAGTTATTTGGATTTGGTATACTTTCTTATTGCCTATTTTCGTATATTTTTCGGGATTAAGGTTAGTTAAAACTTCGGTAATTATAAATTGATTTGGTTTAATATCTATCGCTTCGTTTAAAATTTTAATCGCAGTTTTTTGCTCTTTGTTCTGTGTCGAGTGTATGGTGTTGTAACGTTTTTGTTTTTATTGTCGTCGTAGGTCAACAGGTGTTCGGTCCGGCGTTAACATACAACAATCAGGGTTAGCACCAATAAAATAAAACACGATGTAATTATAAAGCATTTACTGTAGTTTTCAAGATAACGGAAAATAAATACAGGTAGAAATCAACAACGTAATACTAATGTAATGTAAAATGCTCAACAGGCGAGCCCGCGAATATCGAACTTATCCAATTAACACAATCGGATTCATTAATTTCTATTCTCCACAACATTAATCCTGCGCGGTCGATAACCGCAAGTACCGCCACGCTCCACGACTTCCCAACCAAGACTGTCTTATTTCCGCGCACACTCTTCACATCGGCGCTCCCTTAATCTAACTCAATTATACGCAATCTTATCAGGGCGTACACGTCACATCACCCCCCAACTTAAAAGGTAAACATTGACATACACAATTGCTTAGACCTTTGTTCGAGCAAGACGTACTTTCAAGCTCTTCGCGTTTAGATTTATATTTATTATTTAATAATTTAAATCATATTAAATTAAATATCAGTGCAAAACGTTAAAGTATCTATTCAGTTTATCTACCAATAACAATTGTGAGAAGTTTAGTGCATTAATTCGTTATCTTTAAAAATGGGGATAACAATCATTTAATTTATCAACAATATTGAACTTTTGGAAGTTTTCGGCGGTCAAGTGCCTGGAAAACAACAGTTCAAACCAATATCTTTAACCCTGAAGAAATTTTTAAAGTGAATAAGAGGGTTAGAACTCTATCAACACGTGGCCAAGTTTGGTCACATAATTATTATAATTACTAAATATTATTATATTCAATACAACAGTTTTGTTAATATACCTATCACACAGCTGCAAACAAATTCTCCGGATAAACAAGCTCTATTATCAGCACGTGCTGATAACTCTCAGAATCTCCTATACTTACAAGTGCTAATGGCTGATAAAAGTAAGCAAGAGGCATCAAGGACAATTCCAACGACCAGCTCCACTGCGTTTACATTTCCACCGCCCCCAGCATCAGCAGACTCGCTTATGGCCTTCCAGAAGTCGTCCAGGATGTCCCATTCACCACCGCCACCACGATCCAGGGCCTCGTCAGTTAGTTCTGTTTTTTCTGATACCCAAAAAACCAAGAGAGCAAGAGATGATGATGTCATAGTTTCAACAATCAACTTAGAAAACATATCAACGATTAAAAAAGACCTAACCGAATATGTTTTCAGGGATGGTAATAAAATCAACCGGAGTAGCGCTCAATACATCCTCCAAAGAATGGAGGGCATCACTTTAATAGCCTCTGCCGCCTCTCAGGACTGCGAAATATATAAAGCTAAACTCCACCAGCTTGACAAGAATTTTAAAACTATTTCAGCACAACAGGTAACAGTACAACAACAACCACTCACACACGTACCACCTACATACGCTCACGTCTCAGCCACCACTTCCCAACACGCACCACCCACTAAACCTCCTCCCAAAGTCATCACCTTAACACCAACATCCTCCGAAACAACCCCATCCCAGCTCCTCAATATTGTGAAACAAAACCTGCGACCATCCTTATCTGAGCTATCTATTCGTATTTTCCGCCCTTCTAGAACTGCCGTAACCATCCGCACTGATAAACCCTCTGACGTCAATATAATATCCAACTTAAATCAGCAAATCTGTTCTGTCCACGTCCCGAAACCCAGACAACCACAACTTATTATATTCGACATAGACCGAGACATACCTACCCCAGATACCCTTTCACTCCTCTACCAACAAAACTCCCTCCAACACATTATCCCCGAAAAAGAATTCCGTTCCGAGGCATCCGTAGCCATACGCCCCCCAGGCCTGACGCTAACGACAACCTCATCCTTAACGTTTCTCCCAGGCTCCGAACGATTTTAACGTCAAGATTCCATGTCTATATTGGCTATAAGTAATGTAGGATCCGTGATCTTGTTTCGATCACGAGATGTTATAACTGCCAACGCTTTGGACACTCAGCCAAGGTATGTCGTTCAACAACTACATGTGGACACTGTGCCCAAGAACACACCCTAAGATCATGTCCCAACCAATCCGCACATCCCATCTGGTCCAACTGCCAATGCATCAACCGCCCCCACAACCATTCTGTTACCAGCCCTGATTGTCCCGTGTATAAACAATCTTTAGAAATTTCTAAATTACGTACCGATTATGGCTATTAATCCCACCACGCAAGTTCTTATGCCCAATCATAATCCCCACCTATCACCTTCCTACATTTCAGTCATTCAAGTCAACCTTCAACACTCTCGTTCCGCAACACTTGAACTTGCTCATCTCCTCGTCGAACGAAAAATATCCATAGCTGTCCTACAAGAACCTTACCTTATAAATAACAAAATTCCCAACCTTCCTCCCTATACTCGATCTCTTATCCACCCACATCAACTAGACCCTAACCTAACAGCAGCCATCATCATTAACAACCCCCAAATAGACACATACCTTATCCTCTCCCACTCTACTCCACAAGTACTGACCGCTGAACTACACTGGAAGACTGGTACCATCTACATTATTTCGGCTTACTTTCAATACAACAAAAACATTCAGACATACTTACAACAACTGGACAACACTTTACAAACCCTTACACACAAACCGACGCTTATATGTGCAGACGCCAACGCACGTTCTATGTTATGGTACAATGACACCACTGACGACAAAGGCACCCTCCTTGAAGATTTCATCCTCCAACACAACTTATCTATCCTAAACACTCCATCAAACACACCAACCTGGGAATCTTTAAACCACAGTTCTAATATTGACGTTACCCTTGCCACCCCATCAGCCCGTAACCTAATTGACTCCTGGAATATATCCCATCCTATAACCTCCAGTGACCACAATCCAATAACATTCAACATCCTTCCCAATCTCCCATCACGACAATTTCACAAATTGTCATCCTATAATACAAATAAAGCAGACTGGCCCCGTTTCCAAAAATCCTTGAGAAACCACATTTCCAACCCCCAACCTGCTATACCACAAAGTTCCTATCCAACCTTACTCGCTAACTCCATTGTCCAAAATATACACCGTGCCGCATCCACTACCATCCCAACAAGATACCACAATACTCGCACGACACCCTAGTGGAGTAATACTTTACAAGACACAAGACGACGCCTAAACACCCTACGACACAAAATACAACGACTTCATAGACTCGCAGTTACAAATGACCATTTAACACTACTGACTTTACAATACCGACAACTACGATCAGACTTTAAAAATCCATCTACGAGGCTAAGAAGAACCATCTCCAGAACATCGTTGACCACCCCAATGCCGATCCCTGGAAAACTTATCGCAGGTTAGTAAAATCCCCTCCGAATCAAATCCTAACTACGCCCACATCACTTCAAAGCCCCACCATCCAAAATACTTTATCCCTCCTACTAAAATCTGTAATCCCTCCTATTTCCATAGATATCCCTTCCTTTCAGCAAGACCAAATTATCTCCAACTGCGACCCCCCCCCTAACACACCTCCAGATGATATCCTTGACACCAACTTACTTGATTCCATTGTTTCTAAATTAAATACAGACAAATCTCCAGGTCCAGACAATATTACAAATATTATCATTCAAAAATTATGGCCAGTAATCCGTCAACCCATCATCCAACTGTTCCAAAAATGCCTAACTACCGGTATCTTTCCTGACACCTTTAAACATGCCAATATTACCCTACTACTGAAACCTGCAAAACCTCCTAAAGACCCACGTTCCTACCGTCCAATTGCCCTTCTTTCATCCATCGGTAAACTCCTTGAAAAACTGATCCTAGAAAAACTCCAATTACACATCGATAATTACTCCCTGATTTCCCACAACCAACACGGTTTCCGCCAAGGACACAGCGCAGAACAAACGATCTTTTTTTTAATTTCCAAAGTCCAATCATCATAATCCAAATATGTCATAGCAATCTTCCTCGATTTTCACTCCGCCTTTGATCTCCTCTGGTGGCCTGAACCAACTCAAAATACTGAATTTCCCCTCCAATATATATATATATATATATATATATATATATATATATATAAAATTATCCATTCATATTTATCTTCCCGAACAGCAAGCCTCCGTACGAACTACTTTTCCTCTACCATGTCTCTAACACAAGGCTGTCCACAAGGATCCATTCTCTCACCTACCCTTTGGAACCTATCCATCAACCCTCTCCTTGACCTTAATATTCAAAACACAGATACCTTCGCCTACGCAGATGACCTCACGTTCCCCTTGGTCATATATCCTGGGATTTATCCTATACGCCACCTGGAAACGCGCCCAATGGGTAACCAACCGCATGGGCATTGCCGAAGTTAAAAAATCAACCATCGGTATGAATTTTCTTACACACTACGAATTACTCATTGACGGAAAAAACTCGTCGACTCACAGACAAAACTCTCAACCAACGGTCAATCAGTCGGTAATACGTTTAGTGCGATATCAATCTCAGTATCCAAAATGAAATACGAACAAATCCTAACCAAATGCCCGGACATCACGCGTCCGAGCAACCTTCCCAAAATGGCAAAACGCTGCACCGAACATCACATCTTAACAACACAGGGGTCACTCGCATAATGTCGTCCACGCAGATTGGCGCCTGACTAACTCAAAATCGTCAAAGATGAATTTACTACAATGGTTTTGTTAGGAAGTGCACGGCCATTCAAATCACAATGGGCATTTCCCGTACATTTAGTGGTCAAGCAGAACCAAGAGTGGCAATCCTGTAGCGACTACAAGGCCTTAAACGTTTGCACAAAGAAAACTTTCACAAGCATGCACAACTTAGCAGATCCAGGAATAAAGGCAACTCTAAAACTTGTAACCCAAGAATTCGTTTGCCCTGACCTCAAGTCAGAATGTCGCGCCTGGGCACAACGTTGCATGCAATGCCAGAAATTCAAAGTCACAAGACATGTTGTTTCAAATAAACAAAATTTCAAACCACCATCTGCAAGATTCAAATATGTACACATAGATATTGTCGGAACATGACCTATTATCGTAGCCGGGATTCTTGTATGGTTTTATCGCATTCTGTGTGGTACAATAAAGCAAGGTTTGGCAAACCAGTGTTCTTATTGTGTTTTGGATTAAATTTGAATCGCTTAATTTTTACAGTTTGCCGCTTACTGATGCGTCGTTGCTTGTACAATTAGTGATATCCCGCTTTAAATAGTGTTGATTTGTATTGAATACTTCCATTAATAGATTATAACTCGCCTTTACAATCATGAGTGATCTAGCAAAATTAAACGCCCTGTAAATTAAGCGTGAAAAATATTTTGGTAGATTACAAACGCTATATGATATTGCAAAGAAATGTTATTTATTGTCGCAATCAGGCCAACCACTTGGCACTGATGTTGATTTGTTTATATCTCGCTATCAAAAACTGGATACTTATTGAACAAATATCGGAAGATATATCATTAATTAATGTATGTGTGGAAGTGGAGGAAAGATTAGATACACATAAGCCTTCTGTATTTTATGATGAATTGTATTTTAACATAAAAATGTACGCTCAGCAATTGAAAATTGACGAACATGTTAAAATTGATCCCGCAATAGTCGTATCTGGTAGTCCTAGTCCGCCAGCTCAGACAGCTATTCAAGTGCGTCATCCAAAATTGAAAATTGAAACCTTTGATGGAACAATTTCAAAATGGAAAAATTTCTATTCGTTATAAACGTCTATGATACAGAAAAGCAAATCACATTCCAAAGTAGCAAAATTAACTTACTTGCGCAGTTTATTAAAATTCTCACGTTTTATTGCTAATTGAAACTCTACCCCTCTCACAAGAGAATTATGATATCGCAATGCAAATCCTCATTCAACGCTTTCAAAATAAACGTTTGTTAGCAGAGAATTATTCCGATAAAACCTTTTTATTTCGTCCGCTATCAGATTTTACCTTAAAGGCACTTGACGTGACCGATCTTTTTGATTTGGCGATGTTGCATGTAGAACTTAGTGTCTTGATGCTCGCAGCTCGGATAGAGTTTGAATTAGAATGTTGTGACGATAGTATACCCAGTTATGATAAACTAATTAAATTTGTGCACTATTAAGTTCGCGTTTTAGAACTAACGCAGACTGAGAAACCGCTAAAATCTAATAAGGTCATGGTGCCGATTACAGTTGGTGAGGCTATGTATAGTAGTTCTCGCAGCACACTGTTGTCCACTGTCAAATCTAGTAATGATAGTTCCCTGAAACTTAATTATGCGTGTCCAATGTGTATTAGCACAAATCATAACTTGCGCCATGAGTTTGTAAAGAAAAATTCTTTGTGTTTTAATTGTCTCGGGTTACACAAACTTACATCTTGCAAATCAACCACTAAATGTTTTCATTGTAAAAAGGGACATCATAGTTTTTTACACATTGTAAATATAAAATCCGCGCCGGCTACTTCTACTATTGTTGAAGATGTACCTACTGCTATAACTACACAATCGTCTTCTGTTCAGGTTTAGTCTTTATCATGTGCTGTACGAAGTAGTGCTAATTTGAATCTACTATGTACAGCGATCGTAGGTTTAAGAGATTATTCAGGCAAACTTTGCCCTGTTCGAGCAATTATTGATAGTGGCTCTCAAACAAGCTTAACTACAGAAGTTTGTGTACAAAAATTAGGATTACCGTGAAAGCGGGCACATATGGGTTTGATTGCAGTGGCC
Source organism: Platerodrilus igneus (assembly GCA_036346225.1). Lineage (NCBI taxonomy): Eukaryota > Metazoa > Arthropoda > Insecta > Coleoptera > Lycidae > Platerodrilus > Platerodrilus igneus. Next base: position 682,337 of record JARFIW010001228.1, read on the forward strand.
AATGCTGCAATTACGAAAAGATAAAGGTTTTGTAAATTGCTCCATTAGACCACTTCCCAATGAAAATATTGTGTTGGGTACCAATGCTGTCGCTCTCAACAAAGTATGTGGTGATTAACCTAGTCTACCTATAGATGCTAATATTTAGAATAGATTCTCTACGGTCACTCTCGCTGATCTATATTTTGCAAAAGGCGCATCGACAGAGTTTCTACTGGGATCCGATCTCTCCTTAGATATTTTAGAAAATCTGCTTCAAATAATTCAGGAGACACCAGGTGCCATCTCAACCATTTTTGGTTGGATCATAGGTGGGAAATTGTCCGAGTTCAATTCGCAACCTTCGCCAACCGAACATCCCACATCCTTATTTCTCGGTTGTGACTCATTAGATTCATCTATACGCTGCTTTTGAGAAATAGAAGAGGCGAATCATTCTTATGTTCCTAGCCCCGAGGATGTTGCATGTGAAAATTTCTTTACAAATGCGCATTCTCGTAATGGAACAGGACGCTATTCGGTACGCATGCCCTTTATTGACAAATTTTCAGCGCTGCCCGATATAAAGTAGTACGCACGCCAACACCTATTAAATTTAGATGGTCGTCTGCGCCTTCAACCTACTCATTAGGAAGAATATAGCCGCTTTATGACTGATTATATTGAATTAGGGCACATGAATTTAGCAGTTTCAGTTTTAAACTACATACTGTCGCACCATTGTGTAGTAAAGGAATGCAGCACAAGTAAGGCTTTTGGTGCCTCATTTAATCTCTCTTCTACTAGTAAATCTTTAAATGATTTTCTATTAGTAGGTTCTAAACTGCAACGTTATATATACTGTGTTGTGATGTACGCCAAATGTACCGTCAAGTGTTATTACACATTGACAACCACAAATATCAGCACATTTATTTTCGCTCTGTTGAAGGCGGTGAAGTCGAAGAATACGCTTTAAACACTTACTTTTAGGGTTACATCTTTGCTATTTTTAGCTCAACGCAGTTAATCAAAGATGAAGGCAGTCAGTTTTCCTTGGCCTCCAAGGCGATATTAAATCAGACATTTGTAAACGATATTTGCGAATATGTTGATACTATGGAGGAAGGACAGCGCTTGCAACAGAAATTAACTGACATTTTTGCTAAAGTTGGGTTTAGCCTAAGAAAATGGGCGAGTATTCAATCATCAAGAAATTTTAGATCCCGATCCATTGAGTCATCGGGAACATCCGCTTGTTTTGAATGCCGAGGATCGTTCAATCAAGATCTTAGGTGTTCAGTACGATCCATCTTAGAATTGTTTTTCATATTCTATTTGTTCAAATCCCATAGTATTGACTAAACGGAGTATGTTGTTTGAAATCGTTAAGAACTAGGACCCGATAGGTTGGCTCACTCCGCTTACATTTTACGCAAAGGTGCTAATCCATGAATCGTGGGTATTAGCATTAAATTGGGATGAACCACTTCCAATTTCTATTCAAGAAATGTGGACTAACTTTGTCACTGGTCTACCTGCGCTTGCTAGTTTACAACTCCCAAGTTATTTCCCACTTATAGTTGCAAGTTTACGTCAAATAGTTGGATTTTGTGATTGGTCTTCAAAGGGTTACGAAGCGGTTGTTTATGTGCAATGTGAACATGTGAGTCAAATTAGTATTCATATCTTAAAGGCGAAAAGTAGAGTCACTCCACTTAAAACCATGAGTATTCCACTATTAGAATTTTCCGCCGATACTTTGTTAAGTCAATTACCCCATTAATAGATCAGATGCAACCTACAAGTTTACACTTGTATACAGATTTAGCAATTGTACTTGCATGGCTACGTACGCCACCGCATAAACTAAAAACTTCAGATTTTAGAAACTATCCGTCCAACTCATTGGTATCACATTGCATCTAAGGAAAATCCAAGTGATTGTGCTAGTAGAGGATTGAATCCTAAAGAGTTGTCGCATTTCGATTTATGGGGAAAGGGTTTCCGTTTTCTATATGACTCCTTTATCACATGGCCAACATTTTCAATGCCATCAATACCGCTTGATTGGATTCCGGAAATAAAAGTAGAAACATTTTCGGTTTCGTTTCCAATCGTAAGTCCATTAATGGAACTTATGTCAAATGTTTCAGGTCTTACTCGTTTAGCCTTTGTTTCGCTATACATATAATTGCCGATCGCGCAGTCAACAAAATCCGCTTCGAATAAGTCCGCTTCTTCCTAGGGAAATTACTGACGTAATGTTGTGTTGTGTAAAGGTAGTTCAACAAAACTATTTCAAGAAGGAGATTATAAGGTTCGCAAATAATGAACCATGTTCGTTTTATCTTCTAAAACTAAGTCCATTTGTGAATAATCGTGGTCTCCTTAAGGTGGATGGTCGCTTAAAGTACTCTTCGCTATTCTATGAGGCAAAACACCTTCTTCAAATTTCCAAAGAGTCTCATTTATCATAAAGTGACTCTCCATTGCGGTTCTAGGTTATACCAATCGCATATTCAGCGTATAGAGACTGAATAATTTCTATTCGACGGTTAATCCGCAAACGCATAAACCAGTGTTTACTCCGTTATAAAATGAAGGTTCTATCTAGAAACCCGCAAATGACTAATTTACCTGCGGCGAAGGTTTAACAATCACGCCCATTTTTATCTAGCGGGATAAATTTTGCAAGCCCTTAGATTCTAAAAGAAAAGTTCAAGAAGAAAGGCTCTCCGTTCCAAGTGATATACGGCTATTTTTATTTGTCTTGCCACAAAAGCAATCCATTTAGAGTTAGTATCAAATTTACGACTACTTCATTTTTAGCTGTAGCTTCTTTGGATAGGTTTGTGGCGCGCCGCGAGCAGTGTCGCACACAGCGAATGTGGTACAAATTTAATGGCGCAGTTAACCATTTCACTGAAGTAACCAACTTCCCTAAATCTTCCAATCACGCTATAGCTGACCATCTTTTGTTAAAGTAAATAAACTGGAATTTCAACCCCCAATCGTCTCCACATTCTGGTGGAACTTGGAATGCAGGATTAAAGTCCACCTATCACCATTTACATCGAATAATAGGTTCATCGGTTCTCACCTTTGCAAAAATGGTAACGCTGGACGCTAAAATCGAAGCTATTTTAAACAGTCAGCCACTAGGTTCATTCTCATTGGACGCGCACGACGAAATTTATTTCGTCGCCCTTGGTTGCTTCTTGATCAGGTCGCTTCTGGGATCAACAGTTGAAATTAACGTAGAAGACGCGTCGACAAATCTTTTGAATCGCTACCAACTTTTGCAACAAGCTACTCAAGCTTTTTAGAGGCAGTGGTCTCGAGATTTTTTACGCTTGCTCATTCCAAAGGTTAAATGGGTATATCCTGAAGCAAATTTTCAAGTGGGTGAGGTGGTTTTTGTAAGGGAAAGGAATCATGTACCGCTGCGCGCCTCATTGGACGCGTAACGGATCCTTACCGCGGTAAAGACGATGTTGTTTGATCTGCAAAGGTTCGCACTGCAAGTGGGAGCTATGTACGACCTGCTTGTAAGTTGGTGCCTCTGCTCCCATTAGTACAGTAACTCTCTTGTGTAACAAATTTGTTTTCTTTTTTCATTTTTTATCTCGTTTAGTACAGTCTATTTAATTCAAAACTACGTTTTCGGAAAGGCGGTATGTTGTATCCCGAAGCAATTTATATTAGTTTCAGTATTTATAGTTAAAATCGCATTAACTGTCTGTTTTGACATGTTCCAGTTGTATATAATTATAATTTAGATAGATTCTCTCGCTAAATTATTGTTCACGCGCGGGGGGGGTCTTATAAATTTATATATCGACTTACCTCCGCGGTTTTTTGTTGTTTTAAGCTGCAGTTCCTATTCCTTCAACTAAGTGGACTGTATGCGAGATTTAGTCCGTGTTACGTTGCACTTGCACTGTGTTTTTTAGGGGTTTAACAAATAAATTCACATTCCGCGGCACTATGACTAACTTACGTTACCGAACGAAAAACCGACTGTTCTGCCTCGATATCCATAAAAGAGTGTTTGTTCACTACTCTTACTCCAACTTATTTACACATGTACAAGGAATTTTTACGGCAGGATATAAGGGAACAAGGGATGACAGTTTTACTATTAGATTTACAACTACAAATTTACGACTTACAATTAACCACGCGAACGTGCGACAAAGAGACCAAACAATTATCAAAAAAAAGAAATAATCAAGATATACAAGCAACGGTGCTAGAATTGTGAAATTTAATTCAATATCCTCCTAAAAGTTTTATTTATAGTTTTTTTTGTCGTTTGCGTTTTGTATTTGCTTGTGAAAGACGTTATTGGAGCAGAAGATCGTCTCGAATGCAGTTGTTGGGGCTAAGACCTTACAACAGCTCCTGCTAGAACATTTGAGGACCCTCCTGGGGCAATAACGGGTAAGTTATATTTTGTGCTTTGTATCATTCACAAGGCGTTACGCCACTACCTATACAGTCCACCTAATTCCACATAAAAGGTACAGAACACCAACACTGTAATCTTAGGTTTTAATAAGCTTACTACTGTTCAATTTATTAAATAACTGCTGTCGAAGTATCAAAATATTAATATTTCTTTCGTAATAGATTTAATTGTTATAATCGAACAAATAATTTTAATTTTTTAAGTGGATTTAATGGAAATACAAGTTATTAAAGACGAATTCTTTTATACAAATAAATTATTTATATATTATTCAAAGGTTAAAATCTGTTAAGTGAAATATAATTACTATAGTTAATCTAAAATTAATAATCTAGTTTACGAGTTTTTTCGTTGGTTTCCTTCCGCAATGGATAATTAAAGTCATATGTCCGTTTAACATCCATCTATCTATCGCTAACAGGATTTGACAGGATTTCCATTTGCATCGACATCAAGGTTTTGTCTCAACTCTAACTCTACTTTTACATTTTCTTCCAAATCTTTCATAAGATTGTCCTTCCATACCTAAACAAATTGTCAAGTAAGATATTAAACAATTAGATTTTCTTACAGCGCCTAATTCGGCTTCAATTTTTTTAAATTGGTAGAGTGTCATGGGAGGTATATCCATAACTGAAAATAGTTCCTAAGAATGGCCAAGTGTACTGCCAGTTGCCAGAGTACCCCAAACAAATCCATAATTAATTTTTGATTTTTGCGAAATATCTTCAGTGTAATGCTTGTATATCTTATCACATATTGTACATGCAAACATAAGGCAGCTTACTAAACCTAATCCTCTGTTACATTCCTCTTTCAGATATAGTTTTCCACCAGTACAAATTTGGGAATGTGGTATTGCAGATCTATGGACCAACTTAATACATATTGCAAATTCACAATGCGGTTTTCACTAACAGTTGGTTCTTTATAATAGTGATTTATCTCGAAACATAACTCACGAGCCTCTATTCTGAAAAACAAAACAAAATATTAGATTTTTTATGAACCCAAAATTTAGCATATATACAAGACACCACATTAGTGTGACAAAGTTTAATATATCGATTATTTATTGTAGAAATTATAAAAAACAAGCAATTTACACAAATTTTAGGCTGTATTATTTTAAAAATTGTTTCATATCTACAGGGTGATCATAATTATATATATATATATATATATATATATATATATATATATATATATATAGCTAATTTTGACATACTAAATGTATCACCCTGTAGATAAATTTCCTACCTATACATAGTTTCCGACATGAATATGAAATACAAATAACAATGTATTACCTATTATAGTCTGCTTCTGGTATAAATGACCAATTATCTGGAAGTGTATGTGACCTTTCCTCGGTTGATTTTTCAGTTCTCTAAATATGAAATACAATGATATAATAATTTAGATTATTTATACAAATTAGCATCTGCGACTTCATTGTTTCTGACTCGGAAGTTTCTTCAGATAAAGTACTTGGATTACTAACTACCTCAGGTAATCTTTGCAAACCTGTTGGGCCAGGCTTGTCTAAAATATCTGATGTGGATTTCAAACTGAAAAAGTTTGGGTTTTATTATGACATCTAATTAATATGTATATTTGTGAAATTATAATGTAACAGGGGCATAACTAGTGTAGTTAGAAGGCTTGAACCAATGTTTGCAAGTGAGGCAAAATTACTCATTTTTAGTGTCAGTACTTAATAATTATATAAAAGTCATATGACACATCCGAGAGCTTACTTCGTTCAAAATAGCACAAAAATTCTTCGCATTGTTGTCAAAAACAATCTAAAGCTTATGAAATCCTATAGAATTTTAGAAAAAAATTAATAATATTTTGTAAAACACAGCTATCAAAATTCAACCAGGTAAAAACGTAAATGTTATTGTTATGTATGTACCCTACAAATTTGATGAGTATTTCTAATACAGTACAGATGTGCTACTCTGACGTACATTTAAAACTATTCATTGAGAAAATACTGAGTAATTTTTTTCTACGTCATAATTTCAGGGTAATCACACTAACTTAGTTCTATGAAGAATGCGAAAACACTTATATTTTTAGTTTGCAATATCATATTTATAAATTCCAAATATTCATAAGTGGAGAGTCGGGTAATTTGTGGTTTTCTATTCTCAAGGCATCTCAAGAATGTATAATTCTTGTGGGTGGATATGCGACATTTAAATAGATATACTTTCATTGTTTTTGGATTTTATATTCCAAAATAAACAGCCACATAAAGATATCCTAGCTACACTACTGAATGTATTATAACTTACAGCGGTAATTGTTGCATTTTCAGCCATCTTAAGCGGGCTGCTTTAGACTTGAACGATCGTTTTCTGGTACCACCTGGATTTTGGTTATACACCTTCTTATATTTACCCATCTGAAAAATGTAAATACGTAAATAAAAGAAACTTTACACCAGGCGACAACAGGAAGTAAGTATACTGTAACTTTTTCCGTATTTCAGATAAATTTGAAAGGCTTGTACAAGACAAAGCGGGAGTACAAATTTTTTGAAATAATTGTGAATTTCAAATTATTTACGGTCTGACTAGAAGTGAAAAGTACCGTAAAAACTACACACATAGTTTTGTACATTTTTAGAATCAGTTGATCATTTTTAGTCTTAGGACATTACTTCAAATTTTTTAGAAATAGGTGTTTTCTTATTTAAGTTTTGAAAAGAAAAGTAAGCGACTGTAATTCTCCTAAATTGGTGTATAATTGTAAGAAAAATTTGAAATCTAACGACTTTTCATGTTATTAGTAATAGTTATATTTTCGCCAGAAATTTCAAAACATTGTTTTTTCTTAAAAGTAAGATTTTTCAAAATCTATTAGGCTGGATCTCAATAAATTTTAAAAGGATTTTTTAAATTTTTGGTACCCTAAATAATCACAACATGATAGGACATTTTTAGGGGACTGCTTAAATTATAAATAAGGTTTATGTCGTTTTTAAACTGATTTATATAGGACAAAAAAAGTTAGTGTACCCAGTTTCTGTCATTTTCACCATTCGGTGTCATAAATTAAATAATAAATATTTTTGATAAAATAATGTATGCAAAACAAATAATTTATTTATTTAAGAAGATAGTAGTTGCTCGACTAAATCAAATCTACAAAAATTAATGTCAATATTTGAACACGCATTTTCAAAATCGAATGAAATATATAATTAATTTTGTCCATTACTTATCTGTCTATCCACAAAGTATAAGAATTTTAGAATATACTTACCCTCAAGCGCAAATACACCCACATTAAATAAAGAATTAAATGTTTGTTTATAATAATAACGAAATGTCACTCTATGAACAATAAACTACACATTCAAAAATAAAAATTAGCGAATACCATATGCACATAAATGAAATAATACAATACAATACAAATTTGTTTCGGCAAACGACCTTGGCTATTATTAGAATGCACTATGTACCTAACTCTTTGCTTGCTGTTCAACAACTTCGAATTCGCTGAAGGTCATTTACGACCAATAGTTACACGAATGGAGAAAATAAACCAGCATCGTGCCGTATCCTAGCAACCGTTATTTGCCTAACTTGGAAACGAACCACTAAACTACTAAAGCTAAAATAAAGTAGTTCCCTCTATCATGCGAAAGCTATATCACAATGGCCGCTATTTTAAAATTAGTTCGTGTTATGAAAATAGAGGGATGCTATCGCGCCCTTAAATAAATTATATGCAATGAAAATATTTTATCACATTTGACATGTGCATAGTTAAGAGAACAGACATAAGACATGCACGTGCGCGAAAGGTGATTATTTAGTAACAAGTATTACCCATTTTTAATTGTTTTTATTGCTCAAATAACGTAGGTCCTAACGTGAAATCGCAGAGTTTAAACCAAACCGATATCAACTGGCAGAATGCGCTGATCTTTTAAGAAGTAAAATAATAACCAACTAGATCCTAAATCAGCAAGCTGAATTCCAAATCGACAATAATAATTTTGTTAAGATACTTCCTCCATAAAATTTGTTTTAACTAAACTTTTAAGCGGACAACTTGAACAGGGATTAAAAGTAGAAACAGACCACGTGCTCGAGGAAAAGAAACGAATACCTAAAACCTAAAAAACTAAACAAAAGAGGAAAACAAAAAAACCTGTTTAACATAATTGTTGCACATACAATTACGTTAGTGAATAAGGGTTTGTATTTTGGTTATAGATTTTACTTGCAAACGAGGCACAGAAAAATTAAAACGCCATTCGAAATTAAGTTAAGTGGAGGTAGGTATATTAACATACTTGAGTTTATATAAGTTAATGCCTGTATAAAGATTTAAATCTTTGATATAATAGTTATTGGTTTTGGAACCATCTGGAACCATCTAATGTTATAAACTAAATTCGACAATTTGGTATTAACAACGCATAAGGTATATTTAAGTGCTAATTTAGCAGAGAAAGTATCACCAGCACTAGGACTTTATTACGGTATTCCGCGCAAACACGTAAGAAAACAGTAAAAGTCAGGAAAGAAATCATTTACGCCGAATACTGCAACAAAACAGGGACACAATGGTAGAATTCGGGCTAGCTCAAAAACGTGATAGAGTGGCGTGTGTGAAGTAGAAAAAACACATTGGAAACCTAAGTAACCTATATTATCAACATACAATCTCGAAAGGCTATTTACAAAACAACAAAGGAACCAATAATTTGCGTAATCGTTTTTACAGCGTGATAGTAAACAAAGCGTCATAACTAAAAATATAAAATTGGTAAGCAAATGTAACACCTTAGAATCTAGATACTTACTTAAGAAAAGAAAATTAAACATAAACTTTACAGTAATTCTAGGAAAAGAAATATACATAATTTATACATTCTGCATTTGTGAAGTGCACCTCCTCAAGAAATAGTGTACCATTAAACTTATACACCCAAACTTAAATTAATTAAGTGTTAACTATTTCTAAATTGATGCGCAAGTTCTTTACACTAATATCAATGCAAAAGGACAAAAGAAACAGTAAAACGGGCTCTAACACAGACTTTAATTGACTACCTTTTAACTTGAAGAATAATGACATAGTAGCTCGTGCATTGTGAACGTGAGTTTTGTAACGCGGTGTTGGAAATTTACTGGATAATCATGAGTAATAACATTATGAACAGCAAATGAAATGTCTATTCTTCACAACAACGTAAAAAATTACGAAAACAGAAAACTTTCTTTAAGGTTGTCATCTTTTTGTAGTTTGTTTTTTATAATATTAAGCGTTTTGTTTATAGGGACATTAGTGAAGAGATTTATTACATCAAAACTTACCATTGTGTGTGTATTTTCAATTTTGATGTTTGATAATTTTTCTAACAAGTGTTGGTTGTTTTTTATGAACGAATTTGTGTTGCCTGCTAATGAATTTACAATTTTTAGGAGAAATTTTGCTAAATTGTGGCATGGTAAATTTATTGGGCTTAGGATAGGTCCCAAAGAAATGTCTATTTTATGAATATTTGGTAGACCGTAAAAATGAAGAAGTTTACTGTAATGTGGAATTAGTTTGTTTCTTTCTTTGTCTTCAAACGTTTACAACGCAAAAGTCAACAAACTGTTAAACACTGAGAATTACACTAGTCTAGAAACGGACACCACAAAATCAATTGAAAATAAAATATACAAAACTCTATATAATTTTAAAAATGATTTCGAAGACAAAGAAAGAAGTAAACTAGTCCTACATTACAGTAAACCTCCGCACTTTTACGGTCTACCAAAAATTCATAAAATAGACATTCCTTTGAAACTTATTGTAAGCTCAATAATGCCATAATTTAGCAAAATTTCTCCTAAAAATTATAAATCCATTGGCAGGCAAAACAAATTCTTTCATAAAAACAACCAACACTTTTTAGAAAAATATCAAACATCAAAATTGAAAATACACACACGCCCAATGATAAGTTTTGACGTAGTAAATCTTCTCACAGATGTCCCTGTAAATAAAACGCTTAATATTATAAAAAACAAACTACAAAAAGATGACAACCTTAAAGAAAGAACAAAACTAAGTATATCATCAATCATGGAATTACTTGATGTATACGTCAATACCACATATTTTCAAATAAATGACCAATTCTACAAACAGAGCTTCGGAATGGCGATGGCAAGTCCACTATCGCCAATCTTTAGTAATATATTCATGGAGGAATTCAAAAACAATGTAATATTCACACATGAATTGAAACCACTAATCTGGTGGAGATACGTAGATGATGTCTATGCTATTTGGCCTCATAATACAGAACTAGTCAAAAACTTTGTAGATTCGATTAACGAGATAGAACCAACTATTAAATTCACTTATGAATTAGAGCAACATTGAAAACTTCCATTTCTAGATATTCTAGTTAGCAAAAACGATACAACAGTTAATACCTCAGTATACAGAAAACCAACACACACAAACAGATACTTAAACTTCGATTTAAACCATCCACTCTGTGTCAAACGAGTAATTATCAAAACCATGCATGATAGAGCAAAATTAATATCATCAAACTAAGAAATTTTAAAGAAAGAGAAAGACATAATCAAATGTACACTAATAAAAAACAAATATCCTAAAAGAATAATAAAAAAAGAAATGAATAAAGTCCCAAAAAATAAAAAAGAAGAAAACAGAAACAACGATACGCATCAAAAAATGCTCTCAATACCATACATAAAAGGATTCGCCGAAAAAATCCAAAGAATAGGAAAACATTTAAAATCAAAACAGTATTTAGAACCAACAATACACTAAGAACACAACTAACAAAAACAAAACCCAAAAACGCAATTCAAAGTTCAAAAAACTACATCCACAAAATACCGTGCGTTTTACATAAGAGAAAGTTTCAGACCATTTGATGTTAGATTAAAAGAACATAAATCATACATAAAAAATAAAAAATTTGAAAAATCCATGATTTGCCAACATGAATGGGAATTCAGTCATAAATAAAAAAAAATATTTAACTTAGACTAACTATAATATTAGAAACAGCTCAAACTAAAGAATTCATAGAACTTAGTCCGTCAGTTAGCATTGGGTAATAGTTTTTTTATTAGCAACTTTGACGGTACGAGAAATTGTGCTACCGGATTTTTCACACTTTCTGGCAAGATATTGTCCCATATTCTGTACAAGGTAGCTTTCAATGTAGGTACTATATGATTAGGGTACTTACGTAGCTGTTTTTTTATTTTGCGCCAATGGGTCTCTATAGAACAATTTGAAATAGAAATTGGCTAGTTTAAAACTGGTTTTCCTACTCGGAAAACCATACTTAACATTTTTTGTCGTTTGACAAGGCACACCATCTTGTTAACACGAGAAATCAGCTTCAACTGTCTTACACCTTTCCACTGAAGGTAACATGTTTCTTGCTATAATATATTTGTTTCTATGTGAGCTGTGAATGGTATGTATAAAATTTACATATCTTTACCCATCCCGGACATATAACCCCACACCATAACAAATGCAGAAGATTTTACTGTTTCACTAAGGGGTGATTAAATAAGCCGCGTAGGATATAGGCAAAACTCTTTTTCAGAAGTCACCAACATATATTAAATTCATTGCTACCCATTATGTTGTGCTATTATGACTGAGTTCAGTTTTGGTGTTCTTAAGCCCATTGAAGTACATTTTTTTGTAATTTTATCAAGAAAGGCTATCTTTTGCCTGTTGCACATTGAAAAGCTTCAACTCAAAAAAGAGATACATTCTACCTTATATAACTCGTATTATATTTTTCGAAATTCTTTTTCTCGTGGCCATTGAAACTTTATTTGCAGTATACTCTCTCTCCTGAGCACTATTATTTCTTTAGTATCCGATCATAAAAACCTTTTATTTGCTTCTGTTATTGTAGGTGTGGTCGGTCGGCTTTGATTTATTGATCGGTTCCTTCTATATTTTTTTTTTGTATAAATTAATGGTATTCTGTACCTGTAGAATTTCCAGCTGAATGGATACAGAGATTCGAAATGGGGAAATTCCCTTTTGATAGGTTTCAATAATCGAAATGCGTAAATCTATGCGGAATTACTACGGAAAATATTCTTTGCAACTTTAAGCGAGACCCATGTTGCCATATATTTAATATCTTTTGTTTTTCGTGGTTATTGCGATAAGCAGAATTATTAGTTCGTTGACAGTTAATATGTTTTTGGTTTTGACATTTATATATGATATGCGGTTGTTGAACTGTTTGAACTTTTGCTGTATCACTTTTTTCGTTCTATAATTTGGAACACAATATAAATTAAAACAATATCTTAGGTTTTCTAATTTAGTTATTTGTATTTTAATGAGCTTGGAGCAATTTTTATAATATGAACGTCTATTTAATTCTATTAATCTACTGAATCATTTTCAGCTTGTGCTCATAAGTCTTGTCACAGAAATTAATATAAAATTATAAAACGTCATTTAAGAACAGTCAAATACTTGCAAATTCCAATTACAGCACCCTTATAAAGCCACTAATTCTCCGAACACCTTTGTATTATATTGTTATCCCAATAACATCCAATTAAGATTCAACGACATATTTAATACTTACTGAATCTAAACTTAATGCAAATAGAATTTATCTAACCTCATGTAGTATTAAAAATGTAAATGTTAAAGTCTTGTGGGAATTATTTAAAATACTAATAGCTAATGATAAAGTGGCTAGCGCCAACTATCGAGGAATACTGTACATATAATGTATTGATTTTAACAGATTGGTAGGGTAGATTCAACGCTTTATAGCTACCGCTCCATCTACAGCAAGAGGCTCACAGTATATATTAAATTCTTGTAGTGTAACTAAAGAAATCTACAATGTGGCTGAAAGGGAATGTGCTTTTAGCTTATGCTCTATTTTCATTCTTAATAATTATAATTTATGTGTTTAATTCATTTCTACTATCATTTTCAAGAGCAATTGCCCAGACATTCTATTGAGCCACGAATAATTATAAATGTAAAACACAATATTAAAGTTAAGCCCCCCACAATAATAAGCTTCATATACTTTAGAATTCGCAAATGTGAATTGTAATTAGGTATTAAAGCAACACGGAGTTGTCGGCAATTATTAAAATAACGTTAGATAGTATAGGTTGCTGAGTCGCATTGAACAAGTCTATTGAAAACCGAATTTTGCAAAAAAATAAGTGGTAATTCACTTTACGCGTCTAGTAAATACTTTTCAAAACATTCTGTCGCTCTTTCAATATTGTTTACCCTTCCTATATGATTAGCCATGAAAGAAAGAGTTTTTTATAAATTGTAGATTCACCTATGATCAATTTTGATCAAAAGTTTTTTTAGTAGAAATATAGAGGGTGGTCCGTCTTAAACAATGCAGTCAAATATTTCATAAATGATATATTATATGCAAAAATGTTATGTATAAAAGTTATGTGGGTTAAAAGGGAAAGGAAACTAGGAGTATCGGTTTTATTGTAGAGGACTCTGTGATCACTATCCGAAGATCAGCATTTGTTTTCAAATAATACATTATATTTTTTATTTACAATTTCAAATCTACTTTTAATAATAAACAAAGAAGTTATTAAGTAATACATAGGCTATAGTTAATAGTTTGTGATATATTTGTAAAGCCATTCTCCCAAAGAAATAAATAATAGTAAACAAAACATTAACGTATTAAATGTTCAAAACATTTCCTCTCACAACAATACACGCTTAAACTTTTCGCTGAAATTTACGTACCCTAAGTAATAGCACTTCCCTAGGTATTCCTTTGCAAACGGTAATAGTTATATGCCTCATATCAACAGTTGTCGGTTCTTCATCATCATTAGGTCTTCAGTCCTGGAACCGGTTAGACGCGTACTAACCTACTAATCTACACATTTTCCTGAAATTCCCACAACTTATATCCTTTACTATCTGCGTGTAATATTCTGATCTATGTCTACCTCTACCTCTGTTTTTTCCTATCTCTCCCTGTAATATATCCCACACTATTCCCCAAATGCTTTAGAACGTGTCCTGTTCTCCTAGTTCTTTTGCTTTTGTTTGTTTTACTCAAATATCTTCTTCCCCTACTATTTCTAGAACCTCTCGGTTCTTGTGTGTAAATTTTATTTTGTTTATTAAAAAGTCAAGTACGAATGGCCAGTCACCGTGCCCTCAATAGTGTAAGGTCTAATCAAATATCCATTCACTAATGCTGTTGATGGTCTGAATTTATACCAATGAGGGTTTTTCTTAAATCAATAGTGACAGTTGTTGCGATTTATTACACCAGTAATGCTAAATGTTATTTTGTCAGAAAATAGCACATAATTAAAGAAACTCAGATCATTTCATAACACATTCTAAACCCATTGTCAGTAATTACTAGGTAATATCATATCGTTGTCATTAACAGCCTACGACTTTTTAAAACCCTTAAAATTATAGTTTTAGGTATACCTAACTCCATGTTAATTTGAAGATTTCTGCTATGGAAGTTTACTTAAACCATAGCCAAAACTACATCATCTTCTACTAGATTTAGTTGTTGACGTTTGCGCTTGTAACGAATACAATTACCTGCTTCATTAATGTACGCTTTGTTCTAAATATTTATTTAACAAATATACTTTATTAAACAGAAAATATTAAATTCCTATTGTAGCAATATATTACCAATTCGTACTTAGAGCTCCACCTATATCTAAGGACTTGAAGTAAAATTTAAGTTTTCTTTTATCTGTATATGTGTTGATACAACACTCCCATTCTGCGCGTGCTTGAATAATAAAATTGCCTCGTGGTCAACGTTCATCATTTAACGTCGGAATGTAATCAGCTAAGCAAGTGGTGAAACGTGGGCTAGCAGGTTGGATAAAACATGCCGTCCCAAAGACAGATGAAATGGTGTCGACGTATACCATGGCATCGATTAGTAGTTGAATCGACCTAGAGTGACCGTGAAAAACACATCGTCTACGGTAGGTGAATAATTTTCAAGTTTGCATCCAAATCATTTTCTCGATTCTTTTCAGTGCAAGTAAAAATGTATATACCGTATTGAAACGCAATTAAAAATGTAGATACAATATTGAAACGTTTAATTTTGAAACGCAAATTTTATGTAGTTACAGTATCGAAACAGGTTTTATGTTATACATTATTGAAACGCAAGTACGTAATGTATAAAGTATTGGAGCGATAAATCTTATGTATATAATCGTTATGGAACACTGAAGCACAATATTTTGTTACGCTGTATTGAAAGTCCAAAGTCTCAACTGTTGCTATGCAGTACGGTGGAATTTTCCGTAAATTTTGTTTTGTATAGAAGTCAAGTTGTAAAACCTGGCACGTGTGAACTGTGCACACCCGCTGTCGTAAATACTCTCATGCGTAGCAGATTATTTGTGGTAAGTCATCTCCAATTTTAGTTCAATTTTCAATTCATGGAACCATTACTGGAGATGTACAAATAATTTTTGTAAATTCTACATGTTCATTTGAATTGGTACACGTAATTTTTGTAAATTTTATATGTTCATTTAAACTAGACACGTAATTTTTGTTCAGAATTTAATAGTTGGATATTGCATAAAAATTCTTATAAACAAAAAGAAATTTCTATAAGATAATTTTTGAATTTACAAGGTTACACTAAAATGTATTCGTAACTAAGCACGTGACACGTTGATATTTGTTTGTCACATTATAAAATATAATTTTTTGACAGTACACTTGAAGTACAGATTAGTTCAAACCAAAAGTATTTTTGACCTTTGATTCCATCAATTAAATTAATTAAAAATGTAGAAATGTAGTTCTGCAATCTAAGGAAAGTCAAAGCATTTAATCAATTAATTGTAAACCCAAACAGGATCCTATTTAGGTATCAAATACAAATTGTAGAATAATAACGAAAACACTATATTTCTTCTAGAGAACTATAATAAATTTGCAATTATAAAATTCATACAAATAACCAGAGACTAATACTAGACTTTAATAAAAGTAGATATCTCAAAAGTTTCAGAACGTATAAAATTGTACAAATGATGTATATATTTTTTTTGTAAATTATTAGAAAGAGTAATAAGTTGTTTTAAAGCTTTCTTTCATTGAAGCCAACAATAATTTTTCTATAGAAGCAAACAACTATATTTATAAAATTTCTGTAGTGAAGAAAGATATATTATTGGTATTGTGTTTGAAAATTTTTTGAGGTATAATCTTGACTAGTTAATCTTTTTAGAATTTATTTTTTTGTGATAAAGTGACTAGGCTCTTATGTAGCCCTAATTCAAAAATGTTTAGGAATGAATAAATTTTAGATAGTAAGAGATCGTTGTTCCAATTCCAGTTTGCAGAGTCATAAGTAATTATTATATGTCTATGTTTTGCTCGTTAAGGATATTTTTTCTTTTCGAAGATCTCCGTATCTTATCTTCGGATTGTTTGTCTTTATAGCTACTATTAAGATACGGTGGCGTCCAATAAAAAATTATTTTATTATCGTATACCATCCTACGACCCTAGCTCATAGCTCTGCCCTAAGTTGAAGAAACTTAGCTGGCTGGAAGATCTCTGTAGAGGGTCCTTCTTTTACTCAAAGCCATTTTCCATCCTCTTTACCCTGGGCTTACACCTTAGACAGGAATCCTTCATAATTTATTGAGGCTCTGCCGCCTATAAGGTAGAGTAAATACACTGTATATATCTATATAGAAAAAATAGTGTAACACGCTTGATAACACCAGTTCTAGTACGTACTTCAAGTGAACGAATTCATACACTATTGGATGTTGTATATTAGGAAACCTTTCTTAATATAAACGTGCCGCAACTTGATAATTCATATGACACTAACCAAGATATATTAACGTATCCACAATAGACTGCATTTGCCTATATTTTAAATAGATTAACAAAATTGACACCTAAGACACTCGAATCACCTACCAGTTACGGATGCACCCAAATATGAAATGAAACAATGCGTAAATAGCGAAACAAAATAAAACAACATTTTAAGCAATTATTTAGAAAACAAATACAAAATTTGGTTTATGCAGAATAAGCTTTTAATTAATTTTTAATTAACTTAATAATACCTCACAATCCATTAACTGAAGCCTATGTGTGTTTAAACACTTTTGTTTAACATTAAAAGTAGAATCAAATTTGTAACTAAAAATATAATGCCTTATTTGAAAAAAGTCGATTTTTGCCTAGTGTTAGTAGCACTCTCTACATTGACACTGATGCCGTAACTTTCTCTTCTACTTTAGCAAAATTAACTTTTATTCAAAACATTTTCGCATATTGTCTATTATTTAAAAACGAGGTCACGAGAGGTCATTGAATGCCAAATTCTATGAAAAATTACCACCCAAAGATAATAAAAACGAAAAAAATTATAATTTCCCAATATTTAATTTTTATACCTTGTATAAATATAAGCGCATTTCATTAGCACATAAAAGAATAACAATCTAATTATCTAATTAAATCTTGTGCATTGAATTTATTGTGGAGTGTGAGAAGTTCGTGAAACGAATATTTACTTAAACACCCAATTTTTAAATTAATTCATTTTAGCCGTGTATAAATAATTACTCTTGAAAGATACCTTGAGTAAATAATTGTTCTATGCTTAGTAATAACTAATTTTCATTGCATTTCTGTAAAAGCAAAACATAAAATCCGTGTGTAGACAATTTTGCAGACTAAAAATGAGTCGCATACACTTTTTAAAATACTAGATAATTTCCGTGTGTAGATATTTTATACATTCAGTTTTATTAAAAATACCACTACCACTTTATGAGTTGTAAAATAAAGCGTATTAATTTCAGATGGTTTGCACAAATAAGTTATTTAGTACGAGATAATTCCATAAAGTCGTAAATCATCTGTAAATACACTAGGTGTTTTTTTGAAGCAACCGTCCGTTTAGAATAAAAATTCCGAATTTTACCACTTCTTGGCATTTGTATAGCGAACGTTTTGTTTATTTAAATGGAAATATGCGTTTAAATTATTGATTTTCTATAACCAAAAGTTTCGTTTCTTATCCCATGTGCTTGATTTTAACTATTACACCTAATTATTTGTATCCTTGAGTTTTCATGCACCCTAAAGCTTTTACCCGTTATACAATTTTAACATTCCAATTTAAAAATAGAAAAATATCTTAACAGCCGTCCATTTTCACTAAATAACTGATTAATTTGGCGCGTAAATAAATTATTCCTATTTCCTATATACACAGTTGTTAAAATTTTATTATCTAGACCTATTTAACCTATAATTCTACGACATAATCCCCATATTTCAATTCACAGAACAACTTCTCGAGTTTTCTGGAATTTAAATACGTGGACTAATTTCTACTACCTAATCTTACATGATATTTCTATACACCTATCTACTCATCTATCTCTACCTATGCCTATCTATCCAACCTATCACTCATTATCTACCTATTCTTACCTATTTCTATCTATCTCTAATTATTTCTATCTATCTACACATATCTTTATTTATAACTAACTCTTCACACCTATCCCTACTTGTTAACTAGTTAATTTTATCTATCACTAACTTTTCACCTCTTATTTTTATTTATTTACCTTTACCTTTTGTCGAGCATTATCTCTTTATATAATTCACTTCTATTCTTCTATACCTATCTTCCTTTATTTTTCTTTATTGAAGTTCCTTCTACTTATGTACAACTATTTATATTTATGATCACCTATTTCTATCGCTATCTATTTATTACACTAACTATTCACACCTAATTCTATATCTACCTCTATCTCCTCTTATTTATCGTATTCCTAATTCTACTTCTTTATATATCCTATTTCTACCCTATTTATTTAAATCTAACCCTATCTATTCATCTATCCCTATATTTTTATCTATTAAGTCATTTCTTTATTTAAATCTGGCTCTTTTCTTGATCCTCCGTGTCTTTCTTCTTACAATCTTAATAAACTTCATCCCTGTCTTTCTTCCTTCTATCTCTATACTTACTCTCTTTATTGTTTCACATAAAATAAAACTATCCTTACTATCTTGACTCTTAAATATTTCTTCCTCTGTCTCTACAGTTGTCTGTTTCTCATTCACTATTATTCTCTTTGCTACGGACAAACCAAACAATACTACCTTAACATTTTCATCTTTTCCCTCTATAGAAAATTCTTTATCTCTTCTAGACTCTTTATGTACTATAGTCACCCCGTAAAAATCTCCTAAATCCACCTAATCAAAATTATCCTTGCCACATATCTCCTTTATGCTTACCTTTAAATCTCGTGTGTAAGATAATGCTGCGCTTGACTCTACCCCCTACTAGTTCAGACTCTCTGTTCACTACCGATTGTACCTCTTCTGACTTTCCCTCAGAATATTTAACTGCGTCAATCTCTTGCACCTTTTCTTCATCTACCTCTATAACATTAATACATAACCCCATGTCATCCCCTGTGACCTCATAACTTGCCTTCCAGGGCAATATCCTAACTACCTTCCTCTCCATATCTATAACTACTCCTAACTTTATCATACAATCGACTTCTAATATCCCTTTAAATTTCAATCCAGGTACAATTATGGATTCTTGCTCACAGATTACTGAACCTAACTCTACTTTTAAAATAACTACACTATTCACTAGAGCAAATCGCTTTTTATTCGGCGCTACCAGGTGACTTCTTTGTACTGGCATAATTCTGTCACACACCTTTCCTTTAATTTCGTTGACGAATTCCTCCGATACTAAACTCGCCTCGGCTCCTGAATCCAACAACGCTCCTAAATTTTTCTCAACAATTTTAACATCAACTATAGGCAAACAAACATTTTCTTTTATTTCTGGCTCAACTTCTTCCTCAATTTTCAAAAAAATTTTTGGATGTTCGTATTTGTACACAATTACGACTAGTGATTTGTCTTTGTCTAAAAAGCCTGTGCAGGTCTGTTCTCCCTACTCGGTCCTAGTCTTGCCACTACTTCCGCATATGTCCTTGGCGTTTCTACCGTATTTGTCCTGTCATTTTCCCTGTTCGTTGTCGATGTCCCTGTCCCCCTCATGTCCGGCGAACTGTTTTGCCTGGGTACCCCAGGTCTGGTGCGGGTCCTCTACCTACGCTATTGCTCTGAAAGAATGTCCGTCGTAGTTCCCAGTTCTGTCGGTTGGTAAAATTAAAATTTGTCCCCCATCTTGGATAACTGCCCCTTCTATTGTCAAACCTAACCGTGTTCACTTGTCGTTTCCTAGTCTCGCGAGGTCGTCCACTACTTACGTCGTCATACCTCTGCAGGTACTCTAAAAACATTTCCCTATCTACTATGTTCTGTAACGCCACGTGTTGCCAAACCTCAACTTCAAAATGTCGTGAAAGGTAATTTATAGTCTGTCGGTTTGTTAACGGTGGGTTTAGTTGTTTGGCTATGCTATACTTTCGTATAGCATACTGCTCCATACTTCCTGCAAATTCACCCTTATATTTGCCAGTTATTAAATCGTCAAGTACTTGGTCTTGTCTATGGTCGCTCCAGTGGTGTTTCAAAATCTGTCCTCAAATTCACTGTAAGTTTCTATCTCCTGCCCTATGAGATTATACCAAGCCTCAGCATGGTCTTTCAGTAACGCTTTTACAATATTTAGTTTTGCCTATTCATCAAATAAGTTACTCACTAAACCTCTAATATTATTTATAAAAATTTGAGGGTTCACCCTACCATCCCCATAAAATTTCATCGCTGGTCCAGTGACATATTCCTTGTTACAAATCTGGGACCATCCCCCATCAAAGTCGACACAATCTGTTTAATTCCGCTTACTTCTCTCTCAACCCTTCCTAGCTGATCTCTACATGAATCTGTCACCTCAGTCATTTTTACATTGATCTCATCTTCACAGAAGATTCTATTCTCAGTCCTTAATTGTCCCATTTCCTGATTCAAACCTTTTATATCACGTTCATTTATATCAACCCTATTATCTACTTCCCCCATTTTTACAGTTAACCTATTTTAAACTCAGAAAATTCTCTGGCTGACTTCTCTATCTTCTCACTTAAGGTTTCTGTCAATTGCTCGAACTTTCTGTTCGATTCGGCACTCATCCTCTCTAACATTCTGATGATCATCTTATTTCCTTGGTCTCCCGATTCTGTCTTTGTCTGATCCCTACTACCTTCTGCTTCCTCCATTTTTCCTGATTTTTTAAATAAGGCACTATCGTCACTTCCAATTTCAACTGCTTGGCTTCTTAACCACTCCTTTCTCTGCATACGTTTAAACCACTTTCACACACACTCAAAAATATTTATTATCTAAACCTATTTACCCTAAAATTCCACGACAATATATATATATATATATATATATATATATATATATAGTGCTTCCCAAAAGTAACGGACGTATTCGATTAAATGATTATTGACAATTTCTGAGTAAAAAACTCTGACACGTCGTTTTTTATTTTTAAATTGTCATTTAACTATGTAATTTTTAACCCCCCACCCTTCAACCCCTAAGCGCTAGTATCCCCTACTTAAAAATTTTAAATCGCAATGTACTCCTTGTGATACCTCAATTAATAGCATTTTTCATGCAGAAATAAAATTTTACAAAAAAATTCTAAATCAGTTAAATTAAATGGTCAAACTGCTGTCCGTTAGCAGCTAGGCAGTGTCCTAATCTAGAGACAAACTCTTGTTGAACTTTGTTTACTATCTGAGGGGAAATTAAGCGAATTTCATTCCGAATTCTCTGCTTTAACTTTGTTTACGTTTTGAGGCCTATAAAGATACACTTTAGATTTTAAATAACCCCAGAGGAAATAATCCAAAGGGGTTAAATCGGGAGATCTTGCGGGCCATTCAATTTGTTCTTGTCTACCAATCCACCTCATAGGAAATACTTGGTCGAGATATTCTCGTACTGAACGTGCATAGTGTGGAGGCGCACCATCTTTATGTAGCCAAATACTTGGATGAGGTGAATCAGAATCTTCTGCATTCGGATGTAGTACCGCTAAAGCCGGAATTAATTCAATTGGAGAAAATTTAGATATTGTTCTCCATTGAGTGTTCTCTCAAAAACGTACGGTTCAATAACTTTATAACCCACTATCCCCGCCCAAACATTAATTTTTTGTGGAAATTGTGTATTTGCTTCCATCATCCAATGCGGATTTTCATCAGCCCAATAACGGCAATTCTGCTTATTAACGGTACCATTTAAATAAAATGTTGCCTCATCAGAAAACATAATATTTCCTTCCAATCCAGGATTTTCATTGCAAAGTTTCATCATTGTCTCACAAAATTGCGCTCGCCTACCAAAATCATCATCTGATAACTCTTGCACTAATTGCAATTTGTAAGGGTAAAACTTTTACTAACGGAGAAATCTATGAACTGCATTTTTTGATGCATTTAACTGTGAAGCGACTCCCGCAACGCTTGAATGTGGATTTTCCTGCACAAATAGCAAGACATCCAATTCTGAATCTTCATCTAAAGCTGATGGACGTCCATCTTTAGATTTATCTCGTACGTGTCCGATATTCCAAAATTTATTTTCAATTCGGCTTATCGTTGATTGCGAGATAGTGGAGACGTCGGGATAAATTTTACTGAATAAAATTCGAACTTCTTTGTGCGTTCGAATTCTATCTCCAAAGCCAATCATCATTAAATTTTCAATCCTTTCGGATTTAACGCATTTAACTAACGTACTTTCACTAAACTTACTTGACACTTTACAAACATTTTGTTTGTAAAGGCATACCCGATAATTGGCACTTTAAGTGAATAAGTTTTTATTAAATAAAACAGTTATCTATCAACCGATTTAGAATTTTTTTGTAAAATTATATTTCTGCATTAAAAATGCTATTAATTGAGGTATCACAAGGGGCACGTTGCCATTTAAAATATTTAAGTAGGGGACGCTAGCGCTTAGGGGTTGAAGGGTAAGGGGTTAAAAATTACATAATTAAATGACAATTTAAAAATATTAAATCGACCTGTCAGGGCTTTTTACTCAGAAATTGTCAATAATCATTTAATCATCAAATATATCCGTTACTTTTCGGAAGCACTGTATATATATATATATATATATATATATATATATATATATATAATATACCTCCACTTTTTTGACCAGGAATCAATGTTCGATAGTAAATAATATTTTCTTTTTTTGGGACAGTTTTGGTCAAGAATAGAATAAATATCAATTAATCATTTATTTAAAATTACTTGACGTTTCGGTCTAATATTCAGACCTTAATCATAAGTCTAAAAAGTAAGGTAATAAGATAAAATTAAATCAGTGTATAACTTACATTTAAATTTGATTAATAGTATTTGTAAAAGTATTACAAAGTTTTTGACAGATATAATTTGACAGAAGAATAAAATTGTTTTGTTGGTAACTAGAATAAAGTAAATGTCACTTTGATATTAAATTATGAAAGTAGAAGATAGAATTAAAAGTCCATTAATATTCAACAACACATACTTCATATATGAAAAAACAACCTACCTTCAATGTTTTGGCACACCAATGGGTTCACCACTCTCTCCGATCTTAGCTCAAATAGTTATGGACCTTTTATTGGATACCATTATTCCCAATCTTCCTTTTCAAATGAGTTTTTTGGTAAAATATGTGATGATATAATTTGCTCTACTCCACACAACCAAATAGAAGTAACTCTTGAACATTTCAACAATTTCAATGAACACATTAAATTCACAATAGAAAAAGAAGTTGAAAGAAGAATACCATTTCTTGATACACTAGTTAATCGATCAGAAAACAACAATTTACTTTTTGATTATTACAAAAAACCAACGAACTCTGGAAGATATATAAACTGCAAATCCAATCACAGCAACAAACACAAAATCAATACCATCTTAGCACTTAAACATCGCATCACAAAAATAAGCAATCCAATCTTCATCCAAAAAAACATCGAAGAATTAAAAAAAGTTCTCATCAATAATGACTATCCAAAACAACTTTTAGATAAAATAATTGACACAAACATCATCCAACAAGAAAGAACAACTACACCAACATTATTCCACAAGCTTCCATACATTGAAAAGCTGACGCCTCTAATCACTCGAATCTTAAAGAAACCAAATATACAAATTGCATATTACTATACAAAATCGATCAAAGAACTATTTTCACCACTAAAAGATAAAACAGACACTCAAATGTGCAATAACGTAGTTTACAAGATTCAATGCAGTTGCAACCACCACTACATAGGTCATACGAGTCAATGGCTGAAGTTGAGATTAACACAACACCGCAGTGATGCAAAATTAGGAAAAAACAACTGTGCACTCTCTACACACATATTTACTACAAAACATATACCAGCATTTAATGAAACAAAAATTTTAGAAAAAGAAAACAACTATAAGAAACGCATATTCCTTGAATCCTTTCACATTAATAATGAAGAAAAAAGCATAAATAACAAACAAGATCTCGATAACTTAAGTGTGGTTTACTGTGAACTTTATAAACATTGAATTCAGTGTTATGGACTTTTAATTCTATCTTCTACTTTCATAATTTAATATCAAAGTGACATTTACTTTATTCTAGTTACCAACAAAACAATTTATTCTTCTGTCAAATTATATCTGTCAAAAACTTTGTAATACTTTTACAAATAGTATTAATCAAATTTAAATGTAAGTTATACACTGATTTAATTTTATCTTATTACCTTACTTTTTAGACCTATGACTAAGGTCTGAATATTAGACCGAAACGTCAAGTAATTTTAAATAAATGATTAATTGACATTTATTCTATTCTTGACCAAAAGTGTCCCAAAAAAGAAAATATTATTTACTATCGAATATATATATATATATATATATATATATATATATATATATATTGCTGTGAAACCTACAAAAAGCTATTAACTTAACTGTTCCGTTGACTTTCTTCTGTTAATCGCCTCTTTACTCTTTTCCGCCTCGGCTGCTCACCTAGTTAAACCTTCATCCTCTTTCATAAAAAAAAAAAACACATTCCTACCACAAACATCAACGTTAACTCTATTTACATCAATATTCACAATACATTAAAATTTCAAAATTAAAATTCAGCATAAATTTCAGTATCAGAAAATTTCAAGATTAAATTTGTTATCATTTTAATGTGCATCCAGAATTAAAGTCCTTGTAGGATGCCTACTAATTAATATAACAATATATGCAGACCTGAGTCTGAGTACAAAGGGAGCATCTACCACCCCTTTACGTTAATTAACCAGGTTCGTCTAATTGAGCTCAAAGACATACCCAAATTTTCATCATAATCCAGAACATAAATACTAAATACCCTTTCTACTTAAACAAGAAAATCTCACCTTAAAATTAAAATTTGCTGTTAGTACAATTTCACTACTGTCCATTTTAAGTAAATCAATTATAAAGTTATTCAACACACACCAACACATCAAAAATCGAACAACAAAGCATTGTTACCTGAAGGTTACTGCACTAGTGGCTTCAATGTACATCGTCCTTGCTAATTTCACCATTCCAACTGGGTTATGTTTACGTCCTCGGATTACTGGTCGCTTTTAAACATTTTCTCTACACCACCATTCATCTAAAGTTGTTTCAGTGCTTTTCCGGAACTCATCTGTGTATATCAGAAGCTTGTTTTGTGGATCCAGAACACGTTTACGAATCATTTAATTATTAACACCCCCGAAAAATAGCAAAGAAATTCATACTTCTTTCACAAATATACGCCAAAACTGCCTACTTTTGTGTATTCATTTGTCGTTGCAAATTTGACTAATGGGTACAGTGATACTAAACTTTATTACCTTGTATCTTCTTTTCTAAGTGCACTAAATTACATTCATTGTAGCACGTAAAGAACAAACTGTTTTAAATCACCAAAATATACGAGCAAACTGTTTAAATTATTCTATCAAAATTGGAAAACTAAAAAGCACTGTTTAACGCATTGAATCAATTCGAAAATCTAAGAGAGAGAAACTCATATCAACCTGGGTATATATAGTGGTTAGCCCGTCTGTCGGTTTTGTCCTCAAGACGGCCAGTTTCTAGAATTTCGTATACTATGTTCCCATCTCGCCCGCCTGTGCGTCGGTTCTTATTAAATTTGCACTCGCACCAGTTAAATCTCAGAAATTTCGACACGGCTCGCAACGTCTGGAAATAACTAATTAATTTTTATACAGAAATGTTATTTTTACCTCTCAAGTTTGCCTTTTATTTTCAACCAATCGCAACCCAGTGACGTTGCTCCACTCACGCGTTTTACTATATGTGTCTCGGTCTTGCGCATATTATCTGTCTCTATCTACCCTGTTCTTATTGGTGCAAATTGATATTCTTTATTATCGATTATTTCAGTCCATGTGGACTGTAAAATAACCCACCTTATTAGCATTTCCCGTAACTATTAAGCTACGGTTTCTCCAGCATTCTCTGTAACCATTAATTATCTGCAAATTTTACGCAGGTGTTCAAACATAATACTTCTACGATCTGAATATTATTGGGTTTTTTTACTAGGTTTTATAGATATTATATGTGTAATTTTATAATTTTTATAATTTTATAATTTTATTATTTTATTTATTATACGTGTAATTTAATTATTCCTAGTAAAGAAACAAATAGAAAATTACGTGCAAAATTTATATTAATTAACTCAATTTTAAGTAACCGGTATTAAACAAAATGTACAGATAATAATTAATATTTGATTAGGAGTCACTAAAAATTAAAGGGTATTATTTTAATTGGAGTTAATTGAACCATTAGTAACATATAATATCTATAAAAACTTGTAAAAACCCAATAAAATGCAAATCGTAGAAGTGTTATTTAGAAATATTATGTTTGAACACCTGCGTATTTTTAAAAGGCTCATTCTGCGTAAATTTGGCAGATAACAAATGGTTACAGAGAATCTTGGAGAAACCGTAGCTTAATAGTTACGGGAAATGCTAAAGGTGGGTTATTTCACAGTCCACATGGACTGAAATAATCGATAATAAAGAATATCAATTTGCACCAATAAGAACAGGGTAGATAGAAACAGATAATATGCGCAAGACCGAGACACATATAGTAAAAGGCGTGAGTGGAGCAACGTCACTGGGTTGCGATTGGTTGAAAGTAAAAGGCAAACTTGAGAGGTAAAAATAACATTTCTGTATAAAAATTTAATTAGTTATTTCCAGAAGTTGCGAGCCGTGTCGAAATTTCTGAGATTTAACTGGTGCGAGTGCAGATTTCGTAAAAATCGCATGCCGGGCTGCGGAATGGGAACCTAGCATGCGAAATTCTGAAGAATTGTCCGTTTTGGGGACCAGACCGACAGACAGGCTAACCTCTATATATACCCAGGTTAATATGAACAAGCTCTCTTAGATTTTCGAATTTATTCAATGCGTTAAACAGTGCTTTTTAGTTTTCCGATTTTAATAGAATAATTTAAACAGTTTGCTCGTATATTTTGGTGATTTAAAGCAGTTTGTTCTTTACGTGCTACAATGCAAGTAATTTAGTGCACTTAGAAAAGAAGATACAAGGTAATAAAGTTTAGTATCACTGTACCAATTAGTCAAATCTGCAACGACAAATGAATACACAAAAGTAGGCAGTTTTGGCGTATATTTGTGAAAGAAGTATGAATTTCGTTGCTATTTTTCGGGGTGTTAATAATTAAATGGTTCATAAACGTGTCTGGATCCACAAAACAAGGTTCAGATATACAGATGAGTTCCGGAAAAGCCCTGAAACAACTTTAGATGAATGGTGTGAGAAAATTTTAAAAGCGTTGAGAATCAGAAGCCGTAAATATAACCCAGTTGGAATGGTGTGATTAACAAAAGGAACGATGTACATTGAAGCTACGAGTGCAGTAACCTTCAGGTAAATTATACTTATTTGTTTGAACTTTGATGTTTTCGTGTGTGTTGAATAACTTTATAATTTATTTACTTAAAATGAACAGTAATGAAGTTGTACTAACAACAAATTTTTAATTTTAAGGTGAAATTTTCTTGTTTAAGTCGAAAGGAGTATTTAGTATTTATGTTCTTGATGAAAATTTGGGTATGTCTTTGAGCTCAATTAGACGAACCTGGTTAATTAACGTAAAGGGGTGGTAGATGCTCCTTTTGTACTCAGACTCAGGTCTGCATATATTGTTACATTAATTAGTAGGCATCCTACAAAGACTTTAATTCTGGATGCACATTAAAATGATAATAAATTTAATCTTGAAATTTTCTGATACTGAAATTTATGCTGAATTTTAATTTTGAAATTTTAATGTATTGTGAATATTGATGTAAATGGAGTTAACGTTGATGTTTGTGATAGGAATGTGTTTGTTTGTTTTATGATTGAGGATGAAAGTCATCTAGAAGAGCAGCCGAGGCGATGAACAGAAGAAAGTCAACGGAACAGTTGAGTTAATGAATAGCTTTTTGTAGGATTCACAGCATTCTTGACGCCCAATTCGTGAGGCTCGATTCTGATACAGGGAAACACAGCAATATATATATATATGTATGTATAGTTAAAACAAAGGTTGGTGAACCCTTGGGATACACTCGTTCAACAAATAATATACTACTAAGTCAATAATAATAATAATTTTGTTTTCGACCTTACTTAAGGTCGGTTTGACGCAGCTCTAACTTCTTTTCTATTCTTTGCTAATCTAAAAAGCTCTACATACCTTTCACAACCTAAATTTCTAATAATTTGACTAATATAGTTTGGTCTAGGTCGTCCTATATCCTTCTATCTTTTTCCTATCCACCTGGCTCTACATAGATATTAGCAACTTGATGGTTGTTAAAGAACTCTAACATGTTTACATGATTACCATTTATAAGGAAATGAAATATAACCTGTTTGTCCGCTTCAAAAAAGGAAAAGTGTTAAATTATATGTCAACATGCCAGACCGCTACCTAATTGTGAGTTATATCATGGTGACGTTTATTAAATTATATGTTATGGTAAGGCTTAAGCAACTAAACGCTACCAACATGCCAGACCGCTAACTAATTGTGAGTTATGTCACGGTGACATTTAGTTAACTGATTTTTATTTTTAATTTTTTTTGTTTTCGAACTTACTTAAAGGCGGTTTGACGCAGCTCTAAATTCTTGTCTATTCTGAGCTAGTCTAAAAAGGTCTGTATACCCTTCACGACCTAAATCTCTAATAATTTGACTAATATAGCTTTGTCTAGGCCTTCCTACTCTATTTTTATTTGGTAGTCTATAATCTAAGACTTTACTAAATAGTCCTTCATGTCTTAACTGGTGACCTATCATTTTATCTCTCCTGACCTTCAATTGTTTCCACATACAGGGTTCCTCACCTATTCTTCTATAAACTTCCTCGTTTGTTACTCTATCTGTCTAACTAATCTTTAACATTCTTCTATAACACCAAGTTTCAAAAGCTTCTATCTTTTTCTTATCTACTTCTATAATTGTCCAAGTCTCACTACCGTATAGTAGAACGCTCCATACGTACGACTTTAAGAAACTTTTTCTATTATCTAAACTAATACTATTAGCTATTAGTAAGTTTTTCTTTTTAAAAACATTTTTCTAGCTTGAGCTATTCTAGCTACTATATCCCTTCTGCTACGTCCATCCTTTGTAATTATACTACCTAAATAGCAAAATTCATCTACCTCCTCTGCCTCGGTATTACCTATTTTTAATTTTGGTTTAGAACTAGGCTGTAACTCACTTGTCATTATCTTTGTCTTTACTGAGTTAATTCTCATACTATAGTTACTCTGTAGTATCTCATCTAAAATATATAAAAACTCTCCTAACTCTTTTCTAGACACTGCTATAATGGCTATATCATCTGCAAAACGTAACATGTCTATTTTCTGTCCCTGTACACTAATACCTATCTCTTTTCTCTTTCTAGCTAAGTTTAAAGCTTCCTCAATATAAACATTAAAAATCAAAGGAGACAGTATACAACCCTGTCTAACACCATTTCTAATCTTAGCTTCCTTTTCTATTTCATCAAATCTAATTACTACGCTTTGGTTTTTATATAGACTGTAAATAATTTTTCTATCCCTATGAGAGATTCCTATTTTTTGCAAAACCCTGAACATAACAATCCAATTAACCCTATCAAATGCTTTTTCTAAATCTACAAACGCGAAGTGAGTTTTTTTATTTTTTTGTAACCTTTTTTCGATAATTACCCTAATCATTAGTATCGGTTCTCTAGTCGCTCTGTCTTTACGAAAACCATATTGGTCTTCGCCTAAATAATTCTCAGTCAAAGCTTCTACTCTATTTTTAATTATTATTGTTAGTATTTTGGAAGCATGAGAAGTTAAACTAACCATTCTAAAACCTATCATCTCCTGACTTTTTTGGGATTAGGATAATAATATTTTTTTCGAAATCTATTGGAACCTCACCTGTGCATATATTACTTTTACTAGTTCATATAATCTGTCTAAAGTTTTCTATGTCAAATCGTAATTTAATTCAACGTTTCGGCAACAAAATTTCGTGCCTTTTTCAAAGACTAAAAAAACATAATGAGGTTAGTCATAGTTCTAAAAAGTACACACAACGTTACTTACATAACTACCAAGACATAACTCGGTGGTAATATCTACTAAAATTAGCACAACATATATAATAGTCCATTGCAATAAAATCTAACAAAACAACACAATACTATATTCTACAGGGGTTATAATTAACGAGTCAAAATAATTAATGCAGTGAGTAAAAGGAACAACTACAATACAATATAAACTTCACTCACTTAGTTAAACGTTTATCTGCTAAAAATTAATTAAAAAATTGACAAAAATATTTGATGAACGTATATCAAACCGGTACCTAATTAATATTTTAGTGAAAACCACCTAATACTAAATAATTCAAAACTTCAAACACTATATTTCCATTAAGATAACAATACAATTTAATATGTTAACCTCATACTACGATAAAATTATATAGGTTTGTGAAATCTGTACAATCCTGAATAAACAGCTCTCAAATTCTTCACATCTAACTTATTGTTTAATGGGTCTCGTTGTTGGAGAATGTAAAAGGATTCTAGGAACAATCTCTTATGATAATTTTCTTTAAAATCCAAGATTTTATTCCATCAAAATCCGCTATATGTTTGGTGATAAAAAGGTGAGAAGACAAGGCGCAAAAAGATTATCCTATCCTAGCATCGCCCTTAAACAGCTCGATATTTTTATAGCGTGCACGTATGACAACACGGTTGGTAGGTTATTTACAAAACTAAAGGACAGAATCCTATGCGATTGGTTACCCATTGGGCACGTCTCCAGGTTGCGGATTGGAGACATCCCAGGATATATTTGACCAAGGGATTGAATATCTACTCTGGGAAGGATCGTGATAAGCTTATCTCTTTCAGTGACCCAGTGCCTGGGTGGTATAAGACCCACAACATGGCGGAGAGCAAGAGACTGTGCTAGAGCGGAATAAAATCCGCCCCCTAGCCAAGTAAAAACGATCCCGCGGACCAAACCCCTCAGCCCAAGCTGCAGTTTCGTGGTTAATGGGCCTGCACTGAGGTAAACGAAGCTGGTGGGGCAATTCTGCAATACCGACACATCGCGCCTTCCCTGCTGTCGTCAATATGTCTCACGTGCAAGAGGGTGTGAAAGTCTTGGCTTAACCGCCCAGACCAAAAGAAGACAACCTCGCTAAAAATTTTAAATCCTGTGGCGAAGGACTGAGGCCAAGGGATGCGTGGCTGGATACATGACCAGTCTTAATCAGCACAGAACTCAAGGAACAAAGCGGCACCCCGTTTTATTCACGCCTTCCATGCCAACAGGGGGCACCTGGCATGGTGACCATTTACACCCCCTTACTTATGGGAATAATTATGAATAATATTGGCACCATAAGTAAAATAGATCCTGAAGAGGTGGAACCAGCAATGGGGGCCCTTCAGATAACCAAAACATATCCACGGAGGTGGAGCAGTCCCGAGATGCAAGACCGGTGTGTGATACACCAGACACAGAGAAAACAATAAACAAACTTGCAGGCACTAGACTGCAAGTAAAGAGGCTTTTGGGTGCTCAGCGTAGGAAGCCGAGGCAAGCCAAGAAAGTCGAAGCTGGGACTTGAAGGGAGTCACACACGTCCACAAAGAAGGTGACGGTGCAGAAGGAGAACAGGGGCAGTAAAAGACTTCGTTCAGAGACTTCCACACCGACACCATCTAGAGGCGCTGGGTAGAACGGGACAGCGCCTAATCGGGCGACTAAAGTTAGACCCGAAGGACGTCGATACCCTCTCATCAAGGGACCTGTACTCTGTAATTCGGGGTGCAGGATTTGCAGATTGGATATAATACTTAACCAGGGTCAACACAATAAGCCTTTTAGGCTGCAGTGCGGCGGAGCCGTTTGGTAGATGCACCCGCCGGGGAGAGTGGTTTTAGTGGGTATGCCGCAAGGAAAGTCCCACACTTCAGCTATAAAAGCTTTTCACTCCACCGGGTTCGGATAACTATCAAAAAAAAGGACAAAACGGAGAAATTATTGTGTAGCAATGTTGCAAAAAAAGTTACGTGGGTCAGACGAATCAGTGGGTCAAGAACCGTGTAAAACAGCACAAAAGCGATGCTAGGATAGGAAAATCTTTTTGCGCCTTGTCTTCTTATCTTTTTGCCACCAAACATATAGCGGATTTAGATGGAATAAAAATCTTGGACTTTGAAGAAAATTATCATAAGAGATTGTTTCTAGAATTCTTTTACATTCTCCAACAACGGGACCATTAAACAATAAGTTAGATGTGAAGAATTTGAGAGCTGTTTATTCAGGATTGTACAGATTTCACAAACCTATATAATTTTATCGTAGTATGAGGTTAACATATTAAATTGTATTGTTATCTTAATGGAAATATAGTGTTTGAAGTTTTGAATTATTTAGTATTAGGTGGTTTTCACTAAAAAATTAATTAGGTACCGGTTTGATATACGTTCATCAAATATTTTTGTCAATCTTTTAATTAATTCTTAGCAGATAAACGTTTAAATAAGTGAGTGAAGTTTGTATTGTATTGTAGTTGATCCTTTCACTCACTGCAGTAGTTATTTTGATTTGTTGTTTATAATCCCTTTTGGATATAGTTTTGTGTTGTTGTGTTAGATTTCATTGCAATGAACTATTATATATGTTGTGCTAATTTTAGTAGATATTGCCACCGAGCTATGTCTTAGTAATTATGTAGGTAACGTTGTGTGTACTTTTTAGAACTGTGACTAACCCCATTATGTTTTTTAGTCTTCGAAGAAAGCACGGAATTTTGTTGCCGAAACGTTGAATTAAATTACGGTTTGACATAGTAGTCTATTCATTGTTGAACGAGTGTATCCCAGGAGATCACCAACCTTTGTTTTAACTATTGACTTACGTTCAAGAATTCAGTATACAACGAACAGTTGTATTTAGACAACAGTAAATAGTGGGTCAACCATAGTAGTACTTCCATTCCTGATCATGTAACGAGTTTCCTGTTGTTGGGCCCCAACTTTAATCTCACTTCATCAGTCAGTAACATCAATACTGGGAAACATTTGGCTGATGTTGAATCTTTTATTGAGGTTGTGGATAAACCAGAAGAGAGCAAAATACGGTTACGGTCCGCTGTGACCAATTTCATTACTAATTTCTATACCAACCCCATACATAACACCTCTTCGGATAAATACAGTAATATGTTTTACGCTACTAAAAAAAATTCTTAAAAACAATCCCAATGTCTTAGTTACCACGGCTGACAAAGGAGCAGTTACTGTGATCATGAATAAACAGGATTATGTTTCTAAATCTTATCAGCTATTGGAAGATAAGAATACTTACAGTAAAGTCGCTAAAGATCCAACTTTTCCGACGCAAAAGAAGGTTAATGATCACTTGAAATCTCTGTGTAATCGTTCCATGATTTCTAAGGATGACCTGAAGATTTTGGTAAAAATAATTGCATTCCGGGTAAGTTTTATGGGTTGCCCAAAGTCCACAAAGCGGGTGTTCCTTTACGACCTATCATTTCGTGTACTAATACGCTTACGTATAATGTAGTATCTTTTTTAGAGCTTATCCTGAGTAAGGCGTTCCCCTTGGAAGGTTATAATGTCAAGGATTCTTTTTCTTTAGTGAATAGATACAGGCAGTTTCAGTTGCCAGATGACTATATTCTCATTTCTTTGGACGTTTGCTCCTTGTTTACCAATATTCCTATTGGTTTAGTGGTGGACATTATTACCAAGAAATGGGATTGTATCCTTTCTCATTGTAATTTGGATTTGGATCCCTTATTGCCACTATAAAATTGGTCTTCAATAACATTTATTTTACTTTCGATTCTGGCTTTTATTTTCAGGTTTTCGGCACCCCCATGAGGTTGCTTTGTCCCCGATTATTGCCCAGATAGTGATGGAAAAGATTGCTTAAAACATATGTGTGGAGCACAGCACTGTATGGATGTGAAGCCTAGACAGTAGGAGAAGCGGACAAGAAAAAGGTAGAAGCCTTTGAAATGTGGTGCTACAGACGTATGATGAAGATATCATGGACAGACAAAGTTAAGAACGAAGAGGTACTAAAAATGGTAGGGGAAGAAAGAAATATGTGGAAAACGGTAAAATATAGGAGAGATAGGATGATAGGCCACATACTACGGCATGAGGGAATAGTGCGGAATATATTAGAAGCAGAGATCGGGAAAAAGAGAAAAAGAGGCAGACCTAGGTTAGACTACTGCACACAGATAGTAAAAAATGTACGCTGTAGGGGTTTCAGGGAGATGTGTAGGCTAGCCTAGAATAGAAATCAATGGAGGTACGCATCCAACCAATCCCAAGATGGATAAACTAATGAGGATTTACTGGAAAACCATTATTTCGGCAAATGTCTAAGTGTTGGGGATCTTGGTAGCCACAGGTTGCTTAACCTCCTTCACTGAATCTCGGTAAAATAGGGCATAAAATTAGAAAACAATAAAAAAGGAACGAGCAGTATACACATGCTGTGTGAGAATTTCAGGAAACTATGTAGGCTAGCTCAGAATATAAATAAGTGCAGGTACGTGTCCAACCAGTTTTGAGACGGAAAACCTAATGACGAAAAAATAAGCGCAGATAAATCTGATGATTAGTATAAACAAATAGTTGTTGGTTGCGAAATATCTGCAACTAATGTTGACTGTGCGAAAAGATCTATTGGAAAATATATTAAATCGGTAATAGGTTAAGTGTTGGGGGAACTTGGCAGCCACAGGCTGCTTACCTCCCTTTACAACCACTGAAGGTAGGAAAAATAGGGTATATAACTGTAAAACAATAGAAGGTGACCGAACTGCATCTAACAAGAAAGAACAGCGCCTATGAGGAAAGACAACAAACATAGAACAAGAAGAAAATTGTTGAAAGCATATGTGTGGAGCACAGGACAGTATGCCTAGAAATACGGGTAGTCTGAAACGCAGACAGAAAAACGGTAGCAGCCTTTTGAAATGCTGTGCTTCAGATGTATGAGGACGATAGCATGGACAAACAAAGATAATAACAAATAGGTTATGGAAATAGTAGGGGAACAAGGATATCTGGGAAAAAAGAGAAATAGATGGGCGGAATACGTTCTAAAGCATTTTGGAGAATAGTATGGGATATATTACAAGCAGAGATAGGAAAAAAGAGGTAGATGTAAACCTAGATCAGATAGTGATAGATGCGGACTGTGCAAATTTCAGGAAAATCTGTAGGTTAGTTTAGAATAGGAAACAATGATGGTACGTGTCTAACCAGTTCTAAGACTGAAGACCTAATGATGATGAGTAATGGATTTACTAGTAGACTATGTCGTTAATTCTCTCCTATTTGAGGTTCCATTTATGGTCAAGTACGTTGATGACATACTATGTTCTGTCCCTGTTCATTTAGTAGAGTACAAGTTATATATTTTTAATAGCTTCAATTCCAACTTGGTTTTTACATGTAAGAAAAAAGTAAACTTCTGTATTCCCTTTCTGGCTACGTTGGTTTTTAGGTCCTTGACTAACCAATTGAAGTTTGACATGTATAAATACCCTACAGATTCGGGTAAGTATATAAATTTTTTTTCCAATCATTTATTCCGTCATAAGTTAAACACAATCATCTTCTAAAACAACGTATTCTTAAAATATGTGAACCGGAATTTCGTAATAAGAATTTTAAACAATTGGCGTGTACATTGTCGAATAATTCATTTCCGATAGGTCTGGTAAAGAGAGTTCTTTTTTCAAGTTTTTTGCAGAATCCTTCTCGAGTTCTTTCGGATACCATTAAATTTAAAAAACTACCCTATATTCAGCAGTTAACTTCTAGAATCGCCAGAATACTTAAACAGCCCGATATTTTTATAGCGTGCACGTATGACAACACGATATATCTTAGGTTTTTCTAATTTAATTATTTGTATTTTAATGAGCTTGGAGCAATTTTGTTAATTTAGACATCAATTTAATTTTATTAATCTACTGAATCATTTTCAGCTTGTGATCATAAGTCTTGTCACAGAAATTAATATAAAATTATAAAACGTAATTTAAGGGCGCGATCTGATGTATAGTTGGCTTCCTAAAATCCATCAAAAAACAGGTTATTCTGTTTGGTAAATAACTTTTGTTGGATTGAAAATATGCAAAATGTAACTTCACCATTAGACTCACAAAACTTTGTACTTTCTAACGAAGGTTTGTTTTTTTTTCTAAAGTGGAGTAATACCGCAAGAAATAGCTGTTAAAAGTAATGGTAAAAATTCACTTACTTTATTTTAGTTACTACATCTAACAGAATCAATTTGTATATAAAAAAAAGCATTCGTTGGATAGCAGAATACATATACAATCGTTCTGTTAAAAAAAATTTCAAAAATATTGATCATGATAGCCGTAGTGTACTGAATGGATTTTATTGAATTATTACATTAATTCTACGCCATTTTAATAGGAGTTGTTCACGACTTTTTCCGAAGATGGCACTGTTAATGATGTGTAGAATAAGGTTTAAAACCAGAATATTTCAAATTAAATTATTTTGGGCTTTGTTTTTGTCGCATTGAAATACCATTTGATAAGTGTAATATAATAATGATTGGATTAATTGCGAATATTTATGAAGCCAAAAATGATATAACCTCAACATCCATGGTTGTTTATAACAGTTTATAAACTTCCATGTTTATGTTTACAAGCGTTACAGCAGTGTTACTTTGGGAAACTTATACTATGTTAGCAAAAGTGAAGTTTATTAAAATATCTTAGTGGAACCATCACACGGAATTAGGATACATATTGTTACAAATTAGGCTACACATTTGCTACTCAGCAAAATGATTTACAAATTTGAACGATCTGGGGGGAGGACGTTCTCAAAAAACAATAATTATTCCTACATCATTTTACACTTCACTTTGGGGAAGTTCATTGTCTTGTGTATCTTACCAGGGGTCTGCAATGGTAATTATATTTTCGATTTGAAAAGTGTCAAAATCAGCTTTAAATACATAGGCAACTTATTAGTCTTTCCATTCTTTACCCCCACATAGCAGGCTTCAAAACTCCCACTAATCATGAAATATATATTAAGCTAAATTAAAAATAAAAGCGTAAAAGTTTGTTTAGGATTAAATGTATTACAAAACTAGACCTATCTTTAGGTGATTAGAAATAAACCATAAAAGAATTCCTTTTTGGTTTATTTTGTCAAAAAATAGCTATTTTGTTACATTAAATTGCTTTGTCAAAAACGAGTAAACGTTTATTTCAATAAATATTTCATAACTAATAGAATATTTGGGGTCTTCGGTTTAATATCTTTCATCAAATGCTAATATCGAATAAAGTATTTCGAATACAAAAAACTTTGACTTGTTACCTGTAAAGTGTGCTTTATTGAAACAAAGTTATTACAAATGTTTTATTTTTAATGAATAACTAACAAAATAAAAATAGGTTCAATTGTTGTAATATTTACACTAATGTGTATATAGGTATTTTTAACCGTTAAATCATTACCAACCAAAAATTTAAAAGGAACACTGTTTTACACCATACGTAGCAATGTAAATGATATAAAACTATCGGTAAAAAAAGGGAATAACAGGCATTTGTAAATATTTGTTAAACCCCATATTTTAAGGTCAATACATAAATGTTTAATAATAAATATACTAACAGCTTTCGAATTGAAATTGACTTTATTGTTTTTAATATTACATTCAATATTAGTATATAAGACATATTTGCAGGTCCATGCAGACGAAGTTTAGTCATAGACTACTTTTACACCACTACATATTTCTACAAGAAAAATTAGTGTTCCTGCTTATCCAAATGATTTGTTTACAAGAGTAACACATTCACACGTCTTACTGCTTCGACATACTCGCGATATTGCAAAACGAGTCATTTAATATCTTCCAACCACACATGCATTAGTTTCAGAATTAATAATATATTGTGTATTTGAACGATAGTATAGCCTTTGCAAATAATTTTTTGAATTGGGAGCAGGTAGACCACTCACGTAGTAATGGACCAGAATAATGAATATATATGAATTGTGAATGATCATCAGATGAACAGTTGGTAGTACTTGCAGTATTAATTTCTTCTACAGAACACCTGTTGTAATGGCTTATGTGGACATGTTACTAATTTTTTTTGTAGACTGAATATTTATCTAATGGATCATACTTTTCTACATCTTTACTCAAATGACACAATGTGTGGATATTGTACGCAAAACATTCTTTGCCATAAAAATTTCACAATGTTTCACAAAATCTGTAGGAAGTGAATTATTAGCTAATTGGGAACCAAATATTTGAATGTGAAAACTTGGAAATAAGGGTACGCCATCAATATTGAAACTCGATTTGATTTCTTTATCAGGAAATACGCTATTTAATGAGATGTGCGGCAATAAATTTACTACTCCTAATTGACCAATATCCTTATTTATTGAGTAGTATGAGTTTTTAACAAAGTTTTGCAGTCCAGAGTTTGGATAAATGATATGCAGACACAATTCGCAGCAACTTGGTAGTAGCTGAGTGGGATTTGTTACGATCAGTTACCCAATTGCTTAATTTCATCGATAAATTAGTTTCAGAGACATTAAGAGTATGTTAGCAATCCTGGGTAAGGCTATTTGGGAAACTAGATTCATCGTTCGACTCGCTATTATATACAAACTCTTGTAGTGTAACCGACCTGAAGGCTGACCCAAACGCTCTCTATAAACGGTACACCGGGCTCCATGATCTAACATGTAGTGGCAGTAAGGTTTGAAATAAAACTACAGTATTTTCCTAACTTTACGTTTAATCAAAAGAATAACCACTAAATAGGCCATTCGCATGGAAAAAAATGACATACAAAGCAAACAGTGCCGTACTCAACGTGGGTGATTGGGGAAAGAGCACGGCAGAGAAAACCCCAAACTGCCCTCACACTTCCAACTGCATTTAGCACATCTCGACAAGGACGGGTAACGTACAAGTACCCAGATCACCAACATTGAATTTAATGGGATGTTAACTGTTACCCAGACATACCACACATGACAACTGAAGAAACGTTACTGTAAACCAGCTAGTCTTTTTTGGTAGGTACCGAGGTTGGATAACCAATACTACCCCAGCTAAAGTTGAAGAGGGGGGACACCAGGAAGATAAAATCAGAGGTTCAATTCAATTACATCACAACAATTATCGCAAATGTTAAATACTAGTTAATTATATAGGAACATCGGCTAGATAATAGGATATACAAAACAACAAACAATATAATTAACTTTAAACCGAGATATGAGCGATGCAGTGGAATATGTGGTTAATAAACTGAAATAAAACAATTACACATGATAAAATGACAAATGAAACATAAAATAATCAAACATTATTAAATAAGTTGACAGCAAATACATGCCAAAATTCTATAGCACAAATACAGTCCCAGAGTCAGACACTAAATGTTTATATAAATGCATGTTAGTTAAATATATGAAACCTAGTAAGCGAACGTTAAAAAATATTCATTCTGATAGCATCAGTTAAAACGTACCTTTTAAAATTTAAACACATCCTAGCATTACAAGTTCTAACTAAAAAAAAATACACAACAATTTTGTGGTGAATTCAAGTTCTATCTTAAAACCAAAGTAAATATAACATAGAAATATAACACTGTTCATATTCAAACTTGCCTAATAATTTGATTCAATACAATGTCAATATTTATCATTAATTGTCGTAAAATTACAGTAATTATTATTATTTATTATTATTACGTACTCAACAGGAATAATCCAATTATAGAGTAACGATACATACAGATATTTTATAATAAATATCTATAGTACTAACTAGAATATTACAACAAGTTAATTAACATGCTACTTAACTCCTTGTAAGACAGCCCAAAACATATCACACTGATTTGCTATATTATTGTACAACCTACACATTGTGTATAGTGGTGAATTAATCAAAAGATTTGTCCTAAGGGTTTCTGCTAGATAAAAGGTACTAGGTAACCGAGTGGGGTAAGTCGGAACATATATGCTAATGTACTGCAAAACATGTGAGTTATCTACCTTCCCATGTACTAGTTTATGCAGGTAAAATACGGCGTTTACATTTTCTCTGGATTCCAATGTTTGTAAGTTAAACAATCCCAGTAAGTTCTTTTTTGACATATTCCAGTCATAATGCCCTGTTGATTTATAGTAAAAAAAAGTACCTCTGCAATAAGTGCAATGCAATTGTAGTTTCAACTCTAAATCTAAAATCACACTCATTTATACATAAAGCAACCGGCATCAAATTCTAAGCCAAAAGCAACAGGTAACACATAAATATTCCCTTCAATGATTAAATAACTAATGGTTTTAGAATAAATACCAACATCATATTCAAAACAATGCTCCGACTGTCGACTCGATCGACCGTCTCGACACATGCACCTTCTGATACTGAAAAATTCTGACGTCATGGAATGCATTCAGAAGCCTGCAAGTGATTACTAAGCTACTATAACAAATACCTTCGAATATCGAAATGTACACTAAAATATTTGTAATAATTATCGACCAATGAGAAATCACTTAGAAACAGTACAGATTACTTCATTCGCCCCTTTGAAAAAGTTTCGAACGAAAATCATGAGGCTGGACATCTTCAGCACTCCTTTAAATAGAAATATATTACCATGCCCCTTAACGTCAAAGCAACCAATAGCTAACTGGGAATTCTCTATAAAAACCCAGGACACAACGAAGTTATAACTGACAGTGTAAGGATATCAGAATTGAAACACCAAGATCTATCATAGGCAGATCTCCTTCCAATGTGGCAACCAAGAGTCGGTATGATAGCTACCGTACCTTTCACTAACTGTCAATAATGGTAACAGGTTCAAGTATTGAAATAAATTAGCAACCCACAAAAGACGTTAGGATACCGCAACCTAATTGCGCGATGTACGCTTCGGTGTAGAGACGTATTGGTGTTGCTCTGTGCTAATATCAATTTTAATACCTTGCAATAATTTTATGTGTGTGTATTATTACCGTTATCTTACTATGCCTTTTACTCAAGAACAGGTGAATGATATTACTGATAACATTAAACAATCCATAACTAACTTAATGCAAGATGTCAAATTCATGGAGGTTAACACTGAAAAAGTGCCCGATAGAATAATGCAACCGTTAGAAGATTAGTTGGCTGGTTTACACAAAATTATAAATGAACTTAAAAAAAAAGTCGATTTAAAAATAAAGCTAGATGACCTAGAAAACTACACTCGTCGAAATAATATAAGAATTTTTGGTATGGAAGAAAAGGTTGATGAGGAACTGTTAACTATGATTCCTAAATTGTATACGGAGAAGTTAGGTATTAGAATTACAGAAGCTAATATAGATGTGTGTCACAGGGTTGGAAAAATAATCAGTGGAAAGGCACGGGCTGTTATTGTGAAGTTCACGGCTCACAGAAGTAAATATAAGGTTTTAAGTAATAAAAAATTGTTAAAGGGTTCCAGTATTCGAATAGTAGAAGATTTATCTAGGCATAAATATTTGCTTTACCAGGAATGCTTAAAAAGATATCAAAAAGGTGAGGTATGGTCAATGAATGGAAATATATGTTATCAAAAATGGTCAACGAACTAAGGTCACTGATATCACACAAATAAACTAGAATAGATTTACGTCCAGTTTGTGTGTTCCTTGTTTATTGGTTTTATATAGATATTTAGTTTGTAATGTTTAAGAAAAATCATTGTTTATTATTAATTACTGGTGTAGAGCAGGCAGGTTATATAGTGTATTCAATTTATTTAGCATGTGATTGACGGCAAGTAGTTTTTACAGCAATCCCAATTATAGCAAGTGATTATTCCTGTTGTTCAGTATTTACACTCAATTAACAAATTTAATTTAAGCAGTTACTGTAATTATGCAACAACTTAAGTTAGCACATTTAAACGTTCGCTCATTGCAGCCACATTTTCAGCAAGTTAAAGAGGTGATTTTGTTGAATGATTTTGACATATTCGGAACTAGCGCAACTTGGCTTCAGCAACATATTACATCTGGACAAAGTTAGTATTGTGAAATATAATATTGTTCGTAAATATAGACATACTTGGGGAGGGGGAATTGCAATATATGTTAAGAATACCATTAAATATGATATTATACAAACAAGTAGCAAAATAATCCCCATAGGAGGTATTATAAGGAACTTTTTGATGTATTAGAAGATAGTATGAGATACTTTACTCGAGGTTGATACAGTATTTTGCATGGGTGATACGAATGTAGATTTGTTGTATATTGGTAGTGTAGAAAGTAAATGTGCTTTTTGAAGATATAGGGTTTACACAGATGGTCAATCAAGCTACTAGGGTAACGCTTAACTCGGCAACATCGATTGACTATAGATTAGAATTGCTTGGTAACAAAGATGTTGTGCAGCTTTTAATATTTGCTTTTATTTGTGGAGAGACTTATTTTGTTGCTTTGCCTGTGCTTGTAATATATAAGCAGGATCAACGCATTTCTTTCCAGCAGGAACATTTTTTTGAATAATCTCTGGCAATATGCGATTTAAATAAAACCGGTCCAATTTTGGAACCATAATAGTTTCCCAAAAGCTAATATTTCTGTATATTTTTTCCACCAACAGTGGATTGTTATCACCGCTGTACACTACAAAGTAACAGACGTCTTTTGTTGAGATGTTCAGTTGCCCTTGAATCTACAACAATAATCATTACAAAATTAGTGCATACACACATACACACACACGCGCACACACACACACACACAGTTCGCCCACAAAATGTACTTCATATTTGCATACCTGATAATAATAGTTGTGAGTCCTTTTAAGTTTTATTTCGCCATTGACTAGCTGGAGGCATGCTGTCTTATATTTAGCAATTCCTTCAATTAAAGATAAATGTTCTTGCGCAATTTTGTACATACACTTAATTTCCATTATGGCATTACTGCCTATAAGTCCTAGAAAAGAATATCTGTATATCTATACTGAAAGCAATGCATACCATCTGGTGTTGCTCCCAAATATCCTCTTGCTAAGTCTACAAATAGGCCACATTCTCTTACCAAAATTTTCCTCTCCATCGAAAA
Organism: Platerodrilus igneus; assembly: GCA_036346225.1. Lineage (NCBI taxonomy): Eukaryota > Metazoa > Arthropoda > Insecta > Coleoptera > Lycidae > Platerodrilus > Platerodrilus igneus. The sequence continues at coordinate 726,685 of JARFIW010001228.1, forward strand.
TCTTTCCTTGACCATTGGTTCCTTCATTTTACCATATTCTATAGCCCGACTATTGGAAAAGTTTTCATATAGAATAGTTTTGACAAGGCCATGGCAAGAGGTATGGTCCAGTCTTTTAACAACTGACCCAAAGTGAGACGCCGTCAGCCTATTTCTTCTATTTAATAAAAAAATTGGATTTTCAAATTGCCCAATTGTTTTACACTGTATTTCTTCCTGCATTGTTTTTGATATCTGTTAAAAGCAATGATACTTACACAATACATGTTTTTCAAAAATGCTTACCTGCATGGCGTTTAATAATCTTTTTCTTTCTGACTCCATTTCTGTCGATGATAACTCTGCTTGCTCTGCTTTTGGTCCATATAAATTGTTTACAATTTTTGGTAACTTGATCTTTGTTTTTTTCTCGGTCATTTGTGTTACAATATGTCTTCTTGCAGCAATCAACTGCGCTTTATGTGTTTGTTCAGCTAGATACTTTTTAAAATAGTGACCCGGACTTACATTGAGAGCAGTCTTCCATGGTGTAGAATGCCAATCGAAGCCCTTGTCATATCGCAATCCTGTTAGATGCGATCTACTCTCAAAGGATCTTCTTTGGGTAAGATTAAGCCTCTTCCCAGCATTAAATCGTGCTAAGATACCCATAAACAGTTCTGCTCGATTATTTGTTTCAACGTCCAACAACTTATGTGCTTTTGTACAACTGAATCGAGTACCCTAAAATGACACAATTTAGGATTAATCATTCAAAATCTGTAATAATATACCATTTATATGCAATAACAGACCAGTGGCTTGAATATTTGTGACTTGGCTCTGTGTGCTTTCGCCAACATTGACACAATATGAATCTTTGCAGTTCCGATGATCATTAAAAACATGGTTGGGTGTATTTAAAATATCTTCTTTTAGCACCTCCACATCCCCATTTGCATTACTGTAAATCACACTTTGAACAGAATTTTCCAGCTCTGCAATTATGTTTTTGTCAATTGGTTTCTAGCAGGCAAATTTACACTAGTATCCTTTTGATGCACCTTAATGCTTTTCCATAATTTTTAAAACATGGTTAACACATTCTATTTTTGTACAGCCGTACCATATTCCACATTTCGTCTAATACTAGCAAACACGTTAGAATCTCCATCGGCAATGAAGGTTTTGTATCGAAGTCCATGCATTTCGATTGATGTTTTAAAACCTTCGGTTATTATGTCAGCTTCCATTGCTGATGAACTTTCAGACCAGTTTCGAAAACAAATGTGTTTACTTGGAGGAAGTTTTTTGTTGGTGGCTCTAGCACAAATCGAACAATATTTGTTACGAACTCCTAAAACAATAACTTTTGGTGCGCCTTCCAATGATAGCAGCCTAAAAAATATAAAACATTACTGCAATATTCAAACAACGCAATGGAAATTTTTATATGTAATTATTATATTTGTAAATAGAGTTTTACATCTGTTATGTTATTACTTGTATTATTAATTAAACGTAATTAATACTAAAACACAGTTTGTAATAACCTTTATTTTGATAAAGGTTATTACAAATTGTGTTTATGTAGTGAACAACTGCTCAACAGAGCAAAACCGTTTTGGTCAAACTCTGGTATAAGACTTCCTAATGCTCTCCCTCCACTTTATACATAACAACATCAATCACTTGAAAGTTCATAATATACATGGCAAAGACACCTTATACAACAAAAATATAAACACTTGATATACCTACAGGGTGCATATAACATTTTTGTTCTAGCAATATTAAGTTTTATGTTTATTATTTATTTAATAGCTAAATTAATAGAAGTCATAATAATTATGCATACATAAATCTGTGATATAATGATCTTTATAAGTGTTTGCTAATTAATTCTCTAATATCCAGATATACATAAAAATGTTGTTATAGTACAAATACTGTAAAGTATTTCAAAATATAGTAGAAAATATTATTTTATTATAATTGCATTAAAGGTTATAGTAACGATACTCACCACTCCCGAAGCAGCATCATAACTATGGCCGTATGACCTTTTGCTCCAACCTCCATCCAGATATACTGTAATATATGGAATTCCATCTGCATCAACATCAAGGTTTTGTCTTGCCAACTCTAACTCTACTTTTCCATTTTCTTCCATATCTTTCATAAGATTGTCCTTCCATACCTAAACAAACTGTCAAGTAAGATATTAAACAATTTGATTTTCTTACAGCGCCTAATTCGGCTTCAATTTTTTTAAATTGGTAGAGTGCCATGGGAGGTACATCCATAACTGCAAATAGTTCCTGAGAATGGCCATATGTACTGCCAGTTGCCAGAGTACCCCAAACAAATCCATAATTAATTTTTGATTTTTGTGAAATATCTTCAGTGTAATGCTTGTATATTTTATCACACATTGTACATGCAAACATAAGGCAGCTTACTAGACCTAATCCTCTGTTACATTCCTCTTTCAAATATAGTTTTCCACCAGTACAAATTTGGGAATGTCGGTATTGCAGCTCTATGGACCAACTTAATACATATTGCAAATCCACAATGCGGTTTCCACTAACAGTTGGTTTTTTAGGAGAGTGATTTATCTCGAAATATAATTTATGAGCCTCTATTCTAAAAAACAAAACAAAATATTAGATTTTTAGAAACCCAAAATTTAGCATATTCACAGGACAAAGTTTAATATACCGGTTATTTATTGTAGAAATTATAAAAAAAAGCAATTTACACAAATTGTAGCCTGTATTATTTTAAAAATTGTTCCATATCTACAGGGTGTTCATAATTATATCAATATAAATATATATATATATATATATATATATATATATATATGAGTGTATATTATAAGTAGTTTTTTACACAAGGTGAGTTGATATATATATATATATATATATATATAAACCACTAAAATTGGTTAGAGCACTGATCCGGAGAATCAGAGGTTGCAGATTCAAATCCTGTGGATTATTCTTCTCTATTTCCCAATTATAGCCATCGGCCTCGGTAGCGTAATTGGTAAACGCACAGTTCCGGCAAAACTGAGATGCAAGTTCAAATCCTGTCCAAGGCCTTATATTTTCCATCTTTCAATTACTAGCTCGATTTGAAATGATCATTTAGGCTTTACTTATAAAAGTCTAAGTTATTATTTCATCTTATTAATTGATAATTATATATATATATATATATATATATAAATATTTTAGATAGTTAACACACACACACACACACACACACACACACACACACACATATATATATATATATAATTTTGGTATAGATTTCGAGGAAGCAGTCAGACTTGTCAAATTCATTAAACACTCTTTTAATCATTCGAGCTTTCGATAAATTTATTATCTTCTTCAGGAATGTTTATGTGAGTTTATAAAAGAATACAACTATGGAAGTTGGACATTACTTCATTTAAGATTAAAAACAAACATCTCAAAAGTGACAGACAATTACATAATCTTTATAGGGTTATGTAATAGTCTGTCACTTTGGGTTTTATATGAAGTAATGTCCAAATTCCGTAGTTGTATGCTTCTATAAACTCACATAAACATTCCTGAAGAAGATAAAAAGTTTATCGAAAGCTCGAAAGATTAAAAGAGTGTTTAATTAATTGACAAGTCTGAGGAAATCTATACCAAAATATATTTCAAACAGTCGATATATCTTATTCGTATATATATATATACATATATAGCTACTTTTGACATACTAAATGTATCACCCTGTACATGAATTTCCTACCTATACATAGTTTCCGACATGGATATGAAATACAAATAACAATGTCTTACCTATTATAGTCTGCTTCTGGTATAAATGACCAATTATCTGGAGGTGTATGTGACCTTTCCTCGGTTGATTTTTCACATAGTTCTCTGAATATGAAATACAATGATATAATAATTTGGATTATTTATACAAATTTGCTTACTTTGTCCCAGTCTGCAAATTCATTGTTTCTGGGTCGGAAGTTTCTTCAGATAAAGTAGTTGGATTACTAACTACCTCGGGTAATCTTTGCAAACCTGAAGGGCCAGGCTTGTCAAAATTATCTGATCTGGATTTCAACCTGAAAAAGTTTGGATTTTAGTAGGACATCTAATTAATATGTATATGGAAAGTCAGATAATTTGTGGTTTTCTATGTTCAAGGCATCTAAAGAATGTATAATTTTTGTGGGTGGATATGCGACATTTAAATGGATATATTTTCATTGTTTTTGGATTTTATATTCCAAAACAAACAGCCTCATAAAGATATCCTAGCTACACTACTGAATGTATTATAACTTACAGCGGTAATTGTTGCATTTTCTGTCATCTTAAGCGAGCTGCTTTAGACTTAAACGATCGCTTTCTGGTACCACTGGGATTTTGGCTATATATCTGCTTATGTTTACCCATCTGTAAAATGTAAATACGTAAATAAAAGAAACTTTACACCAGGCGACAACAGAAAGTAAGTATACTGTAACTTTTTCCGTATTTCAGATAAACATTTGAAATTTGGAAGGCTTGTACAAGATAAAGCGGGAGTACAAATTTTTTGAAATAATTGTGAATTTCAAATTATTTACGGTCTGACTTGAAGTGAAAAGTACAGTATAAACTACACACCCTATAGTTTTTTAGAATCAGTTGATCATTTTTAGTCCTAGGACATTATTTTAAATTTTTTAGAAATAGGTGTTTTCTTATTTAAGTTTTGAAAAGAAAAGTAAGCGACTGTAATTCTCCTAAATTGGTGTATAATTGTGAGAAAAATTTGAATTCTAACGATTTTATGTTATTAGTAATAGTTATATTATCGCCAGAAATTTCAAAACATTGTTTTTTCTTAAAAGTAAGATTTTGCAAAATCTATTAGACTGGATCTCAATATGATAGGACATGTTTAGGGACTGCTTAAATTATAAATAGGATTTATGTTGTTTTAAACTAATTTATTTAGGACAAAAAAGCTAGTGTACTCCGTTTTACCATTCGGTGTCATAAATTAAATAACGAGTATTTTTGATAAAATAATGTATGCAAAGCAAATAATTTATTTATTCAAGAATCTATCTACAAAAATTAAAGTCAATATTTGAGCACGCATTTTCAAAATCGAATGAAATATATAATTAATTTTGTCCATTACTTATCTGTCTATTCACAAAGTATAAGAATTTTAGAAGATACTTACCCCCAAGTGCAAATACACCCACACTAAATAAAGCTCTAAATGTTTGTTTATAATAATAACGGAATAAAATTATTTTTATTTAAATCGTGCCACAGTGTTCCTATAGATTAATAGATTATTAATAACGAAATGTCACTCTATGAACAATAAACTACACATTCAAAAATAACAATTAGCGAATACCATATGCACATAAATGAAATACTACAATAAATACTGTACAAATTTGTTTCGGAAAACGACCTTGGCTATTATTAGAATGCACTATTCTACCTTACGCATTGCTTGCATTCGAGTTTGCCGAAGGTCATTTACGACAAATACGTACAGGAATGAGAATTGAGAAAATAGCATCCTGCCGTATTTACTAAAGTTAAAATAAAGTAGTTCCCTCTATCATGCGATAGCTATACCACAAACGCGGCTATTTTAAAATTAGTTCGTGTTATGAAAATAGAGGGATGCGATCGCGCCCTTAAGAACAGCCATGAACTAGCAAATCCCAATTGCAGCACCCTTTATAAAGCCACTAATTCTTCGAACACCTTTGTGTTATAATGTTATCCCAATAACATGCATTTAAGATTCATCGACATATTTTATACTTACTGAATATAGACTTAACGCATATAGAATTTATCTAATCTTATGTAGTATTAAAAATGTAAATGTTGAAGTCTTGTGGGAATTATTTAAAAATTCTAATAGCTAATGATGAAATGGCTAGCGCCGACTATTGAGGAATACTGTACATATAATGTATCGATTTTAACAGATAGGTATAGTAGAATCATCAGGAGCGCCATCTACACTCTAGAGTAAGAAGCTCACGGTATAAATTAAATTCTGGTAGTGTGAATATAGAAATCTACAATGTGGCTGAAAGGGAATGTGCTTTTAGTTTATGCTCTATTTTTATTTTTAATAATTATAATTTATGTGTTTAATTCATTTCTGCTATCATTTTCGAGAGAAATTGTCCAGACATTCTATTGAGCCATGGATAATTATTAATGTAAAATACAATATTAAAGTTGAGCCCCACAATAATAAGCTTCAAATACTTTAGAATTCGCTAATGTGAATTGTATTAGGTATTAAAGCAAGACGGAGTTGGTAATTATTAAAATAACGTTAGAAAGTATAGGTTGCTGAGTCGCATTGAACAAGTCTATTCAAAACCGAGTTTTACAAAGAAAAAAATAAGTGATAATTCACTTATTATAAGAATTGTATCATCAAGAGTTTAGTAAATACTTTTCAAAACATTCTGTCGCTTTTTCAATATTGTATACCCTTCCTATATGATTAGCCATGAAAAAAAGAGTTTTTATAAATTAAAAATCATGTAGAATCACCTATGATCGATTTTGATCAAAAGTTTTTCAGTAGGAATATATACAGTGTTCCATCTTAAACAATACAGTAAAATATTTCTTAAATGATATATGTTATGCAAAAACGTTATGAATAAAAGTTATGTGGGTTAAAAGGGGAAAGAAACTAGGAGTATCGATTTTATTGTAGAGGGCTCTGTGATTACTATGCGAAAATCGGCGTTTGTTTTCAAATAATACATTATATTTTTTATTTACAATTTCAAATCTACTTTTAATAATAAACAAAGAAGTTATTAAGTAATACATAGGCTATAGTTAATAGTTTGTGATATTTCTGTAAATTACAATACCGAAGCATGGTATTTTCTCAAAGAAGTGAATAATAGTAAACAAAACATTAAGGTATTAAATGTTTAAAAACATTTCCTCTCACAACAATACACGCTTGAACTTTTCGCTGAAACTTACGTACCTTAAGTAATAGCATTCCCTAGGTATTCCTCTGCAAACGCTAATAATTTTTTGCCTCATATCATCAACAGTTGCCGTTTCTTCATCATCATTAGGTCTTCAGTCTTGGAACCGGTTAGATGCGTACCACCATTGTTTCCTATTCTGAGCTAACCTACACATTTCCCTTAAATTCCCACAGCTGACATTTTTTACTATCTGCGTGTAATAGTTTCATCCATGTCTACATATACCTCTTTTTTTCCTCTCTGCCTGTAATATATTCCGCACTATTCCCCAAATGTCTTAGAACGTGCCCTGTTCTCTTATTTCTCCTATTTTCGTTTGTTTTATCTTTCTTCCTCTACTATTTCTAGAACCTTTCAACTCTTGTTTGTAAATATTATTTTGTTTACTAGAAGGTCAAGTACGAATGGCCAGTCACGGTGTCTCGATAAAATAAAGTCCAATCGAATATCCATTCACAAACGATGCTGATGATCCGAATCTATACCAATGAGGGTTTTACTTAAGTCAATAGTGACAGTTGTTGCGATTCATTACGCTAGTATTGCTAAATGTAATTTGTCGGAAAATAGCACATAATTAAAGAAACTCAGTTCATTTCATAACACATTCTAAACCCATTGACAGAAATTACTATGCAGTGTCATATCGTTGTCATTAACAGCCTACGAATTTTTGAAATCCTTAAAATTGTAGTTTTAGGTATGCCAAACTCCATTTCAATTTAACGACCACTGCTATGGGGCTTACTTAAACTATAGCCAACACTGCATTATCTTCTGCTAGGTTTAGTTGTTGACGTTTACGCTTTATAACACCAGTTCTAGCACGTACTTCAAGTAAACGAATCCATACACTGTTTGGATGTCGTCTATTAGGAAACCTTTCTTGATATAAACGTGCCGCAACTTGATAATTCATATGACACTCACCAAGATACATTAACGTATCCACAATAGACTGCATTGACCTATCTTTTAAATAGATTAACAAAATAAGACAACATACTAAGCAATTATTTAGAAAACAAATACAAAATTTGGTTTATGCAGAATAAGCTTTTAATTAATTTTTAATTAACTTAATGATACCTCACAATCCATTAACTGAAGCCTATGTGTGTTTAAATACTTTTGCATGCCATTAAAATAAAATCAAATTTATAACAAAGAATTATAATGCCTTATTTGAAAAAAAAGTAGATTTTCTCCTAGTGTTAGTAGCACCCTCTATATTGATACTGATGCCGTAACTTTCTTTTCTACTTTAGCACAATTAACTTTTATTCAAAACATTTTTCCATATAGAAATTTTTGGCCAAATATATATATATATATATATATATATATATATATATATATATATATATATATATATATATATATTTGACCAAAATATTGATGTGTTGACAAGGTCACGAGAGGTCATTGAACGCCAAATTCTATGAAAAATTACCACCCAAGAAGAAGAAAAGCGGAAAAAATTATAATTTTCCAATATTTAATTTTTATACCTTGTATAAATATAAGCGTATTTTATTAGCACATAAAAGAATAACTATCTAATTATCCAACTAAATCTCGTGTATTGAATTTATTGTGATGTACGAAAAGATCGTGAAACGAAAATACACTAAAAAGCCCAATTTTTAAATTAATTTATTTCAGCCGTTTATAAATAATTACCCTTAAAAGATACCTTGTGTAAATAATCGTTTTATGTTTAGTAATAACAAATTTTTATTACATCCCCGTAAAGCAAAACATAAAATCCGTGGGTAGACAATTTTGCAGACTAAAAATGAGTCGCATACACTTTTAAAAATACTAGACAATTTTCGTGTGTAGATATTTTATACATCCAGTTTTATTAAAAAACCACTACTACTTTATGAGTTGTAAAATAAAACGTATTAATTTCATAAGGTTCGCGCATTTAAGTTATTTAGGTCGAGATAATTCCATAAATACGCTAGGAATAGCTAGTTAATTCCCGTAAATGAATAAACGTTCAAATTCGAAGAAACGCGGCTATAAGGAAAGTCATAAAATAAAACAGGAGTAATTAAATGCGGTTTAATAGCTTTATGTATTATAGGGGGGAGACAACGAACATTGACTTTGTTTATTAGCAAAAGATAAACGAAGTTTTACGATAGACATAAATTATAATAATGCAATAACTTTACACATAAACAGTCTTAATTATAGTGGAGTCCTCTTTTAAAAATAGGCCCACGTTGGGCCGCCACTAATATCGTGAAGTTTAAATAGAACCAATCGTGCCCCACAATTTAGGTGCCATAATATTGTGATGTTCAGCTCCTTGGACTCGTGAAGTTCATTTCGGCTGCTCCGTTCCGTTCTTACAATGCTTATGAAACTAACAAAGAAGCTTACCTGGCCTTCCGAATCCCAAACTCCTCCTAAATGCGACTATGCTGTAATCTGAAAGACAAATACTTCCCCACAATCTTATCTAAAATAACACAAATACCAAAATACATCACACTCTATTTACACGAAATAAAATTTACATCTTCCAAAACTCTTTTCATTACAACTGTTCGCTGACATACAATAGTAGATCTTTGATTAAAAACAATTCATTTCTAAAAATGTGTTTGGATGAAATATTTTCATCATACATATACCCTAGTAAAGTAAGTGGGCTAACCTCATACCTGACTTTAACCCTTGTCTTAATATGAGCCCACAGTAAAACTCATAAACCTGTGTGTACAATTATAGCACTGCAAATACAAATGTCCCCTTTACTTTGTACAAAACAGCCTTGTAATCCTTACATTAATTATTCCTCTCTACATAAACATGTTTTCATGTACATATAATGTTCAATAAAATTTTAAGTCCATCAAATTTATAGAAATAATCACTCAAAAGCACAAAGAGCTAAAGCACATCAAATAAACACCAAAACAAAGTTTTATAAAGAGGAGTTACCTGGTAACCGTTATACTGAATGCCTCAGCAAACCAGTTTTCGATGATGTTGCCGTCTAGAATAACTTTAGACTATGGAACCGCTCTCCAATTTGAGTCACACCATTCCTCTCGGCACGCTACTATCTAACTCTCTCCTAATTTACGATTGAAAGTGCATCCAAACCTCCTAAATTTCCCATTACAATTTCATTTACAATCAACAAATCAATATTCGATGCATTCACCATTACCATTCCATCTTAGAACGCCTTATACGCTCCAACAACCCAAATAGAAATAGTTTGTACTTACATACTTTATAAAAGCTTCGCTTTTAATTTAGTATTTACTTTAAGATTTTCAAAAACGCTAATTAATTACCACGACACACCAACTTGTGCGTAATTACAACTAACAATATTTGTTATATAATTACTGAATAATATTCACTACTACTTGAGTTAACCTCGATAGCGGGCGAAGAAGGTAAGAGAGTCTCACCTAACTTCTAAAGTGTTTATATAGAGCCAAAAGAACCCCTCTGTCTCCAAGTTTCGAACAATTCCACTACGGATAAACAAACATTCTTGGTACTCTGCCAACCGTCGGCTCGCTTCTTGAAATTCCAATCACAACCGCGACAAAATTCTACCTAATTATGTCAACAAACACCAATGGTTTCCACCCTCCATGCATTTTAACGTACCAACACAGAAAAATACCTAGAAAATCGTTTTTACCTTTTCAACGGTCGGTGTCTTCGCCAAAAAACTTCCCTCAACGGAAATCGATTCCTGTTAGATTCGCGCCTCACAATTGAAACGAATTTAGTCCTTTCTCTCTTTCTCTTATCTACAACCATTTTCTTTCTCATGCTTCGTTATTAAGAATCCCACTCGGATATGTGCCCTCTCTAACTTTTAAACTGTCACGCGTCTACTTGTAACGTCCAATTATATCTCTTAGTTCCTCTCCCTATTTTAAGTCGATACAAACATCTTCTATCTTACACCTGCTTATAGCTTCTAGTTTATCCTTGTCCCCTTGTCCGTTGCGAAGTTTAACTGATATTTGACATATGCATCTCTTTCCTTTCTATGCTGTAACGAAGTCCGTCTTTGTTCGTGATATCGAGTTGTGTCTGCCTTAACGTTTATTTGTATTCGTAAAAAATATCGATTTTCTTTCCCATTCATAACAAGCTCGCGTTTTCAAATGCTATCTTATGCTAAACGGTATTGAGATGTTTTTACTTTACTAAAAGATGCCCTTAAAATTATCGATCCTACGCTAAAGAAATTGAAACAGTTTTTTAACCATTGTACACTATTGATATTATAATTAAAACTGCGTTTTAATCCAGTACGCTTCCTAATCGATCATTCTTGATAGATGTATAATATTTATCATTCCAAATATTATGATATTTCCTTACAAATAAAATGCGAAGTTGAAACTATATTGAAACTGACTCTAAAATTGCTACATTAAATTGAATAATCATTACCTTAAATTTTTATAACACCTAATTAACTTTTAAATAAGTGGTATCTACATACGCTAGCTTAACTTCTGACGGGTCCATCTATTTCTAATCTTCAAATAACATAGTAATATATATTATATATATATATATATATATATATATATATATATATATAACATCATTCAGAACGACTAATGCTTCGAAATAAATCTAAAATTGAATGGAAGAATGACGTAGTTAAAATTTTTGTATATAAAGACGGAAGAGAAGTAGATGCGGGTCTTTCGTTTAAAATATTGAACATGTAAGTTATAAGTAAAGATTAATTCTTTAATACATCGAACGTGTAAATTCGTGTAATTTATAATTCATATTACGACATGTAATATCTAACATAGAATTTTGCATAATTATAAAGAATAATTATTTGGTAAAATACTACAAAAGTTAAGCGATTTTCGACATAAATTATTCTGATGCAGAAACTACTGCTGATTTTATCGACTAGAAATAAAATGTATTTTGCAAACTAACATTTTAACGTCAAATGGATATTTGAAATGGAACCAAAAAAATTAAATGCCAGTAATAATGATAAAATGCGATTTTGATAAGCGCTATTTGACAATAACAACAGCAAGTATAATGTATTTTTTGTAACTCATATTTAGATATTTAAATAACCTAGAATAAGTTTTTAATTTTATAAAAATTATTTGTCAAGAGGATAATTTTCAGCAAATTTTGAGGTCAGAATTCGAAGCATTTTGACTTTTAATAAATACTTTATGCGGTGTCGTTGACCAATTACACTGACAATAGTTGTAATAAAAGATAGGTAAATTATGCACAGCAAAATTAAAGTAAATTTTTGTAACTCGCGGAGAAAGGGTTTGGGTTCGTAATTGTTAACAAGACTATAGGTGAGAATTATTTTAAGTAATTATCAGGGAAAACTTTCTGTATTAGTTTAAGCAGTATACTGTTTTATAAATGTAAGAGATTTTTTTAGATGATGTCTATGAAAGTAAAGTTTTTGAATGCATATATGTTGCTTGAGATTTCTGTTTTATTTCATTTTTGTAAATTCGACAGCATAATTTCTGTTGAGCAGAAAATATGTTGTAGATTTTATTAAAAGGAAATGAAAGAAAGAAATTTCAAGAAACATTTATAAACCGTCTTTTCAGCATTCAAAAATATCTTTCCTTTATACACATTATTTAAAAAATCTCTTGCATTCAACAGATATAAATAATGCTTATATAAAACAATTTACATCTTAAGCTTAAGCAAAAATTTCTATCTAATGATTACTTAAAGATCATCATCACCTAACCTTTGTTAACAATTACTTAATCTAAACATCTTCTACGCGATGTACAAAATTCTCAATAAAAATCTTTGAATAATTTTCCTATTCTTTTATTACGCAAGATGTCAGTGTAATTGGCCAATGACGCTTGACAGAAAATATTGAAAAAGGTTAAAATGCTTCAAGCTCTGACCTCATAATTGATGGAAATTAACCCATTGACCAATAACTATTTATAAATTAATAACTTATTATAGCTTAGGTTACTAATATTTAAAATATCTTATTAGGTTACAAAAAAAGAAACAAAGTTGTACTTGCAGGCTGGTATTGTCCAATTCTCTTTATAGCACTTATAAAAATATCATTTCCATTGTAATTAACGGCATTAAATACTTTCTGGCTGCATTTCAAATCTCCATTTATAATCAATCTTTATGTTGAGGTATCAGTTTGCAAAGTGCATTTATTTTTAATCGATTAAAATTAGCAGTTGCTTTTGTATCAAGGTTATTTATAATTAATAATGCGTTTGCTAAATGTTATGTTACTTGTGAAACGCCGATAAAATAGATTACTAATTACTCGAAACGTACTAATTATTCGAATCGTATGTTTCATGTTGTAAAATAAATTAGAAAGTGAAATTTTTGCTTACAACTTATGTTGCGTCACACTACATTTGATTTTCCAATACTCCACCCGAAGGTACTACATTGGCCAAGAAGCGAGTTTTTTACCTGGATAATTTTTAATTTTCCACAATGCTGCTGTTCCAAGCAAGGTAGGGATTTTTAACGTGCGTGACAAAACTTATACACGGCACACACGGGGCTTCCATTTTATCTCTCATCCGAACGAGAGCGAATTTTTGTGAAAAATGCTCGCCTAATACTTATCAAGCGGACCATGTCGGGATTCGAACCAGGAACCTTGGGTGTAGTAGTCAAACGCATACCAACTTGGCCATGGAGCCGCCGAACCTTGCGTCAACACACCTTCGGAAAACAACCAATTAGAAAATTCCGTAGCAAGAACTAGATTCAAGATTCTACATACTTACACAATATGGAGGCTTGCCTATATAACCCAATGCAAGTCAAATACACTTACAGTTGATATTTCCACCTTCAAACGTCAAAGATGCAGTATATCATGTAGTAAAAATACTATAGTTTTTAGTAGTAAAATTTTATAGTGACGGAAAGTGTTTTAAATGCACAGAACTAAATATGGATTATTTCAAGTACGTTGTAATGATTTCAAAAAATGGAGAATAAAAAAATGATACTTAACTATTGCGAGATAAAGTTTTTTTTTTAGTTTGAATATGAGATATATGTATTTGGAATTCAATTTTGATGTTTAATGATACTTAGTAGAAAATTTCAAGGATTTTCAACATAGATGAATGGTTGTGTGCCAAACAAAAAGCCACACAACGACCAGCGTAATCTTAAAAAGGGATATTCCTATTTATTAATTAAATTCATTGATAAAAGTATTTTGTGTGCTAGGATGTAAAGTTAAAAAGATTGCACAGCTTGATAATTCGATTGAGGTAGTGGCAGCCTACAGTGGGATTTTGCCATTATACAATACAAATACCGGTGTGAAGTTAGCAGCCATTTTTCAGCAGCTATTTTTTCCAGCAGCCTTTTTTTGAAAAGAGCTCTAACTGCATAAAAGCAAATTTTTGGCAGCTAAAATTATTAGTTTATATTTTGTCTCTGCAGACAAAACTATATTTTCAAAAAACTTTAATTAATAACTAAAAAACAATAATACTACAAATTCCTTATCAGCGCGCATAGGACTCTTCCAAGCAGAAAAACGTAAAAATTGCAATTAATGCGGATCGTGTGTGCGAATCGAACTAGGATTAAAACATACCTCTTAATAGTAGCTACAAAACTATACTAGTGAGAATTCCCTACGAGCCGTCGAAGGGGTGGAAAAACCGCCTCCAAACAGAAAAACGAAAAAATTGCATTTAATGCGATTGTGTTTGCGAATCGAGCTAGGGCTTAAAAGATATCTCTTTGTAGTAGCTATCAAACAATACTATTGAGAATCGAGCCGTCGAAGGGGTGGAAAAACCGCCTCCAAGCAGGAAAACCTAAAAATTGCAGTTAATGCGATCGTGTGTGCGATTGAAACTAGGCCTAATAGATACCTCTTGGTAGTAGTTATTAACCTATACTAGTGAGAATTCCTTACAAGTCGTCGAAAGGGTGGAAAACCGCCGCCAAAGAGAAAAACGTAAAAATTGCATTTAATGCGATTGTGTGTGCGAATGGAACTAGGGCTAAAAGATACCTCTTAGTAGTAGCTATAAAACTATACTAGTGAGAATTCCTTACGAGCGGTTGAAGGAGTAGAAAAACCGCCTCCAAGCAGAAAAACGTAAAAATTGCAATTAATACGATCGTGTGTGCGATTGGAACTAAGGCTAAAAGATACCTCTTAGTAGTAGTTATTAACCTATACTAGTGAGAATTCCTTACAAGCCGTCGAAAGGGTGGAAAACCGCCGCCAAAGAGAAAAACGTAAAAATTACATGTAATGCGATTGTGTGTGCGAATGGAACTAGGGCTAAAAGATACCTCATAGTAGTACCTATAAAACTATATTAGTGAGAATTCCTTACGAGCCGTCGAAGGGATAGAAAAACCGCCTCCAAGCAGAAAAACGTAAAAATTGCAATTAATACGATCGTGTGTGCGATTGGAACTAGGGCTAAAAGATACCTCTTAGTTAGTAGCTATAAAACTATACTATTGAGAATTTCTTACGCGCCGTAAAAGGGGAGGAAAAACCGCCTCCAAGCATGTATACGTAAAAATTGCAATTAATGCGATCGTGTGTGCGATTGGAACTAGGGCTAAAAGATACCTCTTAGTTAGTAGCTATAAAACTATACTATTGAGAATTTCTTAAGCGCCGTAAAAGGGGAGGAAAAACCGCCTCCAAGCATGAATACGTAAAAATTGCAATTAATACGATCGTGTGTGCGATTGGAACTAGGGCTAAAAGATACCTCTTAGTTAGTAGCTATAAAACTATACTATTGAGAATTTCTTACGCGCCGTAAAAGGGGAGGAAAAACCGCCTCCAAGCATGAATACGTAAAAATTGCAATTAATGCGATCGTGTGTGCGATTGGAACTATGGCTAAAAAATACCTCTTAGTAGTAGCTATAAAACTATACTATTGAGAATTTCTTACGCGCTGTCGAAGGGGAGGAAACCCCGCCTCCAAGCAGGAAAACGTAAAAATTGCAAATAATGCGATCGTGTGGAACTAGCGCTAAAAGATACCTCTTACTTAGTAGCTATAAAACTATACTATTGAAAATCCTTTACGAGCCGTCGAAGGGGTGGCAAAACCGCCTCCAAACAGAAAAACGTAGAAATTACAATTAATGCGATCGTGTGTGCGAATGGAACTAGGGCTAAAAGATACCTCTTACCAGTTTAGGTTTTGCTGCTTTGAGGCGGTTCTGCCACCTTTTCGACGGCTCGTAAGGACTTCTTACTAGTATAGTGTTACAGGCGGAAAAGCTACTACGTATGTATTTTCCAGTAAAATTATAAAATGGGGGCGGCCTGTAAAACAAAAATTAAAGGGGGGGTCACCGGCTCTAGCTAGCGGAAAGTCGTGGATCATATAGAAGGTTAAAATTTTGGAAAAAAGGGTTAAATTACTTTATAATATACTACAAAAGATTTGGCACTTACCTTTCATAAAATATTTTGGCTTAATGACAATTACCAAGAGCGCCGGACAAGTCGAGAATGTCCAAATGTTCGTACAAAACCTTGAGAGACTTGTCATCCCAAGGAGGACAATTATTTCTTTTAATCAATTCCTCACTTTTTTACTACTTATAAAAAAAATAAGAAAACTATTAACTTAATCAACGGCAAACAAAACTATTTAATTCACAGAGCAAGAAACGTGAACCTCTTACATTAATTGATTTTAAGTTAGAAATTTAAGTGAATAGGTGACTATGGAATTTATGAAAATTTTGAGTACATAAGTAGTTATCAAACACTTGTATATGAAAGAAAACTTATATTATAAATCTTACAGTAAATTAATCCTACGGTTTATGGCCAAAACGTCCTAACAAAATAAATTAACTAAAAATTGGTCATGCTACTTAATTATAAAAACTTACTTACTAAAAATTGTCCATTGTTTGAGGGTTTGTTTTCCAACGTAGTACAGTTCTTAAATTTGGGAAGAGAATCTCGCTTGTTGCTTCTGTTTATAATTTTTAAAGAATTGACCGGCACACGAACCCGGCAGAATCTTCTTGACAATATCACTTACTTGTGCGTCACACGCTTACAAGCTTTTTAATATTTATCTTGCATCACTATAAATCCGCAAACATATGGGCATAACCCTCGCGAAACTGGAAGAGTTATCACTCTTTTCCAATTTTTAATAACGTGATAAGAAGTGAAATATTCTATCTGTGATGCCGGAGAACGCTACCCGCGAACTACGTTTCTTTCTACTTCTTGACCACGGACGGCCCCATTGGAAGAACTCTTTGTCTTTTGGCTAAAGCCTTCAATTATATAGACTAATTCCTACCCTAATAATTATGTACGTCAGTTTCTGTTATCCAATGACTGAACAGAACCTCCCACAAAACAAGATTTCAGAAACCAAATCCAACCCCTTTTTAGATGATGGTCACGGATGCAATTATTTTCACAAGGGTTTAAATTATATTCTACCTTCTACGAATTTCTTAATTACTTAAATGTGAAACATACCTATGGCGACAGTAGTCTGCCATTAACGAAGACTGGCTAACCTACTTGAGCCGAAATGGATTTTAAATACAATGGATGTTTCCAGACTACTTAAAATTACTTGTAATATTTGAACAATTCAAATTGGAAATAGTTTTCGCTATTTCTAATGTTTCGTTTTGTATAACCCGCTGTCAATCAACGAAGTATTAAGAAGGTTAAGCTTTTCAAACTGAAATTGATTTTCTTTATTTACGCTAAAAGGTACTATTACATTTTAATTTTAGCAGATTCGTCAGTCTGTAACCGACCTAAACTTTAAGAGGTTTATTGTATTTGAATTACGAGGGTCTAGAGCTTTAAATGATGATCTGCCGCTGGAATTTAGTAGCCTGAAGCTATTTGTAAAGCTGGTCTTTTATTATAAGGAAGCCTAACTAAAATGAGGTAATTTATTGTGGAATTTTTTCTATAAGTTATGCACGTTACTGAATTTTAATTAATTGATATGTTTATTCGTTAACATTACAAAATAATGTTACAATAGTTATATACCGGACTTACTTTTTTATATCTTTAATTACTATTTCGTTGTCCATTCTACTTGGGCGGAGGTTGACGGTAAGGGTGATGATTGTCCATCTGAAATTACGGGGTGTCTTAAATTTTTCAAGTGAATGTATTTCGTTATTTTGCCGTTGTCTACTACGGATATATTTTTGTCGGATGTTCTCTTAATTTTAAATGGGCCTAAATTTCTGGGTGCCGTTTTGTGTCGTTTACTTTGGAACCCTTTCTTATATGCGGTTTGTCCTACTGAAAATTTATTTGCGTTGGTGTTTTTATTACGGGTTGTGGTGATTCGTTCTTTGTCATTATCTTGTTTATCTTTTACTTTGTCATAGGTTATTTTTAGTTTTTCTTTGTGATCCTTGGCGTATTGCTGGTATACTTCTTTATTATATTGTATGTCGTAGGGGTTGCGTGAATCTAAATGTCCTAAAGTTAATTCTAATGGTGTAAAATTGGTTGATGAGTGGATTGCATTATTGTATGTGATTAGTGCATATGACATTAAATTGGTGATGTGTTCTTACTTATAATTTATTCCCAGTAATCGGATTTGTTCTAACAGGGTTGAATGTAGTCGTTCAATTAGTCCATTTGATTCAGGGTGGTTTTCAGTTCTAAAATGAATTTTTATTTTGTGGAGTTCTAAAGTGTTTTGTACTGTTTCATTTTTAAATTCTCTGTCGTTATCTTAAGTTATTGTTTCATGTGTTCCTTAAAATGTAAAAGTATTGTAAAAATTCTTGTGTTAGATCGATGCTGTTTTTAGTGGTGGTTGGTATTGCTTGTCCTATTTTGGTGAATGCATCTACAATTGTTAAATAGTTTTACGCTTCTACTACTAGAGTATCGGCATGTAATTTTTGAAAGGATTTGTCAGGTGTTTTAGTCAACATTAAGGGTATCTTTGGGGGTTTCCTGTCGTATTTCGCTTTGTCGCATAGTTCACATTGGTTAATAAAATCTGTGGTCAATTCTTTCATGTCTTTAAAATAATATCGTCTTATAAGTTGCTTTATTGTTTCATTAATTCCACTATGGTTGGTTTTTCTTTTGTGTTGATTTCTAATTACAACATTTATTTCGTCAGGGTCGTCTATTGTTATTAGTTTTCTCGTGCATCTAATAACTTCAGGGCCTGAGTTATTGAATAATTTAACGTATAATTCTGAAAACCTTTGGTATAAATGCTCGGTGTTGAAATAGAAATAAAATCGTTTTTCTCGGGGTGTATTCTTTAGAATTTTAATTATTTGCTCCTCGTTGTCGTCTTTGGTTCTTTGAATTTGGTATATCTTTTTGTTATCTACTTTTGTGCATTTTACGGGATTGGGGTTATTCAAAACTTCGGTAATTATAAATTGATTGGGTTTCATATCGATTGCTTTGTTTAAAATTTTAATCGCGATTTTAGATTCTTTATTTTGTGTCGAGTGTATTGTGTCGATATCTTCAAGGTCTTCTCTTATTTCTGTTTCGTCTACGTTTCCTACAATGGATTCTGTTTCTAGTGCGTTGAGTTGTATGCTACTTAGGGCGTCTGCGTTGTTATTATAAATTCCCTTTTTGTATATAATTTCGTAATTGTTTTTTTCTAATCTGATTATCTGGTTATAAGTTGTTTTAAATACAGAATATAGTTTTCATTGACTTTTTATGAGATCTTTATCAATATATATATATATATATATAAATATATATATATATATATATACAAATATGTATATATGTATATATATATATATATATATATATATATTGACGTAATAAGGAGTCAGGAGATGTCATTGAAACCCAAATTCTACAAATAAAGCCCACTAAAATATAAAAGAATCCAAACAACATAGAAGTTTCCGTAAATTAATATAATATAGGTTTTGAATTGACCAATACGCGCCAGGTAGCAGGGAGAAGGGAGTAGACTCAAATGCTTGACCGGCTTGTTAAGTTTAGTAGCCATGAATCGTTTCACGGGACTACAGCGCGCGTTTTGCGTGTGAGCGTTTTATAAAAATAACGATTTCTACACTATTTTTCGTCGTCTCGACAGGACATATTTTAATTTAACAAGCTTAAGACATGTGCTAAGTGCCAATTTAATTAAGCATTGGGTGTGCAAGTTTGAAGAGACTGGGAATACAATGCCGGACAAATCGTCTGGGCGCAAAAGGACATCAAGAACGACCTTGAACGTCGACCGTGTTCGCCAGTCTGTTATGGATGACCCACGACAGTCGTTGAGATTGCGCACAGCTTTTCTTAATTTGAACAAATCTACGGTTTATGGCATTATTTCGAAAGATTTACATTTTCAACCCTATAAAATTGTAATTGTTCAAGAAATGAAACCTGATAATCCTGATAAACGAGTCGAATTATGCAGGACAATGAAAAATCGTTTTAGGAGTTTCAATAACATATGGTTCTCCGACGAATCGAATTTTCACATCAACGGTCATGTGAGTAAACAAAATTGCAGATACTGGGCTTCCTAGAATCCGTTAGAACTGCATCAGAAACCCTTGCACTCGCCAAAACTTGTTGTTTGGACTGCCATATCAAGTCAAGGAATTATCGGCCCTTATTTTTTTTTAAGGATGACCGAGGTCGAACTCCGACCGTTAATTCTGATCGATATTGCCATAAGATCCGGACTTTTTTGGCTACAGAAATGCAAAACCAGAACGGCTACAACCGCAACACCTTTTTCCAGCAAGATGGAGCCACTTCTCATGTTACAAATGACTCATTAGCTGCTCTTCCCTGGAAGAGTGATAAGTCGCCGAGGAGACATCAACTGGCCACCGAGGAGCTCTGATTTAACGCCTGCTGATTTCTTCCTATGGGGCTACCTAAAAAGTAAAGTTTACAATCCATTGCCACCCAACCTGAATGTTTTGAAGCAAAGAATTACTGTAGAAATCAAGTGATTGAAAATTTTAGCTCCAGGTTAAATGAGTGTGAACAAGTGAATGGTGCGCATTTGCAAACGATAGTTTTTCATAAATAAACTTCAAGAATTGCTCTTTAAATAAACCATAAATAAAACGAGTTTTAATTGATATTGTTGTTTTTTATTTAACATCTAAAAACGAAAAACATTCTGAGACACCCTTTACAAGCGTACTTTTAATCATTAAAGTGCCAAGCAAAAAAAATGCAATTGCACGTGCATAAATAATCACCCTATATGATATAAGTGTATTGTAAATACATAACAAATAGTGTAAGATGTATATGTAAAAATAATAATTTTTTAAGATACCTTAAATCGCAAGCGCCACTTCTCGAATTTGCTGCTAAACTTTTTTTGTGTTGTCTCTTTTTGCAAAATTCTTGTGTTGAAGGTCAATACCTACTGTGCACAATATATACAGGGTAATTCAGACCACCTGTACGAGCCCTTTATTTCGGAAATAGAACATTTTAGAGAAAAATATTTTAGACGAAATTTGTATGGTTTCGACGAAAGCGTGAGATAGTATTCTTAGTTTGACCTTGAAAAATTACTTGATCATCTCATGAAGGTCATGTTCAATTACTTAAAAAGAACCTACTATTTTTCATTACATTTTGCAGCTTATCTCAAGTGCTTTTTAAAACACTAAAACAAAATATTTTTATTGAGTACTTTTTAAGTTAAGAAGCTCCAAAACAGTAGACGAGGTAGAATTCTGTTTCCATTGGAGTGTTGGTTTAACGTGAGTAATCTCCTTGCCTCTCACGTGGGTGCGTGCATGCGTGCGTGTGTGTGTGCGCGGGTCTATTTGTATATGTGTGTATCTGTATCCAAGTAAAGTAGTGTTCAAAATGAGTATTATTCTTTTCAATGCAAACGTCTACTCTGGTTTGAAAAGTATTGCTTGCTCCAAGAATTTCGTCGCTACTTAAAGATTGAATTGCTTCTGTTATTCTGGTAATCATGTCATTCCTTGTAGTTGGACGATCACGGTATAGTACGTTTTTATCTTTCCCCTTAAATAATAATCCAGGACAGTGAGGTTCGGTGATCGAGACGATAAATCAATTGGATCATAATTGTCTATCCACTTATTGCGAAACATTATTTATCACTGCACGAGCAACTCTGGGTGTATATGACGGGCATCCATTGTGTTGGAACTACACATCCTGGTGCAATTGTAGAGGTAGATTTTCTAGTAGAGCAGGAAGTTCTGTTTCTAGCAAAGTTGCATATCCGGTGCCGCTTAAAGTTCATCAAAGGAAACATGGCCTAGGAATTGATTCCTAATAATGCCGCACCAAACATTTACTTTCCAAATATGTTAGTGATCAATTTCTCTCAACCAGTGGGGATGATCGTGTGATCAATAACGGCAACTCCATGTATTGACGCTACAATCGTTTTTGAATGTGGATTCGCCAGAACATAAAATATTTTAGTGGAAAGTACGTGGTTGTTCTCTTGTCCAATTACAAAGTGTAAACCGACTTGAGAAATAAACATGTTAAAACTTGACGACAAGACATTCGGAAAGGGTGTATCAAGTGCTGACTGAATATTCACTGGATAATAGTACTATTGACGCCAGAATCTATTTCACAGCACCTCAAGGAATTATAAGGGTTCAATTCTGTCGATGCAAGAAAACCAGCTTCTCCTTCATCTCTAACGGCACCACGCCTAATCTGTTGACCTTTATTATGATAAGGCTGCACGACTCCTTTGCTACTAATTCGGTTAGCCAATTGTGAAAAACGTTGCGCAAATGAGGCGTACGATTAGGAAAACGCTCTTGCCACAAGTTTGGTGCACAGCAAACACACCTCGACACTCCTCCAAAATTAGAAACATATCATATGCTTCTTTATTTGAATAAGACATAGCTATTAGATATGCTAGATATAAAGTTTTGCAAAAAATATCTATGTATGCAGAACTTTCTTGACCTATTGTGTAGTGTGTGCATTGTACATGGGCGGTCGAATCAAATGGACGGCCAAATAGCTGGTACGAAAATCAGCTTTCTGAATTACCTTTTTTAGAATTTTTGAACTTATCGACAAATTACTACTTATGTTTATGTCTCTATTCTGTGGTCTTTATGGTCATAATTATCTATTAGTGTATTTCTATTTTTAAATACTGTTCAACAGCTTGTAACTTCTCGGAAGCAAAGTAAATAAAAGACAATCATGGTCAATAGAGAACCCAGCGTCTTTTCTGATACCTTTACAGCAAACGTAATAAACCATTATGATGTGAACAGGAAACACCTAATTCTGTTATTGTTTACTCAATAAAGAGAAATTTATAACTGCAACACAACTTTCACTGATAACCCTTATTTAAAAAAGTAGTAGCTGTAAATTTTGGTACTGGTTAAAATCATGAAGAAAAGTCGACTGCTAAATTATTTTGAATGGTTGGATATATACAAACACAAAATTTCATGTTCCAATATTATTAACGAAGTGATCGAATTTGATCCGAACCTTATTTTTATTAAAAGTTCGACATGTTTGTGAACCATCAACAAATTTTATAAATCTATTTGGAGCAGGTGACATTTAGTATGTATAACTTGTCATTTTGACAAGTCGCATTTCTAATTGATTTTTAACTCTCACTGCATTTATGTATTTTTAAAATGAAATAGTTTCTATTGTATTTATGTGACATATAGATAGTGTGTTTAAGGTTAGTACCTCTTTACTTCTTTAACTTTGTTCGATATGTTTTTTTTATATTTTTTAGTGTACTTGAGAATTAGTACATTGGTATTCGAATCTATAGTCGGTAAAAAAAGACTACATGATTTAAAACTATTTCTACTTTTCAATGTATTATTTAAAACCCAGTGTAAGTACGAACTAAAAATACAATTAAATTAATATGATTATACGATTTGTATCAACGAATGCACCAGTTGAAATTTTTGAAGAGTTTATTTGTTTCTGTCCTGTAACAGATACTACGGGTAAAGGACTGTTCGAATTTTTATGTAACAAATTAAAAGAACTAAATATAGATATGCATAATTTACTCGGTTAAGGTGTGACAATGGTGCAAATATGCACAGAAAAAGTATTAGTCTTCAGAAACAAACTTTCGATTTAAATACAAGAGCATTTTGTTCATTTTCTGCACATACTTTAAACTTGGTTATTAACGATGCTGCAAAAATTAGTTTGAAGCAGTTAAAAACTTCAATTTGCAACAAGAGTTGTATGTGTATTTTTCTTCGTCTGCACATTGGAATGTGTTTTTAAAGCATGCATCTTGGTGGCAAGGAGTGACTTTTTCTGCCTCTAATATGATTCTTCAGCTTTGATTGGATACCTCTCTGGTAGAGGGCCAAGAACAGAGATTTGCTTGGTATCGCACTGGTAAGATATCATTTTTAAATAAAAAAATATACGGCTAATTTTATGCCTTTATTTACGGGTTAAATCACAAACATTGTAGCACACAAAACAAGATATATAAAGCATAGTAAAGAATCGCGGATTACATAAATCACGTGTTATATATCGTTAAAGCACGTTAGGGTGCATTAATACTAAAAGCGCGTTGCTCATGGCACGAGTACCTGACGACTACTGGACGCTACAAGTCAAGGAAGAGACGCAAACCTCTCGTTTACAACATAACTAGGGGGGGTGGGTTAAATAATAACATGAATTATGCCTTAACAAATCTAATCTTATACTGAAACCGTTATCAGATACCAGATGGGAAGTCGATTAGATGCAATTACACATGAATATTCAGTTGGCAGAAATCTATGACGCCTTGGCTGAACTGACTAACGATACCACTCGCAATATGAGTACTAGATGGCAAATACTCTAGGCCAAAAATAGTCTTCCAAATTCATTTGTTCTGTTCTCATCTGACATGATATTTTGAACAAAGTTAATGTGGTCAGCAAAATTATGCAAAATCTTAAGATTAATGTTGGAAATTGTGTGCATGCATTAGACAATTTAAAAAAATATTTGGTGTGATTGAGAGCAGATTTCAGATTTGAAATAATAGTGGATGAGACAAGCAAAGTAGCAGTCGAATTTGGTGCAGAAGCAAAGTTCCTAACGGTTGGAGCGAGACCCATAGGAAAGCGTACTCTACAATGTATCTATATGTAGACGAATCAATTCAAGATCCAAAAGAAAATTTTAAGGTGAATTTTATTTTTAAAATTCTAGATTGCACATTAACTGTATTAGAAGACAGGTTTAAATTATTCAAAAATCATATTTTTATATACAAAATACTTCGTAACTCTTTCGAATTAAAAGAGATAAATGATAGTGAGTTGAATAAAAATTGTGCAACAATTGAGAAAAGTCTTTTGAATAAGCTCCAGGATCACTTGGATATTAAAGCAACCTCACATATCTTGAACATGACAGCTGATGAAGCTATACACTATATTTAGGAAAACTGCTTGTCTTGTTCATTTTCGGACGTAGTAATGCTTCTTACATATTTTTTTGACAATACCTGCGACTGTGGTCTCCAGAGAAAGCTAGTTTTCCAAATTAGAAATTATTAAAAACTATCTGAGATCATCTATGAACCAGGAAAGGCTATCAGCATTAGCAACACTTTCAACTAAATATGACATTAGTGATAGTATTGACTTATCATCATTAATAACGAAATTTGAAGATGCCAAGTCTTGGAGAGCCCACTTTAACACAAAAGTTATTCATACATACAAATGGTGTAATTTTTTAAAACTTTTTTTGCGTATTTTCATTTTATTATTGGGGTATATGTATAAGGTATCAGTAACAGGGCGGCGTTTTTTAATTTTTGCACACAGACGGCCAACATATGCACGGCGACCTTGTATGTATGTATCGTTGAACAAACTGGCTTGTGACTTTCTTTCTGTATATTCCGTCGTCTGCTTCTCGACTGCACTTCAATCTTGCGTTATTCTTAAATTTCTCTTAACCAGTGAGGACTATAGTGCGCCCAATAATTTCGAATTTGGGTGAAAAATTAATTTGATCTTAAAATAGTACCTAAGCAATTACGTGTCACCGTGACATAACAACATACAACATATTTTGTACTTTATGTCAAAATTTTGCATTGAACCCTCATAACTCGAAAAGTAGTTACGTTCAAAACCTTGCAAATAATTTTTTCTGCATGAATATTTATTCATCCTACTTCTATTTAAAATGCCCTAAAATTTTCCAACAAGCTAAATTTCCTACCACTTGAATTAGTGTTATTTTATAAAATTCCTCAAGTAATTACTCTATATAAAAGTTTGCCTTATAAAATCAAACAACTGTTTAGAAAACTTTACGCTAAACAGTAGTTTAAATTCTACCACCTGCTGTGATCCTGCAGCTATGAAGATGTTTCAAAGTGATAAGATTGCTTTCCTTTGTTTAAAAAATCCTTTGATAAATGCGTTATCTCCTCGTTTGCAAGCTGTTGCGGTTTGTATTTCTGCAGCTGTTGTATGAGAACTCTGTACACTTGAGTCTTCAGCGATATCTTTGAAAGCCAAATATCCACCCCCATGCATAGTTCTGTTCTTATAAAATAGATACCGTGCTTTGAAAGGTACATTGAATACATCTTCTTACTTAAAAGGCATATTGTAAAGTCGCGCTACTATAACGACTCATTCTGTGCTAGTATGAGTGAATTGTAAAGTATGCTGTTTGCATTGATGTCGGGTGTGGGTGTGTCTTTTGTATTTATTAGATTTTTAATAACGGTCAGAAGATACGAGTAAATACAAAAGACATACCAACACCTGACATCAATTCAAACAGCATACTTTACAATTCACTATATAAGAGACACGAAATTTAATTTTATTATAACCTAAGATACCCTTACAGTTGTCTTCAATCAAAACATGTCAAATTCAATTTGTACAAATTCAAATTAACTTTAGATGCTAGATTTTAAGCCTAATTTATAAAAACTTCATTATTCGTAAGTAACCTACAATTGTTAATTACTCTAAGTATGTACTTAGAGTTTTTCTAAAGAAGAAAATAATAATTTTCGAAAGCTCGAATTAGTATAGAAGAAGTTTTATTTCAACAAAAGACCTGACTGGTACCCCAATATCGCATTAATCTAATATATATATTCAGGAAAATGTGTAGGTTAACTCAGATTAAGAAGTAATATGGGTACACGTCTAACCAGTTCCAGGACTGAAGACCTAATGATGATTATATATATATATATATATATATATATATATATATATAAGCCGAAATAATGTAATGGCTTAACTGCTATAACAGAAACAGTTGAGCCAAATAATGTGTATTGCTTTCAATACAATTTTTTATTTTCTTAAATATCTCAAATGTTATTTGGTTATAAAAATGTATACTTAAACTTCTCATCTCTTTGGCAAGATTTTGTTTTAAATGCTTCAAGCCACAACCTGTATCAAAAAATATTTATAGGTGGTGGTTCTTCTTTATCCGATTTTACATTTACTATAAATATAAGAAAATGACACTTATTTTGTTTATTTATTTTAGGGTCACCTTGGAAATAATTCAACTATTAACAACCCTAATGTTTATGTACCTCAACCTATCAAGAATAATGTGAATGGGCATGGAATTTCCGACACGGCTCCACCAGTCATTCCGTTCAATGGTAAGTGCACAATGCTTTTAATCATTATTTAAATAAGACATTCTTCCAATGTTGCTTCAGAGCAGATCTCTGTAGTCTGTAGTATACCATTGGTATCAAATCCTTTTTATTGGTATTTTAATTATTTAAGCCATTTAATTATAAAATAGGCAACCTCATAAAATTGTGTTCCAAAGTTATAATATAATCATTTCTACAGTACTGCTCGTTACATAAAAAATGTGCAGTTTAATAAAATTGCATAGTATAGATCTATCTGAAACACTCAAAATCTGGAATTGGTCGAATAAGTAATTAACAATGTTCATTGCGAGTCATTAGATTTGCACTACATACTTGAAGTTTTGATATTTTTCTTGAATAATCGCTACCTCTGCTGTTGTCTTATCAAAGCACCATTATTCTTATACTTATTTTGGTTACTAAGAACTATAACAACTATTACAAACTTTATTTTTATTTAATATGAGTTTTGAAGGAGCGTGCCATATGAGAAAACCAAGAAAGCTGAAGTATTGTAAATATTTTTAAGAAACATATCAGGACAAGACATGACTGCAATTTTGACACAAATGACATATAGTACTGCAGTCCTGCACTGTATGTACATTTCGTGCAGTGTACTATAATATCGGCATATAACAGACGTCTAGAAATTTTCTGCACTTACTGACCAGTGGCTGCACAGGATAGAATATGCCAACGCTTTTAATGTTTTATCTACTCGTGTGCATTCCTGTTGTCTTTCAATAACTATGATACCACTTGTACAAACTGTTCATAAATTGCACAATATGAAGCAGTTATATAAATAGTAGCCACGTCACTCCATACTTATTTTTTTTATTTGTATTTGGTCGATGAAGAACCAACAACTAAGAAAATCTGCAATAAATGATATAAATAATTAAGTCATCAATCTTACTATTTTAGTTTTTCTATTTTATTTATTATTATTCATTTGATGTCAGAAAAGAAGAAAAAGTTATCGGGTTACCTAAATATTCTGGTTAAAAGGAAGAAGAAGAGCTTAAATTCACAAAATTACAAAGCTTTTGCTTTAATTACAATCCTCTCCAAAAACGGACCAGAAATTGAGCTCAAGGAAAGCAGACTTTAACATCATTAATTGTCCATGAAAACTACATAAAAGGTATAAACAAAGTGTATAGTATAAGAGAAATTCTTACAATTCAACCAGCATATATTAAAGAATCATCAGAAATTTCTAAGTATCTAGTACTGTGGTCAACAATTTCACATCCAGCTTGCGTTTAAAGATAAATAAAAAAATCGCCCTATCCACTATCAAGACAAATACTTTTATTCAAACGATTTGTTGGGACATAAGTTATCTAATCATTATTTCATTAGAATTCTATAAAATAAAGAAAGATAAACGTTTTGGCTGTACGTGTGTGAAGTTAGCAGTCAATTTTCAGCAGCAATTTTTCCAGCGGTGTTTTTAGAAAAGCAATTTTTGCACCTAAAATAATTAGTCTATAGGTATTTTGTTCCTGCAAACAAAAACATATTTTCTAATAATCTTTAATCAATAACTACACATGCATGGGATTCGTTCAAATTGTATAGTCGAAAAATATCAATAAAAAAGAAGTGTCTGTGAATAAAATAAGAGTTAAATACTATCACAGAATAACCATACTTATAAAATCACATTAATGCCAACTTTTTAGAAGGCAAACTGGGATGTGAATTCGTTGCTACCAGGCTATAATACCGAACTAGTGCGAGTTTCTTACAAGCCACCTTAGGACGGAAAAGCCGCCTTCAAACAGAAACACATAAAAATGCAATTATGGCAAATCGTGTATGCGCATCAAAATAGGGTTAAGAATATCTCTTTTCGTCTTTTGCTTGAAGGTGATTTTTCCATCTCTAGAACGTTAGTAAAAATATAAGAATGGTTTTATAGCTACTATCCACAAGTATTTTCAACTTTAGTTCGATACACACACACGATCGCCATAATTGTTATTTTTACCTTTTTCTGCTTGGAGGCTTTCTAACACTGCAATGGCTTTAAGAAATTCGCATTAGTATATGATGTTATAGCTACTACCTGGAGGTATTTTTTAACCCTATCGCAAATCCCTCACAAGATCACTATGATTATAATTTTTACACTTTACTGACGGATGGTGGTTTCACACCCTTAGGAAAGGCTGTAAGAAATTCAAACTAGATTGATTTCGTAGCTACTATATAAAAGTATTTTCTAACTCTAACTTGATTCGCACACACATTTGCCGTAATTGCAATTTTTATATTTTTCTGCTTGAAGGCAGCTTTTCCAGTCGTAAGACAACTTGTAAGCAATTCATACGAGGATGGTTTTATAGCTACTATCTAGAAGTATTTTCCAATTCTATCACAATTCTTATACAAGATTGTCATAATTGCAATTTTACATTTTTCTCACCAATGGCAGTTTTCCCACCCCTTGGATGGCTCGGAGCAAATTTGTACTAAAACGGTTTTATAGCTACTACTTAGAGGTATTTTCCAACCCTAGTTTGATTCACATACAAAATCACGATAATTGCAAATTTTAGAATTTTCTGATTTATGGCTGCTTTTCCACCTCTCGGACGTCTTTTAGAGAAATTGTAATGGAATGGTTTCACAGCTACGCCTACCGAATTTATTTTCAAGCGGGCGGATCTCGGAACGCATATCTAACACCAAGGCATTATTAGCTTAACGGTTATGGCTCTGATGGTTCGCCATTAATTTGGTTACGTATGAGTTTCGGTATCAAAACTCATCTGGTTACAGGTAGCAAGGGATATGCCCAAGAACAAACTAATCAGCTATAGGATACTCTGGTTTTTTCTAATCTACCAATATTGTTCTAAATTTACAAAATAATAAAAAAATAATTGAAAATGAAAATGTTTCTAAACTGAATTAGACAAGATATATTAAATTTGTATACAACATTATTCCTTTCAATCATAAATACAAAAGAGAGCTGTGGAGAGGGTTAAAGCAATAATAAATGATGAGGGGTGTAAGTCCATCCTAAAAAATACAAACATATTATAATTGAAGTTAAAGGTCTATTTGATCCTAAAATACTTAATTAAGATATTTAGATGTTACTAATTGTTATTGTGAAACAATTGCACTAAACACAACAATTGCACTAACATTGCACTAAAACAAGTACGTTAAAGAACAAACATTTTTATAAATTGAAGCAAATTATAAAAGATTCATATGTAGAACATCATCATCATCATTATGTCTTCAGTCATTGAACTGGTTAGACGCGCGTACCCTCATTGTTTCCTATTCTGAACTAACCTACACATTTTATGAAATTTTCACAGTCTGCATCTATCACTATCTGCGTGTGATAGTCTGATCTAGGTCTACTTCGACCTCTTTTTCTTATCTCTTCTTGTAATATATCTCATACTATTCCCCAAAAATGCCTTAGGACTTATCCTGCACTTCTATTTTTTTTTTTTTTGGGTTTCCACAGATATCTTTATTATCCTACTATTTGTATAACCTATTTGTTATTTACTTTTTCTGTCTATGCTGTCATCTTCATACATCTGAAGCACAACGTTCCAGAAGGCTTCTATGTTGTTCTGTCTGCGTTTTCTACTGCTCCTATTTCAGAGACGTACAGTGCTGTGCTCCACACATATGCTTCAACAATTTTCTTCTTGTTTCTATGTTTGTTGTCTTTAAACATAGCCGCTGTTCATTCTTGTTAGATGCAGTTTGGTCTTTTCTAGTGTTTTACAATTATATACACTATTTCCTCAATATTCAGTAGTATTCGAAGGGGGATAAGCAGGCTGTGACTGCCAAGTTCTCCCAGCACTTGAATATTTGCCAAATTAATAGCCTTTCCAATATCCTTTCTCACAGTTAACATTAGTTGAAAATATTTCACAACCAACACCTGTCATTGTTTATAATAATCCTCAGATTTAAGTGCAATTATTTTTTTATTATTAAGTTTTCCATCTCGAAACTGGTTGGAAGCGTACCTCCACTTATTTATATTCTGAGCTAGCCTACACAGTTTCCTGAAATTCCCACAACAGGCTATATACAGCTTGGTTCCCCTTCTATAGTTTTCTAATGATATGTCTTATTTCATCAAGATTCAGTGGTATGTGAAGGAGGTTAAGCAGCCTATGGCTGTCAAGACATTTGCCGAATCAATAGTTTTCCATTAAATCCTTTACCACAATTAACATTAGTTGAAAATTTTGCAAAACCAATACTACAAGTATTGCTTATAATAATCATCATGTTTAAATACAGTTATTTCTTTCGTCATTAAATTTTCCATCTTGGGACTAGTTGGACGCGTACCTCCATAATTTCTATTCTGAACTAGCCTACACATTTCACTGAAATTCTCACAACCTACATATTTCACTATCTGTGTACAATAATTTAACCAAGGTCTGCCTCTACTTCTTTTTTTCCTATCTCTGCTTCTAATATATTTCGCACTATTCCCTCGTGCCTTAGTATGTGGCATATTAACCTCTCTCCTATTTTTTACTATTTTCCACATATTCCTTTTTTCCCCTACCATCTCTAGATCCTCTTTGTTTTTCACTTTCTGTCTATGATATCTTCATCATACGTCTGTAGCACCACATTTCAAAGGCTTCTATTTTTTCCCGTCCGCTTTTTCTACTATCCAGCCTCCACAGCCATACAATACCGTGCTCCACACATATTGTTTCTATGTTTGTTGTTTTCAAACACGTTAAATGTAGCACGACCTTGTGCTAATCTTTGTTTTATATTTTTTGCGTATTTTCAATCTTGCGTTATTTGGCTTCCTAGGTAGCAGAAATCCTTAACCTTTTGTAAGTTCTTGTTACCTATTTGTATTCTTGTTTTTGATTTATTTTCCCCTTTTTTGCATACTAGTACTTTAGTTTCATTTTTGTTAACTTTCATACCGTATCTCTCTGTTAGAACTGTTTTCATTTCATTAAGGGCTGCTTCTAACTCGTCTTTGCTAGATGCTAATACCGTTATATCATCTGCAAATCTAAGCATATCAATCTTTTGTACCTGCATAGTAATTCCTAATGTCTTCCTGCATTTGACAGTATTCATTGCCTTTTCAATGTACAAGTTAAAATGAAGGGGGATAGGGCACATCCCTGTCTCACCCCTTTCTTAATATTTACTTCTCTACATTCCTGCTTTAATTCTATTACCGCTGTTTGCTCTTTGTATAAGCTATGTACTATCCGTTTATCCCTAAAGCTCATTCCAATATTTTTGAGTATTTCGAAAAAAATTTTCCATTTTACATTGTTGAATGCCTTTTCCAGATCTACAACCCTATATACACGCTTTCCCCTTTTCTATTGTCTTTTCCATTATGACCTTCAGAGCTAAAATAGCATCCCGTGTTCTCCTGTTTTGCCTAAATCCAAATTGATCTTCCGCTAGTATTCATAAGCTCGTTTTTCTATTGGTCTTTGTACAACTCCAGTTAATATTTTTGACATGTGTGCGGTCAAACTTATTGTTCGAAAATTTTCACATCTATCCGCGCTTCTCTTTTTTGGTATAATTACTATGATGTTACGTTTGAAATCTTTGGGTATCTCACTTGTCTCATACGTATAGCTTACAGGTTGGAAGAGACGTTCTATTACTCTCGTACTTGTCTAGTGGCTTTTAGAGTTTCTATTTGCATTTTATCTGTACCGGGTGCTTTTTTTATTTTTTAGACTAATGCTAAATCAAACTCATCTCTAAGTATAGGATGTACCATGTAATTTCTTTCAACGTCTGATTCTTGTGCTAATGCTGTTAGTTTCTCTTCTGCATATAAATTTTCTATATATCCGTGCCATCTAATCACTTTCTCTACATTTTCTACAATGACGTTTCTTCCCATGTCCCTTATATTTTTGCTATATAGTTTTATATCCCTAAAATTCATTCCAATTAATTTGTATGATTTGTCTGTCTTTCCTATTTCCATCTTAGTTTGTACCTCTTTGCTCTTTTCGTCAATCCATTGTTCTTTAGCTTTCCTGCATTTGCAAATAATTTCCCATTGTATGGCTTTGTGCCTCTGTTTTCCTGTTTCGTCTAATCTATTTTTGTATTATCGTCTTTCTTCTATTAAATTCAAGATATCCTTTGTTATCCATGGTGTCTTATTTTCTTTTTGTTTATAACTCAGAATATCTCTGGCCGCCATGTCTAAGCAGGATTTAATGTTATTCCATTTTGTTTCTACTTCCTTAGTATCAGAAATTTTTCCCGATATCTTTCAGCAATTCATTTGACCTTTTTTCAAATCTTTTGTGGAGGTTTTTGTCTTTTAGTTTCTCAAAGGCAAAGTGTTTTTTTTCGTTTCCCTTTTTCAAATTTTTAAATTTAAGGGCGGTCTGCATAATTACCATGTTGCGATCAGTGTCTATATCAGCTTCTAAGTAACTTTTACCGTCTTTTACTTAATTCCTAAACCGTTGTCTAACAAGAATGTAATCTATTTGATAATTTCTTTTATCTCCTGGCATCTTCCACATATATCGTTTTTTAGCATGATGTTGAAATAATGTGTTTGTGATAAATAAATTGTTCTTGTCGCAAAATTCTACAGCCCATTTCTCCTATCGTTTATCGTGCCTAAACCAAATAAATCTACTACTGCTCCTTCTCTACCCTCACATACCACTGTTTTTTTGTTTTTTTGTATGTAATTTTCTACACGGTGTCCTATATTTTTTCGCATAACTATCCCCACTCCCGAATTTCCTTCTTCTGCTCCTGTATGAATTACCTTGAAGTCTAAACTCCAAAAATCCCCCGCCTCTGGCCACCTAACTTTGCTAATCCCTACTATATCTAGTGCTACCCTATCCATTTCAATTTCCAAGTTTTCTAGCCTTCCTACTTGCTTCATACTTCTAACTATCCATGCTCCGACTTGCAAAATGTTTCCGACTCTTATTCTAAACTTTCCGATCGCATCCTCCTGAGTAGCCCCCTCCCGGAGAGCCGAATGGTGGAGTATTTTTTTCAGAGGTTCGACTTTTTAGTTCATTGGAAGATTCAAGCCATTCCACCAGTTTTAGTAATCTAGAACTTCGTCACGGTGCAGGTCTATTCGGAACGATAGAACATCAGTATAATAAAAATACATTATAAAGGTTTATAAAGTATAAAAATGTTTAACTTGAAGACTTATATACAGAAAGAAATCCCAAATAAATTGTTCATACGAAAATATATCAATGGAAAAATAACAGTCTTGATTTCACACCTGAGTTCAATGTTTATCAGTAGTATGATTGTCTCACGCTACATGGATGTGGTGAGGCTAATCTTCCTGGTAGGTAACTGCGACTAAATTACATTGTTGTTGTTGACGGACTATGTAGATAGCTGATTGATGGGGGTAGTTCACCCTGCTGCACCATTTCGTAGGCAGGTTCCTTTAGGAATGTTAGTTGGATATATCACGTTGGGTTGTCGGATTCCCTTGGAATTGATGGTCGTCCTGAGGCTGGAGGTGGAAGTAATAAAGTCAATTCTATGGGTCTTACCAATGATTTACAGCCGATCAAGTTTACCCCACAAGTGAAGGGTTGCCGACATGTAGCATAGTCGGTGGAACAAACTAAGAATTATGCCAAAATTTACTAAATGTAAGTTAATGTCAAATTCTATAAGTTTGTCAATTTTTTGTTTAATTTCTAAAAAAGTTTTGGATACCTGCGTCTGATATGAATCAAAAGCCTGGGAAGAGCTAGCTATTTCTCTAAGGTTTTGCTTTAAACTTGAGTCGATATGGGAAGGAAGTGATTGTAACTCCATATGGTCAAATTCTAAACTGCCAGTTTTCCTTTGCATAGCAATAAAATAGCAAACAAAAATCGTAAATAAAATCTATCTCTCTTTTGGATTTTGCTCGTTTTGCACTGTTACACATTGTTTGTTGATTCACACTGAAATTTATCGTCGTTGCGTTAATTGCTCGTGAGAGCATATTCAATTCTGCATCAAAAAGTAATCCTAGATCACTTAAATGTTTATCCATCACACAAACATGACTCAATCCTGCTTTGCATAAATGATCAAAGTTATACTTTGGCACCTCCTGTAAGTTTTCAGTGTCCATTTCAAATTTATATGTTATGGGTACAGTGACATCTTATACCATTACTTGTGATCAGAGTTTCCAAAAAACTCCATTAGTAACTTTTACTGCCAAGTGTTCTTGCCATGTTGGAATCAATGTTAGTAAAATGAATTAAAAGAGGTTTTTCCTAAAAGAGAATGAAGTACTTTTAGGTACTGTTGTCTCCTTTCTAAACTTAAAGATTCAAATCGAAAAATTTCGATTTTTATTTATTATAATAAATGTCACTGCTACTTTTGAATGGCTTTTCAGAAATTTTGTAGTCACAGCATTCCAAAGTTGGCTTCCCGATTAGTATTCCTAATCTCTTTATACTGATTGTCTAAATATTGAACATTTCAATATTCTCTACTTAAAATAAATCGTTTTGTTGTACTAAGTG
This sequence comes from Platerodrilus igneus, assembly GCA_036346225.1. Lineage (NCBI taxonomy): Eukaryota > Metazoa > Arthropoda > Insecta > Coleoptera > Lycidae > Platerodrilus > Platerodrilus igneus. Next base: position 762,993 of record JARFIW010001228.1, read on the forward strand.
CATTGACGTTTTTGGTTTTTTATTTCTTATATCGTCTTAGCTACATTATCCGGTTCTCATAGCTTCTGCTAGGCTCATGGTTTCCTAGTTTATATAATTTGTATTATAAATTTTCCCTTTTTAAAAATAAAATGAAAGCATCGTGCTGTGTATAATTTACATCGCGACCTAAATTAAAATTAAATTATAGAAATACTACAAAAGTGTATCAATTATTCAACCAAATAGTGTATTTTTACGTGAGACCGTTTAACTCTTTACCTTTGAGTTAATCTTCAGTTATCCTAGTTTGGTCAATAAATCTCACTGTACTAAGTAAAGTGATATCGTATAGGACTTTTTCTATTATATGTATCTATTTTCTATTCATTTAACAATAAAAATACCTATTATAATCTCTGAAATTGTTTTGAGAAAATTCCTTATCATTATTAATACAAAAATTATTTTCTGTTAAACGTTTGAAGTAGCGGACTGGCTTACTGTAAATTGGATGCCCTATTGAGATCCTATAACTGGCCTTTGTTCGTGAAAATTTTGTCTATTGTCGGTCAAACGGTTCGGGCTTCTAGTAGGCGTAAAATTCATATTCCAGGTGTTCTTCTGGAATCTACAAACATTTTCGAAAGGTCCGTAACAGTTGCCATTTGTGCAAAAATATTCGAATTTCTGCGCTTCTCTATTTATAATAAAAAGTTGGTTACTTTATAAGTGGCTTAGGTTGCACTGTTTGTCATCTATTTGAATAATCGTTTCCATCTGTATTTGCTTTAACATTTCTATAATTGTGCTAATTATTGTTGAAATTACATACTTTCTAATTAGCATAGCTGTAATTTTTATTCTAAGTGCGTGCGCTTTTGAAGTGTTAAATTTCTGTGTCATTTATTCTCACTTTCAAGTTGTTTCGTCAGAAAAGTTGATTGTGGATTCAAGTTAATCTGAAGGATGTTGTGTTGTATCTCCATCAAACTGTATTCTATGTCCTTTAATGTGTCCTCGGTTAAGTCTTTGTTAGTGGCTAATAATGAAAAATTGTTGTTTAGGCTTGATAATAATCCTGATTCTATACATTCCTTTACGTAATTTCCATCTAATGCTGGCACCACCTGTGTACCTAAATTCTGTGGTTCAAAAAAATATCCAATAGCAATTATTGTTTTTAATTTTCTACAATTTTTATTATATTTCTTAAATGTCACAAGGTATCTGGCCTGGCATAAAACTTAACAAAACTGTCTAGTATGTCAGTCCCAGTTTTTCTTTGTTGTATTTAAATTAAATTAAAATTAAAAATCTCATAAAATGTGAGAAATATTGCATTTTATTAATTTCCGACCAGCATTTAAATTAGAAAAATTTTAATAATTAGTAATAAATTCATAGCAATTAGTCTTTTTTGGTGTAAAAGTCATAGGTTTAGTGTAAAGTGATGTAATTGAGGACAAGTTGGCAGTTGCTTTTAATGTGCTGTTCTGCATTGTCTCAAGTGTTTTTGTTTTTCTTCAAGATTACCAGTTGTATGTGTAATGATTCCTGAATGTGACGTTTAAAATTATTTGGAGGTCACTTGTTTGTGGTAACTGAAGCTGCGTTTCCCCTCTATCAACTGACGTGTGATGGTGATTGTGATAAATTAGTTTGTGGTGAAAAGATCTTGCTTTCCTTAATATTTGTTATGAATTGCGCTGACCTGCGGTAACGTTTGCTTACTTCTGGTAAAAGTTAAGTGTCTTGGTGTACTTGCATTTTAAACCATAAGTGATTAAAATAATTTAAATACACATTCTAAATTTGGTAACTCCTTTTCAACTCGCAATAAAAATATTTAATATAAACTTTCATTACTCTTATACTAATAATAAATTTAGCTGGAATCAGAAATTGCAATAAATTTTTCAGTCTTTAATCAGTTTTTTAAACAGATTTGTTGAAGCTTATAACCATTTGCCCTCTAAATGACCTTTTGTATTTAGTAAAATTTATAATTTTTTAATAATGGAAGAAATTATAAATTTCTTGTATAAGAATTTCATTCTCAGGCAATCTTCAGTGTAATGTTTTTATACCAATAAAAGCACGTGCACTATCGTAAGCACAAAATTACATTTCTATTATATTGTTGTAGCAATAAATGTTTTTTTGTGAAACTTGTTCATACAATATATATAGCACATTTAAAGGAACACACAGATTGCATATATTTACCGCATTTACCTTTATACATATGAACGGTGACAGTTATACTATTGAAATCACCAAGAGTTACAAAATGTGCATTAACAATTTCTATTTCACTCTTCAAATGCTTTAACAGGGTTTTCACTTTCAAGTTAATTAAACCAATGTCATGTGATTCGAGATAGCACTAGGTAATTTATGTTGATATACTGATATACACCTTAAAATTTTGCATTCCTATAGAGAAATGTTTGCATTTGTTTAAAATTATGTAATTTGTTATTTAAATAGTGCCATTAATATAAACACAATATTATAAATTTCCTAGAAATGTGAAATCTTAGTTTTCCTCTGTTCCCAAGGTATTATCATTTGGCACTTTTGCTTCATCAATTTTCAGTATTACCCCAAAGAAATTTTGTAGAAAATTATTGTCCACTGAGTTCAGTTAATCTCCAGGTTTAGTAATGTCTTACCTAAGTTATACTATTTTAGGAATTATTAGTATACAATGCATATTAATTTTTGGGAGATAATCCTTCATTTGATGCCATCTTCATCACGAATAATTTATCTTCAATGTTTCCTGGTTCCGATTTCAGCACAAACAATCATATTTATAATTCCTTGTTTACTAATTTCTATGGTGCACATAAAATCAATCTTTTAGAGCACATGTGGGTATCCGTTTCACATAACTACCATCTATAAAAAAATGCACATACACACTGTTACAGTGATCATGTAATAATCTTATTTTCAATATCCTATTAGAACCTGAACTTGAAAATACTTATTCCTAAAATAGCGTCTTCTGATGTGTTTTGTACTGGAACCTAATTTGTTTAATTTCTTATACTGTTACTTTAGGTTTTTTTTAAGTGTAGATATGAACTAACATGTTATCAATCAAAGATCCTTGGTAGTCATACCACCTTTCTAAAATCAGATATGGCATGTGGATATACATAATTATTTTAATTTCTATTACATCTAACGTTAATTAAGTAGCATTTTTTACTATTAAGTGTATGTGGTTATTGTTAAAATTTTCATTTGACGATGCAACACTCCATTTCGAATGGACCTGCACCTTGCCGAAGTTCTAAATTACTAGAACAGGTGAAATGGCTTGCGTGTTCTAATGAGCTAAAGAGCCAAACTACAGGTCCAACCAAAGTAGTAGGGTCGTTAGTGAGGAACCAGACTAAGACAGGTCCCCGAAAGAGGGCAGCGGCTCTTTCGGTACTTATAGTGGCAGAGACCATAGGGGTCGGTATGGCAGTCTAAGACACACTACCGCGATGTGGAAGGCAACGGGAAACCACCACATTATCTCCCAAGTACACAGCATACTTAAATTATAATAAAATGATGGCATTATCTGGGGTAAAATATTCCGGAGTTAAAATAGTCCCCCAGTCGGATCTCCGGGAGGGGACTACTTCGGAGGATGCGATCGGAAAGTTAAAAAATAAGAGTCGGAAACATTCTGCGAGTCGGAGCGTGGAATGTTAGAAGTATGAAGCAAGTAGGTAAGCTAGAGAACCTAAAAATCGAAATGAATAGGTTATCACTAGACATAGTAGGGATCAGCGAAGTTCGGTGGCCAGAGGCGGGAGATTTTTGGAGTGGAGACTTCAGGGTAATTCACACAGGAGCAGAGGAAGGAAATTTGGGCGTGGGGATAGTTATGCGGAAAAAGATAGGATACTGTGTAAGAAAATTACTTACAAAAGAACGAAAGAGTACTTATGGTTAGATTAAAATCTAAACCGGTAAACACAGTAATAATACAAGTATACATGCTTACCTCTAGCTACAGTGACGAAGAGGTAGAAGCCATCTACAAAGATATCGAAGACATATTAAGATACGTAAAAGGACAGGAAAATTTAATAATTACGGGGGATTTTAATGCCGTGGTAGGTGAGGGTAGGGAAGGAGCAGTAGTAGGTTTATTTGGTTTAGGCACGAGAAACGACAGGGGAAATAGGCTGGTAGAATATTGTGACAAGAACAATTTAATCATCACAAACACATTATTTCAACATCATGCTAGAAGACGATATACGTGGAAGATGCCAGGAGATATAGGAAGATATCAAATAGATTACATTCTTGTTAGACAACGGTTTAGAAATCAAGTAAAAGACTGTAGAAGCTACCCAGAAGCAGATATAGATACTGACCACAACATCGTAATTATGAAGGCCGCACTTAAATTTAAGAATGTGAAAAAAAGAAACGGAAAAAGGCACTTGGACTTAGAGAAACTAAAAGATAAAGATATTCAAGAAAGATTCGAAAAAAAGTCAAATGAATTGCTCAAAGATATCGAGAAAATATCTGATACTAAGGAAGTAGAAACAGAATGGAATAACATTAAATCCAGCCTAGACATGGCGGCCAGAGATATTCTGGGGTATACACAAAAAGAAAATAAGAAACCATGGATAACAAAGGATATCCTGAATTTAATAGAAGAAAGACGAAAATACAAAAATAAATCAGACGAAACAGGAAAACAGAGATACAAAGCCATAAAATGGGAAATTATTCGAAAATGCAGGAAAGCTAAAGAACAATGGATTGATGAAAAGTGCAAAAAGATACAAACGAAAATGGAAATAGGAAAGACAGACGAAACATACAAATTAATTAGAATGAATTTTAGGGATATAAAACCGTATAGCAAAAATATAAGGGACGCACAAGGAAACGTCATCATAGAAAACGTAGAGAAAGTGGGTAGATGGCAAGAATATATAGGGAATTTATATGCAGGAGAGGAACTAACAGCATTAGAACAGGAATCAGACATTGAAAATGATGACTTGGGATATCCTATACTTAGAGATGAGTTTGAATTAGCATTAAAGAGTTTGAAAAATGGTAAGGCGCCGGGTACAGATAAGGTGCAAGAAAAAACTCTATAAGCCGCTGGCCAAGCAGTAACAGAACGTCTGTTCCAACTTGTAAGCTATATGTATGAGATAGGCGAGATAGTCAAAAATTTCAATCGTAATATCATATTAACTATACCAAAAAAGAGAAACGCGGATAGATGTGAAAATTTTCGAACATTAAGTTTGACAGCACACGTGTCAAAAATATTAACTAGAATTGTGCAAAGACGAATGGAAAAACGGGCGGAAGAAATACTAGGAGAAGACCAATTTGGGTTTAGGCGAAACAGGGGAACACGGGAGGCTATTTTAGCTCTGAGAGTGATAATGGAGAAAACAATAGAAAAAGGGGAAAGCGTGTATATTGGGTTTGTAGATTTGGAAAAAGCATTCGACAATGTAAAATGGAAAAAAATGTTTCAAATACTAAAAAAGATTGGAATAAGTTATAGAGATAGACGAATAGTACATAGCTTATACAAAGAGCAAACAGCAGTAATAGAATTAGAGCAGGAACGTAGAGAAGTAAACATTAGGAAAGGGGTGAGACAGGGATGTGCCCTATCCCCATTGATTATTAACTTGTACATAGAAGAGGCAATGAACACTGTCAAATGCAGGAAGACATTTGGAATAACTATGCAGGGACAAAAAATTGATATGCTTAGATTTGCACATGATATAGCGGTATTAGCGTCTAGCAAGGAAGAGTTAGAAGCTGCTCTTAATGAAATGGAAACGGTTTTAACAGAGAGATACGGTATGAAAATTAACAAAACTAAAACTAAAGTTTTAGTATGCAAAGGTGGGGAAAATAAATCAAAAACAAGAATACAAGTATGTAATACGAACTTACAAGAGGTTAAGGATTTCTGCTACCTAGGAAGCCAAATAACGCAAGATGGGAAAAGCACAAAAGATATAAAACAAAGATTAGCACAAGGTCGTGCTACATTTAACAAGAAAAAGCAACTACTGTGCTCAAAGACCACAAACATAGAAACAAGAAAAAGATTGCTTAAAACATATGTGTGGAGCACAGCACTGTACGACTGTGAAGCCTGGACAGTAGGAGAAGCGGACAAGAAAAAGGTTGAAGCCTTTGAAATGTGGTGCTACAGACGTATGATGAAGATATCATGGACAGACAAAGTTAAGAACGAAGAGGTACTAAAAATGGTAGTGGAAGAAAGAAATATGTGGAAAACGGTAAAAAATAGGAGAGATAGGATGATAGGCCACATACTACGGCATGAGGAAATAGTGCGGAATATATTAGAAGCAGAGATAGGAAAAAAGAGAAAAAGAGGCAGACCTAGGCTAGACTACTGCACACAGATAGTAAAAGATGTAGGCTGCAGGAATTTCAGGGAGATGTGTAGGCTAGCCCAGAATAGAAATCAATGGAGGTATGCATCCAACCAATCCCAAGATGGATAAACTAATGACGAGAAAATAACTGTGCTTAAACACGATGATTACTATAAGTAACTACAAGAATTGGTTGGACAACATTCTCAAATAATGTTAAGTGTTTGAAAGGATTTACTGGAAAACCATTATTTCGGCAAATATCTAAGTGTTGGGGGATCTTGGTAGCCACAGGTTGCTTAACCCCCTTCACTGAATCTCGGTGAAATAGGGCATAAAATTAGAAAACAATAGAAAGGGAATGAGCTGTATACACAGTCTTTTGAAATGCTGTGCTTCAGATGTATGAGGACGATAGCATGGACAGTCAAAGATAATAACAAATAGGTTATAGAAATAGTAGGGAAATAAGGATATCTGGGGAAAAAGATAAGAGAAATAGAAGGTCAGAATACGTTCTAAGGGATTTTTGGGTAATAGTAGGGGATATATTACAAGCAGAGATATGAAAAAGAGGTAGATGTAGACCTAGATCAGATAGTGATAGATGCAGACGGTGCAAATTTCAGGGAAATCTGTAGGTTAGTTCAGAATAGGAAACAATGATGGTACGCGTCTAACCAGTTCCAGGACTGAAGACCTAATGATGATGATGATGCAACACTAAAAATTTCCAAGAGTTGGCTAGCTTTTCTTTAATAGTAACTCTGACTAAGCACATCAGATACAAATATGACCAATTCAACATGGTTCCAATGAAAATATATTTCTTCATCAATCGTTTTTTAAGAAGTATTTGTTTAACAATTTCTCTATCATGCCTCTGATTACATGCAGGTTCAAGAAAAGCAAAGCAGATTTTATAAACCATTGGACAATATATGCTTTGGTACTGTAAATTCTAAACGTTATGTTAAGGTTTTAAAAGGGTTTAATCATTATAGTTTTCCATTATTGGTTCATCTAATAAGTATGTGTACAATTTTTCAAGAATAATGTTAACATAATTTAATAAGTTAATATTATTAAATATACAATGTGTTCAGTTGCTCAACTTCCTATTAGAGGTCTATAGTATAAGTTTTCTATGTGAAGGCTGAAACCTATTAGAAATGTTTTTCAGCACTCCATTTTTAGTGTTGAAGTTTATGACAATTGGTTTCTCTAAAGCTTGTCAGAGATTTCTAGTAAAATATTGTATCACCTTCCAAAATCTTTGTTGATGCAATAACGTTTTCTTTATCACTTTAGCGATTCGTCAATGCAACAGCTTTAACATATTTAAAAATAGTCTGTCTCCAATGTTTAGGTATTAAAGTTTGGTAATCGATATTTTGGTTGTTTACATATGCTATCATTGTTCACCAAATTGACTATTACTTGGTTTCTCTTTAAAACCTTATGATTATATAAAGTAATTTTTTAGTTGTCTGGTATTCTTGGAAGCAGAACATTGCACAAGTCTTTTCCATTAGTATCTTTCTATTATGTTGGAGAAATATTTTATGTAAAAGCATATTCCAAATAATTTCATATTAGAGCACCTTCATTGTATTTAGTTTAATGGATATTTAAGTTATTCCTTATCTTGTTCTACTTAATTTAATTTCGAAATTATCATTATAAAAAAGCATTGATGTAATTTTCTAATTTCAGAAATTAAACCTCCAAAGGAAATACATACCAACATTGCTACTTGTGCAAATGCAGCTAACTTGTATGATATGGCTGAATACGAGACTTTAAACAAAGAGATAAACCAACCAATCAGCACATATGATGGTACGTGTACAAAAGCTCTAAATCCTTATACAACCAATAATTTCACTTACGACTATTGTAGAAATATTTTTAATTTGGCTTTTTTTAGGTAAAGCAAACTTTTTAGGAGGCAATATAATTTTTATTTCTTTTTACCGAATCACCATTATTTCATTAAATTTAACAGGTGTCTAGATTATTCTTTGTTAAAATTGTTTGTTATGATTTATATTCTAAACTATGGACTTAGAAAAATCGCATTTACATAATTTTACTATTTTAGGAACCATGCCTGCCAAAAGTTCAACTTCAAAAACTAATTGTTCAAATGAGACTAAAATAAATAATGTGGACAAGCGTATGGTTTTGAAGAAAGAGAAAAAATCACCAACTATTAAAGATGTTGGTAAGTGTACAAAACTGTAATATCTTATATTATTGTTTGGTTATCAGTCCGCAGTGTAGTTTAATGCAGATCTCCATGTTAACCTATCTTGAGTTAACCTCTTCGTGGATAAATAGTTATCACATACTGCATCCATTTGAATTTGTTTGTCATATTCAAGCTACGGTCTACCTCTACCATTTTTACCCACCACATTTTCTTCCAATTTCAAGCTAAAAAATCCTGTTTGCCTCAAGATATGCCCATTCATCTTATGCCACATTTTCTTGACACTTTGCCTCAGAGCTTTCTCCTCACCAATGTACGTCAATACCTCTTCGTTTTTGAGACCTGATCTACTCATCTAATCATTAAAATTTGTCTATTACACCACGTTTCAAAGGCTTCTATTCTATTTCCTTCAGTTTCACTTCCATATAAAGTACAAAGTCACATTCCATAAAAAACCTTCAGAAATGTTTTCTTTAAACTTAAATCTATTTTTGACATTATCAGATTTCTCCTTCTTAGAAATGCTTACCATGTTTGTGCCAGTCTACACTTTATGTCCTCTTAGCTTATACCATTCCTTATTATCCTACTTTCCAAGTAACGAAAATCCACTACTTCTTTCAAGGTTTTATCTCCCAATCTGATGTTTGATGTTGCACCTGAACTTACATGACTGAACTCCATCACATTTGTTTTACTTTTATGGATGTTCATTACATAATTATTTTTTGAGATAAATTCCATGTCATTCAAATATCTTATATAACTAACATAGAATTCAACACAGAAATGAAGTGTGCTTTACAACAAGTTTCCTACGTTGGTTTACTTATAAAAAATTTTATTAAATTGAAATGTCTTTCTAATACATCAAACGCCAACTATCAGACTTCTTTAACAATTGTAGGATAAGTTTAAATGTTTTAACACTAGTACCTACAATTTTTCAAATTCACGTAAAGCCATTGGAGTAACAAGAAATTGCAAGCCTTCAACTTTTCAGATATTCTCTGTAACTGTTATTTTCTGTTACTCTTGTTGTTTAGTGCTAAAAAGTAAAATATTTGATAATACTTTGAGAATTGTTGTAATATTATAACAAATTGATATGACAGATTCGAATTTAAAAGAGCATAATGATTTTAAAGTTAACTTTATTCATAGATTAAAATCAGCTTCATTATGTGTACTGTTTCAATCACACCACTTCTCAGTGCTCTGTCCAAACAAACTGCAAATTTTTCAACAGACACTGTAAAGTTTCTTTATGAAATGCAGGTTACTGCAAACATTATTCAAAACCAAGATTCAGAATACAGGCAGTGTAGTGAATGTAGCTAGTCATAGGCTGCCATTTTTTAATAAGTTTTTGTAAACCACCATATGATTCACTCATGTTAACTAAGTCATCGTACCATTGCCCTTCATATTTATCTAAATCAAGGTTTAATGTATTTAAAAGAATTATAACGTAGCTTCTAAAGTTTTGGGTTTATTATTTCATTAAATTTCAAGAACAATTCATTAGTTTCTATTATAATTGGTTCTTTATTTTAGTCTACTCAACTGCTCTTCTTCTGCCATGTGTTGTACTTAAAATAATAGTGAAAATTGGATGTTTCAACGTCTTTAACAATATTCTCTTTTATCTTGGAATCTATTGCGTGGTTCAGTTCATTTTGAATTTTATATCTGATATATCTAAAACTTCCAATCTTTGCCTCTGACAAGTGAATTTTAAGCAAGTGGTCATATTTTGCTAACATGTCCATTGCATCCAAAAGTTTTCTCTATGTTGAAAATCAGAGTTTTCCCAGTGATGCCTAAGTGGGAGATTACATGTTACTAATGTCATTACCAGATGTTTATTCACTTCATCTTTGTAATTGGAATTTGATAATAAATTGATGATTCTATTTTGTTTCCGCATATCAAATATGGGACCTGCATGGATGTGAGCATAGGAATTTTTATGTTCTTTAATTTTTTGGACATTCCACGCCAATTATTCATGCCTACATATCAGAATTTCTAAAAGGGCCAACATACTTGGGAGTATGCAACATTTAAACCTGTTGAACAGCATAGCTATTTTCATTCTATTTTTTTTTGGCTTATTTTACTAATATAACTACAATAAGATGCAGAAAACCTCTCTCCCATTAACATTTCCTGAAATCTTTTTCAGGTTTACACAGCCCTAATTTGAAAATTTATTCACTTAATTCCATATCTACTAAAAAATGCGAAAAAAACTACGTTGTTATTATTTTCTTCTATTTTTGTTTCCTCAGGATCATGACTCGTCATATTTTGCAGCAAAAGATAAACATTCACAAATAGCACTTAAGTTCACTATTTGTTGCTGCATTCCAGTTTCTCAACACTGATCAAGTTCACTAGATTTACTTACACTTACACTTGTACAAAAACAATTTAGTTAAAAATATTTGGTATTAAAGCAGTCTTCCATTTCTTTGTGATTTTGTTTAATTCGAATTCCACACATTTAAGGCCATAAGCAGGTGGCCCCTGCACTAATTTAATTTTCTGCTTATACGTTTTTTTTAGCAAAAAAACCAAACAATTTAATTGAGAATGAAGAAGAAAACGAATTTTAACTACCCACAATTACATCCATTTAGTCCAAATCACATGCATCATCATCATTAGGTTTTCAGTCCTAGAATTGGTTGGACGCGTACCCTCATTGTTTTCTAGTCTGAACCAACCTACACATTTCCTGAAATTTGCACAGTTTGCATCTATCTATATGTGTGCTAAAGTCTGATCTCGGTCTACCTCTACCTCTCTTTTCCTATCTCTGCTTGTACTATATCCCGTACTATTCTCCAGAAATGCCTTGGAACGTAACCTGTCCTTCTATTTCTTCTATTTTTTCATTTCCCACAGATATCTTTATTCCTCTACTATTTCTACAACCTATTTGTTATTAACTTTGTCTGTCCATGCTACCATCCTAATACATCTGAAGTACAGCATTCCAGAAGGCTTCTATCTCTTTCGATCTGCTTTTCTACTGCCCCTATTTCATAGATGTACTGTGTTGTGCTTCACACTATGCTTTAAACAGTTTTCTTCTTGTATCTATGTTTGTTGACTTTAAACATAGCTGCTGTTCTTTTTTGTTTGATGCAGTTTGGTGATCTTCTATTGTTTTACATTTATATACCCTATTTCCCCGATATTCAGTGCTATGTGAAGGGGTGTAAGCAGCCTATGGCTGCCAAGTTCCCCCAGCACCTAAACCTTTGTCGAATTAATAGTTTTTCCAATTTATCCTTTCGCACCTTCAACATTAGTTGAAAATATTTCACAACCAACACTTGTAATTGTTTATAATGATCATCAGATTTAAGAGCACTTATTTATTCGTCATTGGGTTTTACATCTTGAAACTGGTTGGACTTGTACCTCAGCTTATTTATGTTTTAGGCTAGCCTACACCGTTCCCTGCAATTCTCACAACAGCCGATATACACCTCGGTTCCCTTCTATTGTTTTCTAATTATATGCCCTATTTCACCGAGATTCAGTGGTATGTGAAGCAGGTTAAGAAGCCTGTGGATACCAAGGATCCCCCAACACTTAGACATTTGCCGTATTAAAAGTTTTCAAGTAGATTCTTTCGCACAATTAACATTAGTTGCAAGTATTGCAAAACCATTGATTTCTATTCTGAGCTAGCCTACACATTTCCCTGAAATTCTCACAGCCTACATAGTTCACTATATGTGTGAAGTAGTGTAACCTAGGTCTATCTCTACTTCTTTTTTTTCCTATCTCTGCTTCTAATATATTCCGCACTATTCCCTCATGTTTTAGCATGTGGCCTATCATCCTATCTGTCTTACTTTTACTGTTTTTCACATAGTTTTTTTTTCCCTTACCATTTCTAATAGCTCTTTGTTCTTAACTTTGTCTGTCCATGGTATCTTCATCATACGTCTAAAGCTCCACATTCCAAAGGCTTGTACATTTTTCTTGTCTGCTTCTCCTACTGTCCAGGCTTCACAGCCATACAGTGCTGTGCTTTACATATCCGTTTTAAGCAATCTTTTTCTTGTTTCTATGTTTGTGGTCTTGGAACACAGAAGTTGCTTTTTCTTGTTAAATGTAGCACAACCTTGTGCTAATCTTTGTTTTATATCCTTTGTGCTTTTCTCATCTTGCGTTTTTTGACTTCCTAGGTAGCAGAAATCCTTAACCTCTTGTAAGTTCTCGTTACCTACTTGTATTCTTGCTTTCGATTTATTTTCCCTTTTTTTACATACTAGAACTTTAGTTTTATTTTTGTTAATTTTCATACTATATCTCTCCGTTAGAACTATTTTCATTTCATTAAGAGCAGTTTCTAACTCTTCTTTGATAGATGCTAATACTGCTAATCTGCAAATCTGAGCATATCAATTTTTTGTCCCTGCATAGTAATTCCAAATGTCTTCCCGTATTTGACAGTATTCATTGCCTCTTCTATGTACAAGTTTAAAATTAATGGAGATAAGGCACATCCCTGTTTCACCCCTTTCCTAATATTTACTTCTCTACTTTCTTGCTCTAATTCTATTACTGCTGTCTGCTCTTTGTATAAGCAATGTACTATACGTCTATCGCTAAAACTCATTCCAATCCTTTTTAGTATTTTAAGCATTTTTTTTTCCATTTTACATTGTTGAATGCTTTTCCCAGTTCTACAAACCCTATATATACACTTTCCCCCTTCTCTATTGTTTACTCCATCATCACACTCAGAGCTAAAATAGCCTCTCGTGTTCCCCTGTTTCGCCTAAACCCAAATTGATCTTCTCCCAGTATTTCTTCAGCTCGTTTTTCCATTCGTCTTTGTACAACTCTAGTTAATATTTTTGAAACGTGTGTTATCAAGCTTATTGTTTGAAAATTTTTACATCTAACGGCGCCTCTTTCTTTTAGTATAGTTACTATGATGTTACGTTTGAAATCTTTGGGTATCTCGCCTGTCTCATACATATAGCTTACAAGTCGGAAGAGACGTTCTGTTACTGCTTGTCCAGCGGCTTTTAGAGTTTTTGCTTGCACCTTATCTGTACTCGGCGCCTTGCCATTTTCAACTCTTTAATGCTAATTCAAACTCATCTCTAAGTATAGGATATCCCAGGTCATCTCTTTCAATTTCTGATTCCTGTTCTAATGCTGTTAATTCCTCTCTTGAATATAAAATCCCTATATATTCCTGCCATCTGGCTACTTTCTCTACATTTTCTATAATGACGTTTCCTCCCGCATCCCATATATTTTTGCTATATGGTTTTATATTCCTAAAATTATTTCTAATTAATTTGTAAGCTTTGTTTGTCTTTCCTATTGTTCTTTAGCTTTCCTGCATTTGCAAATAATTTCCCATTTTATGGATTTGTATCTCTGTTTTCCTGTTTCGTCTGATCCATTTTTGTATTTTCGTCTTTCTTCTATTAAATTCAGGATATCCTTTGTTATCCATGGTTTCTTATTTTCTTTTTGTGTATATCCCAGAATATCTGTGACCGCCATGTCTAAGCTGGATTTAATGTTATTTCATTCTGTTTCTACTTCCTTAGTATTAAAAATTTTTTTGGTATCTATCAGCAATTCATTTGACTTTTTTTCAAATCTTTCATGGATATCTTTATCTTTTAGCTTCTCAAAGTCAAAGTGTCTTTTTCCGTTCCTCTTTTTCACATTTTTAAAAATAAGTGCCGCCTTCATAATTACGATGTTGTGGTCAGTGTCTATATCTGCTTCCGAGTAGCTTCTACAGTCTTTTACTTGATTTCTAAACCGTTGTCTAACAATAATGTAATCTATTTGATATCTTCTTATATCTCCTGGCATCTTCCACGTGTATCGTCTTCTAGCATGATGTTGAAATAATGTATTTGTGATGGTTAAGTTGTTCTTGTTGCAAAATTCTACCAGCCTATTTTCCCTGTCATTTCTCGTGCCTAAACCAAATAAACCTACTATCGCTCCCTCCCTACCCTCACCTACCACTGCATTAAAATCCATCGTAATTATTAAATTTTCATGTCCTTATACGTATCTTAATATCTCTTCGATATCTTTGTAGATCGCCTCTACCTCTTCCTCACTCTAGCTAGAGGTGGGCATGTACACTTGTATTGTTACTGTAATTACTGGTTTAGATTTAAATCTAACGATGAGTACTCTTTCGTTCTTTTGCAGGTAGTTTTCTATACTTCGTTCTATCTTTTTCGCATAACTATCTCCATACCCGAATTTCCTTCCTCTGATCCTGTATGAATTACCCTGAAGTCTCCACTCCAAAAGTCCCCCGCCTCTGACCAGCGGACTTCGCTAATTCCTACTATGTCTAGTGCTAACCTCTCCATTTCGAGTTTCAGGTTCTCTAGCTTACCTACTTGTTTCATACTTCTGACATTCCACGTTCCGATTCGCTGAATGTTCACGGATCTTCTTCTATTGTTTCGAATCACATCCCCCGAAGTAATCCCCTCCCGGAGATCTGATTGGGGGACTATTTTACCTCCGGAATTTTTTACCCCAGAGGATGCCATCATGTTTAACAATTTCTGTACGCAGTGTACTTGGGAGGTAATGTGGTGGTTTTCCGTTGCCTTCCACATCGCAGTAGTGTGTCTTAGAATGTCATACCGACGCCTATGGTCTCTGCCACTCTAAGTACCGAAAAAGCTGCTGCCCCCTTTCGAGAACCTGTCTTAGTCTGGTTCCTCACTAAAAACCCCACTAATTTGGTTAAACCTATAGTTTGACTCTTTAGCGCATTGAAACGCGCAATCCATTCTACCTGTTCTAGTATTTTAGAACGTCGTCGAGGTGCAGGTCCGTTCAGAATGGACACATGCATATAGTACTTAAAAATAAAAGTTTTACAATCCAAGAGTAAGGTCTCAAGGGAAAGGATGGTGGTGAAAATACCGAGAATTAAAGTACTGAGAAAGCAATAAAATGGTATATTAAGGCTTTTAACTATCTTATATTTACAGAAGTTGCGAGACTATTTTTATAGGAACACAAACGCAATCACATGTAAGTCACTTAAAAGAAACTTCATTGCACCAAAAGTTTTACAGTGCAAAAAAACGTAAAAAGCAAAGATAACAGAAAAGAAACTTTAACCTATATCCTGCATACATATTACTAAGAGCTTTGTACATTAGTTCAAGCTTTAAAATTGTAAAAAAAAGTTATCTCAGAATAAAAATGCAAAAAAATGTTGAAGATGATTCATTCTTAAAAGTTAAACAAAAGTTTTTATGAACCCCTTTATGTATTGTAATGTATTTAAAGTTACTTTAATTTTACATATTAATGTTTCATTATAATAATTATATGGAAACTGTTGGTATAGTTACTAGAAATGCACTTCTCACTGAAGTTAAAGACTCTAAAAGCACTTTTAAGTAAACATAATAAAGAACATGATATGCGATAAAATTTTAAAGCAACAGAATTTTTCATTTTTTACCATTAAATGCCGAAGCAACCTTTGCATAGCCAAGATGTTAGTACTTTTATTTTCAAATGCTAAAAATATTAAATTTGCTAACCGTTAGTGTACCATAGATAGACGTTACACTCTGTTGTTTCTTGTTAAAACTGAAAAGCTACATTCACAAAGAGTTGTACGCCAAGCAATTGTTCATACAGTTGCTAACACCTCGTAAGTTTTCTGAAAAACCGTTTTGTGTTTATATATTTCCTCAAATGCACTTTGAAAGTCCATGCTTTTTAAAAGGTTTTTTTTGTGATTATTAGTTCTTATTTTAAAGACAATGAGATCCCAAATGAAGATAAATATTCAATATCATATGCTACGGTATTCTGTGCAGATAAAAAAAGGCAACATAAGTAGTTCATACCGATTACCACAATAAAAAAGTAATGTAATAATGCCATGCTAATTAGTCGTTGAGTTGGCGGGGGGATCGAAAAAAGACAAAAAAATTCAATACCAATACGTAAACTTGTATAGGTACGAGATAGGAAATATAAGCAACCGAGCTCGTGGATTTAATGAAGGACGGACGCGTATAGTTTTGTGCCTATTTATGCGATTAAATTTATAGAAGTATAAATTAAAATAAGTAGTAACTAAAAGTTTTTTTAACTTTTTTGAATATGAAATAGAATATAACCTATGGCAGTCCATTTCATTCTCACTAAACCTCCAATGGAGTTTAATTAACATTATTTTGATCACTTCAAAAAAGACATTTAAAATCTAAAATCAAAGAAGAGTTTTCTGGTGACTTTATTACAGCAAAATTATTTATGGTAATAAAAATGCTGTAAATAAATATCTGATACGTAAAAGTTGTTAAGATAGATTTTATCTATTTCTCCATGGTAGAAAGGGACATGTAAGTTATTTATGTGATGGGTACAATCAAAATCAAAATAAAACGACCTCAAGTGCAATTAACAATACTTTGGATTGTAATAAACAGTCACTGAGAAGAAGTAATAACTTTTATTAAAAGTAAAGAATTTACAAATATTATTGGGGTTGTTGTTGTAGCCAAAACTAATAAATTGAAAGTGTAGTTGTTTGGAATTAAAAGCATTTGTAAATCTATTGAAAAGCAGCAATGTAGATCTTGTAAGGCAGTTTACACCGACTGGTGATAAACCGATCATAAGTCACATGATACCGTTATCAGCGTTGCAAATATAAGTAATGATAAGAATATACAAGAAGAAGTTCATGACATAGCAAATGTTGCACAAAATTTTAGAGCTGTTACAAAACACTATGATGCTATAGTTAATCCTGTTAAACAAGTTTGTACACATAAACTGCTAGAATACAGGAAATTACGAACCTGGTACCATCACCTAACTCGACTGAGCATACTTCAACTGCCACTGGTTCTAAGAAAATGTTGGATGATAATGCATTTGTAATTGTTAAGCAAAAGAGCAGATAAATAGCTAATGTTACAGATAGCAAAGCTAGTACAGCTATAATTCAAAGGAAGTTGAGAATACAAATTCACTTTATCACAAAAATATTTAATGGGACTGCAACCTTTTACTGTGCTGATCAGGCACATGGATTAATTAATACTTATCTAAATAATAAATATGCATGTCTTGTCACAAATAAGATCAACCCTAAAATAATTATTTTTAAAGGAAGCAAAAATAAACTTCCTACTAATAATGCCGAATTAAGTGACTATATTATGTCTTAACAAAATTGGTACTACCGTGAACATTTTCTGCTGCAAAGTGGTTTATAAATCTGATGATAAAATTTAATCAGCATTGTGCTTGAAGTTGATCCTATAACATCTAGTACCATGATGGTTGTAGGTAAACCCTATGTTGGGTTAAAGTGATGTGTTACCAACGAATCTTTTCATATTCTGAGATGCTATAAATGTGCGTCTCTTAATCACAACTCTGACAAGTATAATAATGAAACTGTAGTCTGTTCTGTATGTTTAGAGGGCTTCAATGCAAAATTGTGCATGGCTACACAGTACAAATGCGGTAACTGTATTGGTTTTCACAACACATCCAAACAAACAAAAGCAATTTATCATGCCACATGGGGTCCTTGTTACCAATTGTACATTCAAGCTGCAGACAGAGTAATAGGCCGCACAAAGTATGTCCCATTATCAAGGCAGCAATTAAGTGATGTAACTTGTGGAACTGAATACTTTAAGCCTCAAACACTATATATAGCATGCAAAACAAATATCTGTTGGTGCTGCTTCCAAAATGTCCCTGAATTAAGGACTACTCTACTTACTTTCTATGCAACTATTCACAATAGTGAACATGATGTTGTTGCATGAGTAGAAACTTGACTAACAAATTGGATAAGTGACTTTGGGGTACTTCCACAGCATTATAATATTTATAAATCTGATTGTTTCGTGTTTATTACGGATTTTGCAGTTTCTTGGTTGGATTTTTTGGACATTTCTTTACATTAATTAACATGAACATTTTTGAGCTTCTGTCAGTTTATGCAAGACCCATCAGGAACAGATGCATATCAGAGCTAAATTTTATTTAAAATTAAACATACTGCAGTTTTTGATATTTCTAAGAATACCTCTGCCTGACTTTGTGTCACACCGATTTATTTAATCATGTTATGCACAGTATCAATGATTTTTTGAATAACAACTGATTTTGGTTGATCTTGAAATTCTTCACTGATGGACAAACGAGCACAATGAATTTATATAAACAGATTGCAAATAATCATACCTGATGATGCTTGTTTCCAAAATCAAATGATTTTGTTCATTATTAATCAATTAGGCTAATACCATACTCGCAAACAATTATTCAATTAAGTATTAAAAATCAATCGCATTTTTAGGTAAAACTTATGGACGCTTTAACTAAAGGACTGTAGCATCATTTAGGAAATCAGTGTCATAGCAACCGCTATAATAGTTAAAAGGTTTGTTGGAATGGAAAGGAGTTAAGTTTCAATGACAACTGCCAATCGTCCGAATTTTCCCTAAAGTTTTTACTACCAGAATTAATATAATGTTTTCCTGGTTTGGATTGTATTATTTTAAAATATAATAATAAGATAAACATTTCTGCCAAGTCTCTAAAAAGTATCATCAGGAAGAAGTGGCATTGCTGAGTCTTAAATCTGCAGATTGCAATACCCAATAAAGCCGAAAGTCTCTTTCAGTAATGTAATAAACAGAAGAGGAAGTTGCTTTCACACAAGCAGACCCACATGTTCAATTAAGCCGAAACTTGTTTTGTGATAAAATATCTGAAGTAATAAGATAACAGTTATAATTTGCACAATACTTCTACTTGCCGCATGTGCATTATTTCTGTTCTTAAATATTTTTAAACACAAAATTTTTGATCATGTAGTTATGGTCATTGTCAGTACTTTTCTGTATATAGTGTAATATCTTAAATTAAAGTAGAATCCTTACGGCAAGGCTAGGCGCACAGTCTGGAACTTTGGGCTACATTGGAAAACGTAATTAGCCATTTGTTTTATTATTAAGCTAATTTCAATCTCAATTTTATTACTTCTATCTCCAAACAGTGCATTATATGATATTTCGAAGTCTAGACAGTATAGCAAACCATCGTCCACTAGCCAGAGCAGAATAATCCTGTTTATAAGTAGTTTTGCTTATGTAATAGAATTCTTTGAAATTATGTCGCAGAAAGTTAAACATTTTTTTCATTTTCCCATTCCTTGTACTATGCCAAATGGTACTACAATGATGTTAATTACACTATCTTGATTTTGTAACATAAAGATATCAGGTTAAGAACTTGTAATGATTGGTTGTTAGATTTGCTTAAAATAGGATACCAAACTATGCCAAAATTATATCGCTGATGTTTTGACAAAACCGTATATGTAATAATATTGCAATTTTACAAGGGACCATTTACAAACTTTGCTTTTGAGACTGCAATGTTTATATTAGTTCTAGAAGTCTGTATTTTTTAGGAAACACTGGATTGAAAGTTATATATTATTCAATACAATATTGATATCGGAATTTCTGAGACAACTTTTTTTGTTGAAAAAAGCTAAGATGAGCGATTCAGCCAGGCACCTCAATAAATTTTTAAATAATATATACGTTAGTGCTTCATGGAAAAGGTGAATAAATAGTTTGCTAATTATGCAATCAAAAGGTTGTTAGGAAAATAATAAAGCCACACATAATAAGACAAAATGCCGATCTAATAAAGAAACAAAAACAAAACTACTTTAGAACTATCGGTGCTGCTTGCATTATTATTCCAAATCGGATTCAAAATTTTGTTTCTTTTTTGAAGAATGCTTTAGGTTTTTGTAAAATGGGTGATACTTATCAGGAATTAATTGAAGCAACTTTATGATATTTTTGTATTTTCCATTAGAAATGGGTACACCGCCAATATTTTTAAATTCTACTGCAAGATTGTTGTTTGTGCCTTTTTGCGTTATGTAATAATTCTCATATCTCCTTTAAAAAATGTGAAATTAAAATTTTTCCAACTTCTAGAATTTAAAATTTTTTAATTTTTGCCCACTGAATGTCCAAATCATCATCTGATTTGCCTTTGTTAATAAATGGGGGGTCCTTGTTTTGGTACATTTTTTTAAAGTTATAAAATTCTATTACTTCACAACTTTAAAAGCTTTTGATCTTTTGGAGTTAACCCCAACGAATCAGTTGATACCAATCTCGAGGTATGTACATGCACATATCCTTAGGCTTTGCCCCTTCAATTCGCGAATGCTCTGTGTCACATTCCATACATGTGTGCCCAACAACAAGAAATTTATGTAGTATATGTAAATTGGGCTTTTTCTACAGCTACGTTAAACATGATGGGCAAGGTAAAGTTATGATTCTGTCCAGGACAATTGTCTGAATAGTAAGTAATTTAAAAACACTCATCTGGAAGAGAACGGATATCTTGATAAATGCTTAAAGCAATTTCATCCGAACCTCTACTTGCTTCATATTCTTACTAAATGTAGCATGTGGTTTTATTTGAAGTTAAGTCTTTCACTGTGAAATTGTAGGTATTTAATTATCCTGTATAATTCGAGGAGCCTGTAGTCAGTAAATATGTTTACAAAACCTTTCCAACATCAAATACTTGCACACGAATTTTTCATCGCTGCCATAAGCTTCCTTCTTACCTTGCCTTTTCTCCTGGTATGAATTTTCAGCTGCTTGAAGGTGGCTCTCGCAGTTCTTTTGAATTTCTGACCTTTCATCATCTAACAATTTACATTTTAATTTTATTTTAAATTCATTGCATCTTCTACAAGTATCCTTTGAAGGTATTTTGAACGAAGTGCTTTTTTGCTTAAAATCATCTATGTAAATGTATATATATATATATATATATATATATATATATATTTTACACAAGGTAAGTTGATAAATACTAACGTATTACAATTATTAAGATGAAATAATAACTTAGACTTTTATGCAAAGCCTAAATGATCATTTCAAATCGAGTTAGTAATTGAAAGAAGGTTCAAATCCTGTCCAAGACCTTATATTTTCCTTCTTTCAATTACTAGCTCGATTTAAAATGATCACTTGGGCTTTGCATAAAAGTCTAAGTTATTATTTCATCTTAATAATATATATATATATATATATATATATATATATATATATATATATATAAATATAATATATTATATATTATATATATATATATAACAACTTCTTGGTTTCTTTTGATAGCAACACAGTGCTCTTGATACAGCTGATGGCATACGTTTGGGTAAAAGATTCCGGTGTTAAAATAGTTACCCATTCGGATCTCCGGGAGAGGACTACTTTGGAGGATGTAATTGGAAAATTTAGAAAAAGAGTCAGGAACATTTTGCGAGTTGGAGCGTGAAATGTCAGAAGCATGAAGCAAGTAGGTAAGATAGAGAACTTAAAAATTAAATGGTTAGGGTAGCAAGACATAGTAGAGATCAGCGAAGTTTGATGGCCCGATGCAGGGGGTTTTTGCAGTGGAAACTTCAGGGTACTTTATACAGGATCAGAAGAAGGAAATTCGGCTGTGAAAAAAGATAGGGCACTGTGTAGAAAACTACTTAAAAAAGAACAAAAGAGTGCTCATGGTCAGATTAAAATCTAAACTGGTAAATACAGTAATGATACAAGTATACATGCCCACCTATAGCTACAATGAGGAAGAGGTAGAAGTAATCTACAAAGATATCGAAGACATACTAAGATACGTAAAAGGAAATGAAAATTTAATAATTACGGGGATTTTAATGCAGTGGTGAGTGAGGGTAGGGAAGGAACGGTAGTAGTTTTATTTGGTTTAGGCATGAGGAACGACAGGGGAAATAGGCTAGTAAAATTTTGCAACAAAAAATATTTAACCATCACTAACACATTATTTCAACTCTTTGCTAAAAAACAATATACGTGGGATATAGGAAGATATCAAATAGATTACATTCTTGTTAGACAATGGTTTAGGAATCAAGTAAAAGACTGTAGAAGCTACCCAGAAGCAGATATAGACACTGACCACAACATTGCAATTTCGAAATCCGCTCTTAAATTTAAAAATTTAAGAAAAAGGAACGGAACAAAACAGTTTCACTTTGAGAAACTAAAAGATTAAGATATTTACGAAAGATTTGAAAAAAGTCAAATAAATTACTGAAAGATATCGGGAAAATTTCTGATACTATGGAAGTAGAAACAGAATGAAATTACATTAAATCCAACTTAGACATGAAGGCCAGAAATATTCTGTAGTATACACAAAAAGGAAATAAGAAACCATGGATAACAAAAGATATCTTGAATTTAATAGAAGAAAGATGAAACTACAAAAATAGATCAGAGAAAACAGGAAAACAGAGATACAAAGCCATAAAATGGGAAATTATTTTCAAATTCTAGAAAGCTAAAGAACAATAGATTGATGAAAAGTGCAAAGAGGTACAAACTAAGATGGGAATAAGGAAGACAGACGAAGCGTACAAACTAATTAGAGTAAATTTTAGGGATATAAAACCGTATAGCAAAAAATATAAGGGACGCTAGAGGAAACGGCATTATAGAAAATATAGAGAAAGTGGTTAGGTGGCAAGGGTATGTAGGGAATTTATATGCAGGAGAGAAACTAACAGCATTAGAATAGGATCAGGCATTGAAAATGATGACTTGGGATATCCTATACTTAGAGATGAGTTTGAATTAGCATTAAAAGATCTGAAAAAGGGTAAGGCGCCAGGTACAGATAAGGTGCAAGCAGAAACTTTAAAAGCCGCTGGACAAGCAGTAACCAGACGTCTCTTCCCACTTGCAAGATAAATGTATGCTACATGCAAGATACCTAAAGATTTCAAATATAACATCAGTCACTATACCAAAAAAAGAGAGACGCGGATAGATGTGAAAATTGTCGAACAATAAGTTTGACATTACATTTGATTTTCCAATGCTCCACCCAAAGGTACTACATTGGCCAGAAAGCGAGTTTTTTTTTTTACCTGGAAAATTTAGAATGTTGCCGAACCCTGGCTGTTCCAAGCAAGGTAGGGATCTTTAACGTGCGTGACAACACTCACACACGGGACCTCCATTTTACCTCTCATCCGAACGAGGGTGTATTTTTGTGAAAAATGCTCGCCTAACATTTTTCAAGCGGACCGTGTCGGGATTCAAACCCAGGACCTTAGGCGTAGTAGTCACACACATACCACTACACCACGGAGCCGCCAAATATAAGTTTGACAGCACACGTGTCAAAAATACTAACTGGAATTGTACAAAGACGAATATAAAAACGAGTTAGAGAAATACTAGGAGAAGATCAATTTGGGATTAGGCAAATCCGGGGAACATGGGAGACTATTTTATCTCTGAGGGTGATAATGGAGAAAACAATAGAAAAGGGAAAGCGTGTATATAGGGTTTGTATATCTTGAAAAAGCATTCGACAATATAAAAAGGAAAAAAAACTGTTCAAAATACTCAAAAAGATTGGAGTGAGTTCTAGGGATAGATGGATAGTACATAGCTTATTAAAAGACCAAACTGCGGTAATAGAATTAGAGCTGGAACATAGAGAAGTAAATAATAGGAAAGGTGTGAGACAAGAATGTGCCCTATCCCCATTAATTTTTAACTTGCACATCGAAGAGGCAATGAATACTGTCAAATGCAGAAAGACATTTGGAATTATTATGCAGGGACAAAGGATTGATATGCTTAGATTTGCATGTGATGTAGCGGTATTAGCATCTAACAAGGAAAAGTTAGAAGCTGCTCTTAATGAAATGGAAACAGTTCTAATAGAAAGATATGATATGAAAATTAACAAAAACGAGAAGCAGATAAGAAACTTGTAGAACTATTTTGGACCCTCCTACCAATTTCTATTCTAAAAGATATGTTGGAGAGCATTTGTGTGAACAAAGATCAGCAAGATTTAATTTGCCAGGAATGTGGTTCCACTTCTCTATACGAGTAAAGTTCATAATTCTTGATATTTTGCTCCAAACAAATGTGGCCAACTTCTCATTTGTTACACGACAACAGTGTTTTGGAATCGATCTGAAGATTACGTTTTACTTTCCCAAACTTCTTTTGACTACAGACGAGAGTCTGGCAGCTATGGTAGCAGCTAGCAGTTCTAACCTGAAAATAATAAGTTTTTCAAAAACACTGCTCTTATCTTGGCATTAACTAGAGTAATTTTCATGCCATCATCTTCTTCCTCTGCAAAAACATTGCAGCTGTGTATGTTTCACTACCGGCATCACAAAATATATGACAACTTTTACCATCAGTAAATTTGGTATATTCGATGTCAGCATGTATCCACCGAAGTATCTGAATGTTCTGAATTTATGGCAACTCGTTTACCCAAATAAGAAACGCATGCTTAGGTCACTCTATCTTAACCTCATTATCCACGTTCTTTGAAGTAATGCTTTCCGAAACAACATAGCAGTACTTGTAAATTCGAATCGGATAAAATGTATTCTGTACTATGGAGAGAATTCGTCTTTTCATTACATTCTTCCTTAATACCTCTGAATCTAATTCAGTAGTGTTTGATGAGTATTAACATATCCCTATGTGAATCCCAAATTAATCCAAGAATTAGCATGTTAGACTTGGTAATCCTTAGAGCATTGGAGTACTCCGACCCTAGCAATTGGAATTGTCCTTCGATCATTATTTGCATTAATTCATTCATAAACACGTCAAATTTTTCCTTACTTGAAATACTGGTACTGCAGTTATCAACATAAAAGCTTTTCATCAAGCTCCATGTTGTAGCTATAAAAAATGTTGATTCTTTCCTGAGAACTTCTTGTTTATTGCGGTTTTTGATTCCTTTTATAGTTATATCTTTGAGGGATCAATGATACGAAGCTCATCTAACCTCCAGAACTCGATAAAATTAATGTCTTTAGCTAACAAACTTGTAGTAATGATAGAAGTGATCTTTGTTTGGTTGTCTCAGGAAACCTTGTATGTCCATCCTATTGAAATTTCCACGGCCAAAATACAACATTTCAATATATGTCGTTTTCCATTGAAAAGTTTACTGGCTGCATCTACCTCAATTAGGACCTTGATTTTTCCTAATCATGTAAATTTGTTAAGTTTATGTGCATCTTTTTTAATTCTTCTAACCACCTACCCCTATATGGTGAAGCAGTCTGATCACAAATATTTAGTAGATCAGAACCTTTAAAACAGCAAGCGTAACTGTCATCTAAACTTGAAATACATACGTCATAATAAGAATGACATTTTTCTGGCAAAAGTGAACCATCAAAAAAGCCTGAATAAACTTTTCCTTTTGCTTAATAAAATATCTCATTTCTGGGGCCACAGATTTAACAATATAAGATCGTTGTGATTCAGTAGCAATCAATACACACACGTCACGTTCTAAAATGTCGTTCCATACTATAATTCTAAGTACTTTCAGAAACACATGCACACGTATTTGATTTGCTAATACTTTCTCAATTCTAGATATCTCTTCTGTAGGATCGTGATCATTAATTTTATTACCCTGTTGTGATATAACTTTTAGTTGCTTGACAAGCTCTGCGTAGAGTAAAATTAAATGTCTCCTTACCACTAAAATGACAATACGTTTTTGCTTTACACTTATGACTTACATGTCCAACTTTTAAACATAAAAACAGACTGCTTTAGATTTTAAATGCATCTCTTTCTCTTCAAGTGTCATCTTTTGCCCCATAAAACATTCAAACATTCTTCACTGATATGCATTCCATTACAAAAGCAAAACTTTGGTGAGGATTGTGCATTAATCAATCTGACAGCGGTTGGAACCAAGATACGTATTTGTTTGAAGTTCACCTTCTTTGTCTTCTCCACATGAACATTTTGACTAAAACTTCAGCAGATTATCTTATGCGTTCCTCGCTTTTGATTTCTGTTTTTAAAACTGCATTGACCCTTCTAATTTGGTTGTAGTTTTTTTCACTTCTGTATTGAGTACAATGGGTAGTACATTGCCAAATTCTTAATAGGCCTTCTGGTAAGCAAGATTTCTGTAGTGGCTATAACATAGCCGCACACTTACTGGTTATTATGCGCAAAAACATTTAGATCCCTAATTGAGTTTTGATTTTATCATACGAACTAACTAAAGGTACTTCTCTTTACAAGAACGCTTCGTTGAGAACTAATTTCAAATAATTCGTGAATGTAAACTTTCACTTATGGTTCTTCGCTACCAAATCGTGATTTTAAACTGTCTATAACCTTTTCATAATTAGCTGTTGTTATTGGAAGAAAGCTGTCAATAAATTCTATTGCCCTAAAACCAGGTATGATAGCTTGTAACAGGTATTGAAATTTGTCTTTCTCGTCTGTATCTAAATTATAATGTATCTTCTTTAATTGATTCCCGAATGGTAACCAGTCTTTCATGTCACCACCAAAGTCCTTAGTCTCAAATCTTGGCAATTTAAAACTGTCATTGTATCGGAGACTGAGATGTGTTTTTACTAACAGCTTGTAAATTTATAGTCTGCGAGTTTTGTTCTGTAGTTAGAGTATGTTAATGTATCGACAATTTCATAAATGTAGACAAATATTCATTGGTGGAAGTAACTTTTTTCACCAAATCATCTTCAGAGTTGTCAGCTTCTAACACAAGGTCATACATTTCCTGGTCTATTTCTCGAAGTAAATTGTTATTTTGTTGCAACGTTTCGTAACTTGTTTTTATTTTCAGTACAAGAATACTTTTGTCTTCCATCACTTGTGTTAGTAAATATGTGATTTTCATATAAATGCTGTGTTGAATAGCTCTCAACTTCTTTATTCGTTCCAATTAGAAGAAAGTTTAAACATTATCTACTATCTCATAAATCAATGAAGCTTATTATTGTTCACAAATTCTATAAAATTAGTCATGTCACGATCGCTAAATGTTGTATCAATGAGCCTAAGCTACTCGTAATGGTAATCGATTGTATATTATTCGCGTTTTTTAAAAAATTATTTTACTCCAGTTTCAAACTTTTTATTTAACTTATTTTTTCTCAATAAACTCAAGGCTAATTACTCGTTTTACTCTTAACAAAATCAAAATTGTTTGGTCCCCATTATTATTAATAATAATTATGTTGGTCGCGTAACACTTATACCAACACTTCAGAATGTAATAAAAAACAGTGTTATATAATTTTGCCTGATCAATTAAAAATTTTAGCGATTTTTCAACCCTCGTGTAGGTGTTTTACCTTGTTCACTCCATGAGTAATTCTTTGCATACAAAATTCCATAATCTTTGATTTATCGGTATGAAATATAGAAACAAGTATTTTTCAAAGTTTACTCTGAATTTTAATTACGCTGTAATCAAATCATTTTTTAATCATGTTGCTTCTCGTTTGAATTCATTCCCATTTCTTCTTAATTACCCCATATTTTGATATATTTTTTTCTTTAATTCATCCTTATTTTGTTTTACTTTGTCCATACTTGGTTATATTTCAGTCCACTTTATTTCAATATCTCCTAGTTCTAATCCAATTCTTGGATATCCCAATTTTACTATAGTATCCTCACTGGGTTTCTTCCCACTTTCTGTTAATCTTGTGTAGCCCAATTAAAAACTTTATTATTTTGTAATAAAGCACTATTGTCTGTCTAAACGAGACATCTTTCATTCTTAACAAATCATACCCACCTTTCATGATTAATTACATAATTAACCAACAGGAAAAAAATAGTTTTACCTTTTATGATGTGGTTGTATCTCATATATTGTGCACCGTGTACTTATGCTGTGATTTCACTATATAAGTAATATACCAACAGACCAGCACATGCAGTGCCTAAGTAAAAACCTTAACACCGCTGCCCTAGTTACCTCCATTACGTAACTTACAATTTTGCAAAATATTCAATAATTTTTTTCTTCCACAAAAACTGGTCTTTTAGTTTCAAAATTTATCAAACCTGCAGAATGTTAAAGCTTTTTGCAATCACTTTAAATCATAATTCAGAGTAGACCCTATTTCCACATTCAAAAGATAATCAAAGGCATAAATTTTAGTTCAAGCAGGAATATATTTTAAGATTAACATCAGCATAGAACTCATTATTAATTTAACCTTAGAAAGTAAATAGCTACGCCCTAGAATCCTAGATAATTTCATAATCCATAACTAAATTATGTTAATGCCCAATGCTGATGCCTCGCAATTGGTTTAAGATAGTACAAGCTGCTCATCAATACACAAAATGTAGTTGCTTTAAAGCAACCTCATTAGAGCATATACCAGTTATAATCTAAACCTAGAAGGAAATAAAATCTTACCCTAAACCCTACTGCATGTAGAAATAGTCATCATCATAATTTTGTTTTCGACCTTACTTAAGGTCGGTTTGACGCAGCTCTAACTTCTTTTCTATTCTGTGCTAATCTAAAAGCTCTACATACCCTTCACAACCTAAATTTCTAATAATTTGACTAATATAGTTTGGTCTAGGTCTTCCTATATCCTTCATCTTTTTCCTATCCACCTGGCGCTACATAGATATTAGCAACCTGATGGTTGTTGAAAAACTCTAACATGTTTACATGATTACCATTTATAAGGAAATGAAATATAACCTGGATATCCTCTTCAAAAAAAGGGAAAGTGTTAAATTATATGTTATGGTAAGGCTTAAGCAACGAATCGCTGCCAATATGCCAGACCGCTAACTAATTGTGAGTTATGTCATGGTGACATTTAGTTAACTGATTTTTATTTTTTTTTGTTTTGTTTTCGAACTTACTTAAAGTTGATTTGACGCAGCTCTAAATTCTTGTCTATTCTGAGCTAGTATAAAAAGGTCTGCATACCCTTCACAACCTAAATCTCTAATAATTTGACTAATATAGCTTTGTCTAGGTCTTCCTACTCTATTTTTATTTGGTAGTCTATAATCTAAGACCTTACTAAATAGTCCCTCACGTCTTAACTGGTGCCCTATCATTCTATCTCTCCTGACCTTCAATTGTTTCCACATACAGGGTTCCTCACCTATCCTTCTATTAACTTCCTCGTTTGTTACTCTATCTGTCCAACTAATCTTTAACATTCTCCTATAACACCAAGTTTCAAAAGCTTCTATCTTTTTCTTATCTACTTTTTTAATTGTCCAAGTCTTACTACCGTATAGTAGAACTCTCCATACGTATGCCTTTAAGAAACTTTTTCTATTATCTAAACTAATACTATTAGCTAATAGTAAGTTTTTCTTTTTTAAAAACATTTTTCTAGCTTGAGCTATTCTAGCTACTATATCCCTTCTGCTACGTCCATCCTTTGTAATTATACTACCTAAATAGCAAAATTCATCTACCTCCTCTAACTCGGTATTACCTATTTTTAATTTTGGTTTAGAACTAGGCTGTAACTCACTTGTCATTATCTTTGTCTTTACTGAGTTAATTCTCATACTATAGTTACTCTGTAGTATCTCATCTAAAATATTTAAAAACTCTCCTGACTCTTTTCTAGACTCTGCTATAATGGCTATATCATCTGCAAAACGCAACATGTCTATTTTCTGTCCCTGTACACTAATACCTATCTCTTTTCTCTCTCTAGCTAGGTTTAAAGCTTCCTCAATATAAACATTAAAAATCAAGGGAGACAGTATACAACCCTGTCTAACACCATTTCTAATCTTAGCTTCCTTTTCTATTTCATCAAATCTAATTACTACGCTTAGGTTTTTATATAGACTGTAAATAATTTTTCTATCCCTATGAAAGATTCCTATCTTTTGCAAAACCCTGAACATAACAATCCAATTAACTCTATATCAAATGCTTTTTCTAAATCTACAAACGCGAAATGAGCCTTTTTATTTTTTTGTAACCTTTTTTTGATAATTACCCTAATCATTAGTATCGGTTCTCTAGTCCCTCTGTCTTTACGAAAACCATATTGGTCTTCGCCTAAATAATTCTCAGTCAAAGCTTCTACTCTATTTTTAATTATTATTGTTAGTATTTTGGAAGCATGAGAAGTTAAACTAACCGTTCTAAAATTCTCACATCTATCAGCTCCTGACTTTTTTGGGATTGGGATAATATTTTTTTCGAAATCTATTGGAACCTCTCCTGTGTCATATATTACTTTTACTAGTTCATATAATCTATCTAAAGTTTTCTGACTTGCATATTTTATTAATTCTGCGGGAATATCGTCTATCCCTGGCGCTTTATTTAGTTTAGGATTCCGAACAGCTCTATCAAATTCCTCTCTTAATACTGAGAACCCTATTTCTACATCCTCTTCTTGGTCATTCTCTAACTCATCCATATCGTCTCCCTTATATAAATCTTCTAAATATCTTTTCCATCTATCTACTACCTCAACTTTATTTATTAGAAGCTCATTATTCTCGTCTCTAATACCATTATATTTTTTTCTATCTTCCCCAAAAAAACTTTTTAACTGCCCTGTAAGCCCTGTCTGTCTTACCTACTCTTAAATCATCTTGAATTCCCTTACAATTCTCCTCCATCCATTTATTTCTAGCTTTTTTACACTCATGTACTATCTTATTTCTAACTGTATTATATTTTTGCTTACTTTCACTATCCACTTCTCTGAAAGGTTTAAGCTTTTGTTACAGGCGGAAAAGCTACTAAGTGTATCTTTTCCAGTCAAATTATAAAATGGGGGCGGCCTGTAAAACAAAATTTAAAGGGGGTTCACCGGCACTAGCTAGTGGAAGGTCGTGGATCATATAGAGAGTTAAAATTTTGAAAAAATGCGGCACTTACCTTTCAGAAAATATTGTGGCTTAATGACAACTGCCAAGGGCGCCAGACAAGTCGAGAATGTCCAAATGTTTGTACAAAACCTTGAGAGACTTGTCATCCTAAGGAGGACAATTGTTTCTTTTAATCAATTCCTCACTTTTATACTACTTATATATAAAAAAATAAGAAAAACTATTGACTTAATCAACGGCAAACAAAACTATTTAATTCACAGAGCAATAAACGTGAACTTCTTACATGCATTGATTTTAGTTTATAAATTTAAGTGAATAGGTGACTATGGAATTTATGAAAATTTTGAGTACATAAGTAGTTATCAAACACTTGTATATGAAAGAAACTTATATTATAAATCATACACTAAATTAATCCTACGGTTTATGGCCAAAACGTCCTAACAAATAAACTAACTAAAAATTGGTCATGCTACTTAACTATAAAAGCTTACTTACTAATAATTGTCCATTGTTTGAGGGTTTGTTTTCCAACGTAGAGCAGTTATTAAATTTGGGAAGAGAATCTCGCTTGTTGCTTCTGTTTGTAATGTTTAAGAAAATTGACTGGCACACGAACTCGGCAGAATTTTTGACAATATCACTTACTTGCTGCGTCACACGCCTACAAGTTTTTAATATTTATCTTGCATCACTATAAATCCGCGAACATATGGGCATAACCCTCGCGAAACTGGAAGAGTAACACTTCTTTCCAATTTTTTTACTAACGTGATGCGAAGTAGAATATTCTATGTCATGCCGGAGAAACGCTACCCGCAAACTACGTTTCTCTCTACGTCTTGATCACGGACGGCCCCATTGGAAAAAACTCCCCGTCTTTGGCTAAAGCCTTCAAATATATAGACTAAATTCCAACCCTAATAATTACGTACGTCATTTTCTGTTATCCAATGACTGAACTGAACCTCCCACAAAACAAGATTTCAGAAACCAAATCCAACCCCTTTTTAGATGAGAATCACGGAAGCAATTATTCTCCCACGGGTTTAAATTATCTTTTACTTTCTACGAATTACTTAAATATGGCAATGTGGAATCTACCTATGGCGGCCGTAACCTGGCATTAACAAAGACCGGCTAACCTACTTGAGCCGAAATGGATTTTAAATACAATGGATGTCTCCAGACTACTTAAGATTACTTGTAATATTTGAACAAATCAAATTGGAAATAGTGTCCGCTATTATAATGTTTTGTTTCCTATAATCCGCTGTAAATCAACGAAAGTATTAAGAAGGTTAAGCTTTTCAAACTGAAATTGGTTTTCTTTATTTACGCTAAAAGGTACTAAACTTTTTAGAGGTTTATTGTATTTGACTTACGATGGGGTCTAGAGCTTTAAATAATGACTTGCCGCTGGAATTTAGTTGCCTGAAGCTATCGGTATAAATGTGGTCTTTTATTACAAGGAAGCCTGACTGAATGTGAAGTAATTTATTGTGGGAATTTTTGTCTATACTTTATTCAAGTTACTGAATTTTAATTAATTAATTTGTTTAATCGTTAACATTACAAAATAATGTTACACTTTCTTCTATTCTCTATTAAATCTAATATCTCCTTTGTTACTCAGGGTTTTCTCGCTTCAATTTTTTTCTTACCTATAGTCTGTGTTGCTGTATCATGTACAGTCAGTTTTATTTCTTTCTATCTATTTTCTACGTTCCCTCCTACAGCTATCTCTTTACTCTTATTATCTAATACTTGTTTATATTCCTCTTTTACCCTACTATCATTAAGTTTACCTAGATTTCATCCCTCTCTTTTAACCTTTCTCAATTTTTTGAATTTTAGTTTACACTTCATTTTAACTAAGTTATAATCGCTATCTATGTCAGCCCCTAGATAACTACGACAGTTTTTAACTTGGTTTCTAAATCTTTGTTTAACTAAAATATAATCTATTTGGTATCTAGCCCTATCACCTGGCTCTTTCCAGGTATATCTTCTCCTAACATATTGTTTGAATAGGGTGTTTACAGTTACTAATCTATGTTCCTGGCAAAACTCAACTGATCTTTCTCCTCTATCATTTCGTCTGCCATACCCAAATTTTCCTACCATTTTTCCCTCACTACCTTCTCCCACTGACGCATTAAAATCGCCCATAACTGTTAAATTCTCATCTCCTTTTACTCTTCTCACTATACTATTTATATCCTCGTATACCTTTTCTACTTCCTCATCCTCGTACTGAGTTGTTGGCATGTAAACCTGTACTAAAACAGTGTCTGTGGGTTTTGTACTCAATCTAACCATAATTATTCTATCACTAAATTGTAAGTACTCTTTAACTTTACGTCCTAATCTTTTACCTAACACTATTCCTACCCCTGCCTGTCCATTAGTTGAAGAAGTTGTAATTATTTTATAATTATCTTTCCAAAAGTCATTACTATCTGGCCATCTCACCTCACTAATACCTAAAATGTCCAGCTTTTCCTTTCTCATTTCGACTAATAAATTCGTTAACTTATGTACTCTAAGTAATGACCTTACATTCCAAGTCCCTATCACTAAATCAAACTGTTGTTTTATATTCTTACGATGACGAGCCCCAAGTACCCCCTCCCGGAGATCCGAATGAGGGAGTATTTTACTTCCAAGAATTTTACTTGTGAGCTCTCCATCATATGTATTTCGTGTTTTAGGCCACGCACACCTGGGAAATATTGTGGTAGGCTCCCATATCTTTCCACAACGCAGTTTTTAAAGATTTTAGCAGAAAGTACTTTACCTCATCGCTATAAATTTTCGTATCATTTCAAGGCATTATATAATTCTTTAACCACCTAATTTGTTTTGTTTCTTTTGAACATTCCTATATATTTTCCATGTTTAGGTGCTGGATATATGAAAGGTGGTGCTGGGAACAATGTTAATACTAGTAAGTGCAACTAATTAAACTAAAAAAAAATTGTAGTAAGAAGCTGATGTTGCATTAGGTTCTATGTTTTGAACTGTAATAACTTCCATAGGTTTTTGTTGCTAGTTACCAGACTAGTGATACTAGACAGTACAATGCTATACAAAAATAAAGAAATATTGTTTGGGGAAGAGAAGGGAGGAGGTTTTGTCCTGTAGGTATAAAATTAAACATAGTGTTCTTCTGTAAATGAAACAAAATGCACTTAAACAATTTATGCACAATAATCGTTAAGGCATAACCATTCTTTATAACTTTTATTCTCTACTTTGTATTTTATATTTAAGCTATATGCAAAATGGAGAGTCTTCTGTATCTTGGTTTCTGTTTCATAGTCACTTATTTTTAAACGTTTAAAGCGTGATTTGAGAACAGTTGCACTTTTTAAATTGTTACGCTTTGAATTGATTGAATCAGAATGATTCTAAAAATACGTATTTAAGATTCTATATCAGCTATTTTTGGTAGCATTCTATAATAGTAAATTATAAAAATAAACAAACAAGCACTTTTATTGTTTATTTATTTCAGGATCCCTTATAAAAAGGCTGGCAACGATCAAATCAGGTACTTATTCAAAGAGAACTTATTCAAAGCGTGCAGAAAATCATACAATTTCAGTTAAAGAAGTTAGTTTAACCACAGCTACGAATAATGGTAAGTACTCTAAATATAATAATTTATTAAGTAATTATATATATATATATATATATATATATATATATATATATATATATATATATATATATATATATATATAAATATTTATGGTAGTAGTTTTACACAAGGTAAGTTGATAAATACAAACGTATTGCAATTAATAAGATGAAATAATAACTTAGACTTTTGTGCAAAGCCCAAATGATCATTTCAAATCGAGCTAGTAATTGAAAGAAGGAAAATATAAGGTCTTGGACAGGATTTGAACCTGCATCTCAGTTTTGCCGGAACTGTGCGTTTACCAATTACGCCACCGATACCGATGACTATAATTGGAACATTTAAAAAATGCTAAACGTAATTGAAAGTTAGGTTTATATATGGTTCTGTACACAATTTAAATTTGTAAATTTCCCAATTATAGTCATCGGTATCGGTGGCGTAATTGGTAAATGCACAGTTCCGGCAAAACTGAGATGCAGGTTCAAATCCTGTCCAAGACCTTATATTTTCCTTCTTTCAATTACTAGCTCGATTTGAAATGATCATTTGGGCTTTGCACAAAAGTCTAAGTTATTATTTCATCATATTAATTGCTATATATATAATATATATATATATATATATATATATATATGTATGTATATATATATATATATTGCTGTGTTTCCCTGTATTAGAATCGAGCTTCACGAATTGGGCGTCAAGAATGCTGTGAATCCTACAAAAAGCTATTCATTAACTTAACTGTTCCGTTGACTTTCTTCTATTAATCGCCTCTTTACTCTTTTCCGCCTCGGCTGCTCACCTAGTTAAAACTTTCATCCTCAATCATAAAAAAACAAACACATTCCTATCACAAACACCAACGTTAACTCTATTTACATCAATATTCACAATACATTAAAATTTCAAAATTAAAATTCAGCATAAATTTTAGTATCAGAAAATTTCAAGATTAAATTTATTATCATTTTAATGTGCATCCAGAATTAAAGTCCTTGTAGATGCCTACTAATTAATATAACAATATATGCAGACCTGAGTCTGAGTACAAAGGGAGCATCTCCCACCCCTTTACGTTAATTAACCAGGTTCGTCTAATTGAGCTCAAATTTTCATCATAATCCAGAACATAAACACTAAATACCCCTTTCTACTTAAACAAGAAAATTTCACCTTAAAATTAAAAATTTGTTGTTAGTACAATTTCACTACTGTCCATTTTAAGTAAATCAATTATAAAACCAAAACATCAAAAATCGAACAACAAAGCATAAGTTACCTGAAGGTTAATGCACTCGTGGCCCCAATGTATATCGTCCTCTGTTAATCACACCAATCCAACTGGGTTATGTTTAGGTCCTCGTATTGCTGGTCGCCTTTAAAATTTTCTACACCACCATCTAAAGTTGTTTCAGTGCTTTTCCGAAACTCATTTGTGTATATCTGAAGCTTGTTTTGTGGATCCAAACACGTTTACGAATCATTTAATTATTAACACCCCCGAAAAATAGCAAAGAAATTCATACTTCTTTCACAAATATACGCCAAAACTGCCTACTTTTGTGTATTCATTTGTCGTTGCAAATTTGACTAATTGGTACAGTGATACTAGACTTTATTACCTTGTATCTTCTTTTCTAAGTGCACTAAATTACATTCATTGTAGCACGTAAAAAACAAACTGTTTTAAATCACCAAAATATACGAGCAAACTGTTTAAATTATTCTATCAAAATCGGAAAACTAAAAAGCACTGTTTAACGCATTGAATCAAATCGAAAATCTAAGAGAAAGAAACTCATATTAACCCGGGTATATATAGTGGTTAGCCCGTCTGTCGGTTTTGTCCCCAAAACGGCCAGTTTCTAGAATTTCGTATACTATGTTCTCTTTCTCGACCGCCTGTGCGTCGGTTCTTATTAAATTTGCACTCGCACCAGTTAAATCTCAGAAATTTCGACACGGCTCGCAACGTCTGGGAATAACTAATTAATTTTTATACAGAAATGTTATTTTTACTTCTCAAGTTTGCCTCTTATTTTTAACCAATCGCAACCCAGTGACGTTGCCCAACTCACGCCTTTTACTATATGTGTCTCTGTCTTGCGCATATTAACTGTCTCTATCTACCCTGTTCCGAGTGGTACAAATCTATATTCTTTAGTATCGGTTATTTTCAATCCACGTGGGCTTGTGAAATAACCCACCTTATTAGCATTTCCCGTAAATATTAAGCACCGGTTTCTCCAACATTCTCTGTAACCATTTGTTATCTGCAAATTTTACGCAGAACATAGAACATTTAAAAATACGCAGGTGTTCAAACATAATACTTCTGCGATCTGAATATTATTGGGTTTTTACTAGCTTTTATACATATTATATGTTACTAATGGTTCAATTAACTTCAATTAAAAATAATACCTTTTAATTTTTAGTGACTCCTAATCCAATATTAATTATTATCTGTACATTTTGTTTAATACCGGTTACTTAAAATTGAGTTAATTAATATAAATTTTGCACGTAATTTCCATTTGTTTCTTTACTCGGAATAATTAAATTACACGTAGAGCATTTTAATACTGCTTCCTTTTTTTTATAGCAAGCGTCTTGTAAATAATTTAACTCCCTTATTTTTAATGAAACGAATGAATTTTTATGCTTCACGGTTTTAATAACGCGTACCTTTTCCCAAAGCTTCTACACGGTGATTAAAATTATTTGATGTGATTATTTAATTTTCTACCCTGGTCTAAATATGAGTAATATATATATATATATATATATATATATATATATACAGGGTGTAACAAAATAAGTGTAAAACATTTTAGGGGGTAATTTCTCATCGTAAAAGAGATAGGGTCTTTCATATAAAAAAACTTTATTGGAGCATCCCTTGTTAAGATACAGCCCCTTAAAAGGGGTTCACAAAATTTGTTTTTCATTTTTTTCTACAAACACTAAAAAGTTACAAAATTGAAATTAAGGTGGAAAACGCAACTCCTAAAATTTATTTCCAATGTAACTTTTTATATTATTATTTGTTTGCCATTTAAAAATTTGTTTACCATTTAAAAATTTATTTCCAAAAGCTTATTTCATTCTAAACAAAAAATATCTCTTGAATTTTTTGCCCAAAATTAACCAGTTCGCAAAAACAAATTATTTTACAAACAACTACAGAGATACATCGTCATACATGCGAACTGGATTATTATTGTTATTTTGTAGTTACTACCTGCATCGAAGTATGATTAAAGATGAATAAACAAAAGTAATTTATTAATAACAAAACATACAACAAGTAGAAGTCATAGTAAATGTTCAATATGTCTACCTTCAGTCATTACACATGCGTCTTGACGTCGGCGCATTGACCCACGTATTTGCTCAAATATTCCTGGAGTCTCTCTAATTACCCTGTACGCATCGATGATGCGGTTTCTTAAGTCCTCTACATTGCGAACAGGAGTAGGATAAACCAAACTCTGTAAATGGCCCCAAGTAGAGAAATCGAGTGGATTCAAATCCGGGGATCGAGCGGGCCAATTCTGTGGTCTTCCTTGACCTATCCAATGATTTGGATATGTCTGAGTTAAATGCTGACGTGCTGCTTGACTAAAATAGGCGGAAGCCCCGTCATGCATAAAAAACATAACCCTTCTGATACCACAAGTAACTTCCTCCAGCAGTACTGGATGCACTTCTCTTAAAAATTGAGTGTATGCCTCACCATTTAATCGAGGAGATAGAAAATCACTAATAGCAGCCTACTAGATAAATTAGTTTCGCATTTTCGTCTTATGACAATGCATCTCTGTAGTTGTTTGTAAAATAATTTTTTCTGCAAACTGGTTAATTTTGGGCAAAGAATTTAAAAGACATTTTTTGTTTAGAATGAAATAAGATATTGGAAATAAAATTTT
Organism: Platerodrilus igneus; assembly: GCA_036346225.1. Taxonomy (NCBI): domain Eukaryota; kingdom Metazoa; phylum Arthropoda; class Insecta; order Coleoptera; family Lycidae; genus Platerodrilus; species Platerodrilus igneus. Next base: position 801,998 of record JARFIW010001228.1, read on the forward strand.
AAATAGCAAACAAATAATAAAACAAAAAGTTACATTGGAAATAAATTTTAGGGGTTGCGTTTTCCACCCCTTACAACCATAGGGTAAACCAAATAAATTACTGAGTAAGTGTATTTTTGATAGTAAAAAATGTCACCTTAATTTCAATTTTGTAACTTTTTTAGTGTTTGTAAAAAAATGAAAAACAAATTTTATGTATCCCCTTTATGGAGCTGGAACAAGGGATGCTCCAATAAAGTTTCTTTATATGAAGGACCCGATCTCTTTTACGATGAGGAATCACCCCCTGAAATGTTTTACACTTGTTTTGTTACACCCTGTATATATTGATATGATAACGCTGCACGTCGATGTAATTATTCAAATAGTCTTCTTCTGATCACCACCGCTCTTGTGTATTTTAATCTCTTGAAATTTTAAATCTACCTCGACTAGCCCAGTTTAATTCAGACAGAGTGCACAACGTTACGATAATTAAATAGTTTACCCTTTTTTCTCTAAAACGTTTATCTGCTTTGAATGATAAAACGAAGTCGATTAATATTTGTATAATGAGAGAAGAAAATGATTTACACTTCACAGCTTAATCTGTTTGACTGTATGATAAAATTAACCCCGAATCAAATAAAAATAAATTTTAAATTGTTTATCTCCAAAATTAAAGTTCCCTTATTTTATTTTAAAGCCAGCAAAATGACATTGTACTCTACTGGAAATTTCTCTGAATGTTCAAGATTTTTCCTTGTTTACGAAATTTTTCACGTATCAAATAAATCTTTTTGTTGACTCCTTACATAGAATATTCAAGTTTAAAATATGTTCAAAAATACTAAATAGAAAATAATGCCTTAATATGATCAATGTTCAAATATAATAAATAGAAAATAATGTCTAATGCTAACTAGTTCTGACCTGTGGTTTTCCTTGTGCGTTTTTTTGCTACGTGCCGTGGATCAGTAACCCAATATTGCTTTTAGTTGAGATGCTTCGTCTCCAAGTTTTACCTCGTTTAATGTGATCTGCCTTAAATTTTTATAACGTCGTCATGTTCTTTGAATCTTCGTAATGTCTCTCGGAATTTTTGTAATATATTAGTTTTCGTATTTAGACATAGTTTTTTCTTATAATTTTATACTTAGAGTATCTTTAGATTTATTCTTAGATTTATTATTAGATCGTCCTTAGAATTTTGTACTTAAAGCCGATTTGTAGCAAACGGCCAAGCTTGTCTCATATATTTTCACTATAATTAATTTAAAATATTTTATAACATCACTTTTCACAAAATTTTCATTGTTTAATTCGAATAGTTACGCGACGCGTAAATTCTTAAGTATCAGTGATGCAGCTTGTACGTGGTTCAAACTTTGACTGTCCGCTTATCAAACCTGCACATTATATAGCCTACGCTCCATCTAAATTCATTGGTTTATCTGATTTGTTGTATGACCAACAATCGGTTGTTTTGGATATTCTTGGGCTTTTACAGGTTTATCACTGATATTGCCTTATAGAAACGATTCGTTGATCACGTAGCTACTAGTATATTTCTGGTTTGTATTTATTTTATAGCGTCTGTTTTGATGTTGGTACAGGAATTTCTAATTTGCTTTGGCACGTAATTTCACTTATGGCTTTGTTTGTCAAGATAATACTTTTGGAATCTGCACTAACTTCATGTAGAAAATCACGTAGATCAAGTGACGTAAATTAACATATTTCTGTTTACATTTTTGCGTTTCCGAAGCGTATTTGTTTTGAAGAATGCGTAGCTTATCAGAACACTATCTGCTTTCATTATCACATGTTTAATGTGAATTGTGTTATGATTTTCTAGGTTTTTACTGCATTTCACGCGTATTAATTTTACAATCTATGAATATTTTTGGTTTAGGACAAGTTTGATTGCGTGTAGAGTTATTTCTTTTGCTGCATGTGTGCTTATTGTTGAACGATATGCTACTCGGCATTAATTAAAGTCAATTGCGATCCTTATACAGGGTGTTAAATATTTGCTCTTTGCATAATATACAAATTACGTATTTTTAATGCTAAATAAATGCTGTTTTCTAACTCCTAGTACTATTTACATGTATTGAGTAACCATTACGACTCAATATACCCCTAAATAACCCCTTATCATAGCATTATTTATATACAGGGTGTCCGGAAAATACGTGTACAACGTAAGAACAGAGATTCATTGGCTCGAAATAGATCGATTTGAGCCAACTTAATTATTATACAAGTTGCTTCATTTAGCCGCTAGAGGGCTTCAAAAATCGTGAAAAATATTTGATATTTTAAAATAACTCGAAAACGCGTCGATAGATTTTGACCATTTTTGGGGTGCGAGTTTCTACTTTCAATTGACATCTTTTGGTGGTGTACGCAATAATTTTAAAAGCATACGAGTGTCCCAAAAATAATGTATTGTATAAATATCCGACCATTACCTTATTCCTTTTTCCTGTTTATGCAATGACTACCAATTTTTTTTATGAGTAGCCGACCTAATTTGGAAACGGTATTTCCCAAATAGCAATGACCTTTTCCGGATCGGGCCTTAATCCATGTTCGTCAACAAGATACCCGCAATTCGAACGGACAGAATTTACATTTATCCATATTCAGTATCAAACCGGCTTTTCCTAGGATATCCAAATGATTGTCGAAATCCCTGGAGATCACGATCACATTATCGAGAGAAAGATATGCAGTAGCAGATCAGCACAATTGTTATTGTGATAAGGACGTTGAAAGGTTGCGGGGGATTTGTCAAACCTAAGGCCGTCCTATTGAACCTATACTTGCCACATCCTGAGACTGTAAAAACTGTGTAATCCTTAAAGGACTAACTCAAGGGTACTTGCCAGTACACAGCCTTAATATCAATCGAACTCAAGTAACGGGCATTACAAAGTTGGTCAAGTATGGCAGAAATGTAGGGCAAAGGAAGACATCTTTAACAGTAACGGCATTCAGTTACGAAAAATCTATACAATACCTGTACGACTTATCTTCCTTCTGGACCAGACACACGGGTAACGACCAAGCATTTTTATATGGGGTTATCATGCCGTCTGTTAACATTTGAGTCAGTTGTTCATCAATGATTTGTTGTTTAGCTGGAGAAACAGGGTAATAGCATTGTTTAATAGGGTGAGTACCCGCTACTAATTAGATTATGTGTGCAGTTGTAGTACAACAACCAAGACCTGTTGCAATAACAATCAACTTTTTGGAGATTAGCCCATTTAAACGTTCTCATTGTTCTTCAGTCAAATTGTTTTAAGAACAAACACTGGATACTTCAGGAAAATCAGGTTTTGTAGAAAAACACATGTCTTTTCTTAAATTAGGAACAACTCACATTAATTTTCAATCAACAGCTAACACAAAAGACTGATTGAATTCAGGAACCACTAACACATCAACAATTTGCAGTTTGTTCTTCAACTGGGTAGGAGTAGGTATGTAACCTACAATTTTGCAAACCTGACAATTGGCCACAGTACAATCAATAGTAGACCTAATCAAAGTTAAACCTAGCCTTTGAAAATGTTTGTAACCAGACAAACCAACAACAGATTGCATTGCACCATTATCTAGTAGTAGCAAGGGATGATTCAAAATCGTCTTGTACATGTGATTAGACAAAATCAAGCAATATCTTTTGAGAGAAGTTATTTGTTTCCTAATTAGTCGAGATTACCTTAGCAAAGAAGGTGACAACTCGACCCAACGGTTCCTCCGCAACAAGTTTTAAAGATTTGTTACAGACGGGGCATGTGCGACTAGAAAAGTTAAATTTCCCACATAATAGCAGAGTAATTTCCTTCGCTCGGAGCATTCTTTCAAGACATGAACAATTGCAGCACATTACTTGCTAGGGGCCGATTGAACTTCGTTGATCTTTAGTGAGGATGGAATTGACACAGAATTTGATGAAGTAGATACTGTAGGAATAAAGGCAAAATCAAGTTCGACAAAATAATGACTTCTTTCTGAGAAGGTTCATTGTTTTCTGCATGATACTTTTTTACTTCAAGCTTCAGGCACTCATCTTCCAATTCTTTTAAAAAACGTACAACAGGCAGTGGCGAAATATAAAAGGGTAAAAGGTTCCTAGCAATAATCCTTAGCTGAACTTCTTCTGAAACAGCACCACAACATCTAAACATAGTGGACATGCAAGACAAATACTCAACAATTCCTTCCGAACAATTTTGGATTCTAACCAAAATATCTCTAAATAAACGCATTTTATAGTCTGGAGGTTCAATATGAAGAAGCAACACTGCTGATAAACTCTGACAGTCGGAAAACTTGGAACGATTGCTGAGATACCATAGAAGCAATTTCAAGTCAAATAATTCACAGTTGACTCAAACAATTGGACTTCAGTCACATTGCAAGCTCTTCAACGGTTTCAAGAAAATTATGGACGCTTAGTCCATGACCATCACCAGTAAACTTTAAGTTCCACTTCAGAACAGGCTGAGAAGGTAACCAAACAACAGCATGAGCAGCATATTTTTAGGGTCCTCCACATCAACGCTGATCAAGTCAGTTACTGCTTGCCGTTCAAAAATAGTGCTAAGATCGACAGTAGTAGTAGAAGATACATTATCTAAAGTATCAAATAATGTAAGTGTTCCTCTTAATAGGATTGCACAAACTTAAGTTCATTCAGGGGACAACCCAGTCGACACATGATTAATTTAGGTCTTTAAATGCATTGCACAAGAACTAATAGTAGCTAATGGAGAATAAAAGTTTTTAACATGGCTTTTTAATTCCTTCAATCTCTGATCAATGATTTTAAGTTCCTCATCTGGCTTAACACCAGCCAGAAGTTGACTGGATGGTATACTATTTGATTCCATCCTCAATAATGGACGTAGGCATGTTTCAAACTTTCTAAACTTTCAAAAGGAGGAATATTCACTTCACAAACAGACAAGCCAAGCGATAACTCATCTTTGTGCCAACAATGAAGATTCATTTCATAATCATCTATACTTCACGCTCAAATATAAAACCAATAAACCTGAAAATAATGACGCAACTTTTAACACTGTAAAGCTAAAATCCACAAAATATAGTAAAACCTGAGAATACCCAAATTACTAACAAATAACTTATCATAAACAATGCTAACAGATTACAGCAATGAAATACTATCAAACACCAATCAAGAAACCATTCAAGTAAGTTCGTTCAATTCACTAAATTTTTCAAAGCCAAATACGTTGGGGTCAATTAAATATCACGGTAATTTTGTTGTAAGACTACAAAACAGCATTCCTAGGAAAATACGGTGACACAAAGTTGCTCTGGGCAGCTCAATGTGAGAAAATTACAAAATAAAGCACGGATTTCGCTTGCGAGCTGTCAGGAACTTTCTCCAGTCTGCTAAATGCCAAGGCGCCAGGAAGTATAAATAATGGAGCAATAAACCTACAAATCTTAGTGCCAAGTGACTTGGATAATCTTCCCACAAGAAAGAATTCAACTAAATGAACAAGTAGTAACAAACAATCTACCAAACACCTTTATTACAAACAACCTGTAGTATAAACTTAATTGCTCTCAAATAAATCACTAAAGCTAATACACAAAGTAAACATGTCACAAAATATGAATACACAAACTAGCTATGATCACAGAATAATAGCAATTCATAGGCTTGGAAGCGGTATAGATTGAAAGCGTTAGAATCTCTACACAAGTGCAAGCTATGGGAATCTTCTTCCAATAAAGGAAGGAATTGTGTGTGAATACTTTCTCACCAGTTGATTTATAACTAAAGATTTTCTTAATAGGAAAACATATATGTGTCAGTATGACCATCGTACTAATCAAGTAAGATATATCACCGCTATGTGTAGAATATACGGGTGAATCTAAAGCTATAATCTAAAATAGACAATAAATGTTGTTCAGCAATAAGTGTATAGCGCAGAATGGTACCGTAAGCAGGGGTTATTTTGTAACAGTTTTTGAAGTATTTTAAAAATTACTAAAAATTGTCCATTTTTTTGTGACTGTCACCTTTAGATATGTTTTGGATCCTTTGGCTACCATTTTCTCTTGTTAAATTACCGGTACTTTTACTGATATGCTTTCTAAAAATTATATTGTATGTCACAAGTTGCCCCACAGATCAGGGTTACTTTGTGACGAGGATTTATCTGTAGTAATACATATATAAGAAATTAGTTGTCACAAAGAAAGGTATACAACGTGTAAATATTATATTTATTTATTACTAAGGAGCCTACAAATGACTTAAAAGACAAAATATGTTGAAAGTAGCAAGAGAAATGCAGTCTGGTTAAATTCACTCATAAAAACAGCAATTCAGCAGGTAAAAATAGTACCTAAGAATAAGTATGAAACATTTTTGCTTAAACTACCTAGTTTGTATAAAAATATTTTTTATCCAATACAATTTGTAAGTTTTTTATTTACATAATAAAGTCTTCAAATTGTTTGATTTCTACTATTTCATAAAGCTCCCTTTTTGAGGTTCCTACAAGTTTTGACAAATTTATCTTCATCTTAATATACCCAAATTTATAATCTATTTTATAATGACTGGTGGCCATTTCCAAGTTGTTACGCCTGCTTTTTGCAATACCTTTACACGTGCTCCATCTTCGTCTACATCAGTAACTTGTCAGAGATAAAATCTACTTTCATATTGAACAATAACAAAGTCCTCTGCTTGTATACTAAGGGCAGTAACTTGATCACAAGAACTGTTTGTTTCGGTAAGCAAAGCATGGCCTTCTGTTTCTGCATCGCTTAAGGAAACATTTTCTGTGTTGTCGTCGCTATCAGCTAATTCAATGTTAACTATTGAGGAACTACTAAGCAGTGCTGTAGCTTTCACGCTTTTTTATTTTCTTATAACCCTTCTTGGGGTCCTTTGTATTGCCAATACCATTCTTACAGGCATCATATGTGGATGGCAGTTGCATGTCCAAACTGCTTGAATTGGTATTAACAGTAACATCTCCAGCGAGGATGCTTTTTCCTGGAGGAACATTTACTTTTGTGCGCCTGGTTTTCTTCTTTTCTGTAATTTCTTTTCATTTTTCTTTTAATCGTTCCAGGAAAACCTAGCTTACCGATTCAATAAGTTTACTTTCATAAATAATCTGGTTTGGAAGCCTGTCAAGAACTGGTTGGCGATTCAACGGATAAGTTCCTGTTTTACAAAATCCGGCAATAAGATCTCTGGGGCCATTGTGCAATCGCTCCATTAATTTTTTTATAAGTTGTGGAAATTGGTTTAGGTTTTTGCAAACACCTTCCTCCTGCAGCAGTATTCTTCCATTCTTCTAAAACTTCTCGCCATTTTACTTTCAGTGGACGACAAAACGCAACGTCTAAGGGCTGTAATAAATGGGTTGCATTACGAGGAAGTGCAATAAATTATATATCATGTAGTTCACAAGCTCGAAGAACATGCAAATTAATATGAGAACTCAAGTTGTCTCCAATTAATACCTTTGTTCCCCCTTGCCGTCGTAGAATAGGAAGCATTTGTTGCATAAACCAGTCATGAAATAACGAGCACCTACAGGACCACCTTCAGTCTATTTGATATAAATTTGCTCCGCCTTATAATTTATATATAAAGATGCAATTTTCCCCTCAGCACTACCACATACCATAATCGAAGTACAAGCTTTCGATGAGTTTCTAATTTGTTCTGGGTATTTTAAACCTCCTTTTGTTATTACTTTTTTACTGCCAGAATCATCAACAAGATTGGTTTCGTCATAGTTCCACAAATTGGCAGCAGGAATTCCAACCATTTCTTTTGCTAGGTTATCAAAAAAGCTATTAATTACAATTTTATTGTTTGATGCACGTGAATATGTAATGTTTTTAGCTCTTTGCAGAGATACTATTTTTGAATGCCGTTATATAAAGGAGTTAGCCCATTCGACTCCAGGTAAATTATTAGTAAAGCAGGCTACACTTCGGCCTAACCTATCTAAATAAGACTTAGCAATTAACCTTAAATCAAACATTGTCAAAAGGAAACCATATGTAGCCATGACAACAGAATAATTTACAAAACGATGTTTCTTCTCGTCTGTAAAAACTTTGGAACGCCCAACACCTTTTTATAAAATTCTTTCAATTTTTTTACCCATAAAGTGTTTTGATGTATTCCAAATTTTTTTGACGCTTTACGTATGGACATTTTAGTTTCTTTTATTTGCTGCAAGGCATTTTCTAATGTGTCCTGAGTATAATTCTTGTAATTCCTAGAACCTAATGTACGTTTGTACATCCTCGGCATTTTGGACACATTAAAAGCAGATTTATACGGAGTAATATCCACAACTAAAAGAATACAAATTAATATCTACCTCTGTAACATAAGAGTTGAAAATAACTTTGTGACAATAATTTTTGTCACAAAGTAGCACCAGAAAGTGCTGTTTTTGCAATCAAAAGCAAAAGTTCAATACTAGGGGTTTTCACCTAAAAATTTTCAATTAGCCAACAGAGACCACAGTCAACTATGATTCGGTTTTAGTCAAGTGGCACTCGTGTTCGAGGTACAAAATATAACGCATAACCTGTATGCAACAGCATACAGTGCACTCACCAGTTAACTCTGAATATCTTAAAGTACTGGAACATTTACAAAATTAAAACTTGCAGATAATATAGAGCTAGTCAATGCACAATAAGGAACATAAATAAAATTGGCATAAGAATTTAATTAAGTAATCAAAGGTACACAGAAGTTATACTACCTGGCTTTTTGCTAGTTAGTGAGGCAATAAGGAATCTGCCAGCACTACCATTTTTCGCAGCAGTAGATTCATCTGAACGTATCGAATATCCTGCTAAACAAGTGTAGAAGTGTACTAATATGTAGAAATCACATAATTGAAATACAGTGGGCCGCCCATTACTTCCATAAACCATAGACGCAGAAACTCAACTTAATGTTCAACACTAGCTACATATAATCTTACAGGAGCCATCGGAAAGGTGATTCTACAGGTTCCAGAAGGTTCCTAAAATAGCTGGCATACCACAAAGGTGGGACAGCTAAATACAACAATACAAATACGACATTATTGTATATAAATACTGAAGCATAAATATTGCTGGGATCCTAAAACAGAGTAGAGTTAGTAAAGATTTTGCCACTAGGATGTACCTGTGGAACTGCAAAGGGAGTTTAAAAATTCATATCACAACGGAGTCGGAAAATACTACAGACAAATCATTAATCAAAACGTAGATAATCCAACTATACTAACTGTAGCTGCCAAAACCCTATTATAAAAGCGATGCTTGCAGCAACATTCCTACAACGCCTCGCCTTCACCATCAGACGATTCGGCCATAAAAGTTCCCGAAATTTAATAGCAAACCTCTACTACCACACGCAGGTTAAAGTTATCAACATAACTAATACGAAATATAGCAGATAGCATGAAGATCTGAATAAGGAAAATAAAATCGATAGGAAATGTTGAAATATACAAAACCAGTGGTTTCAAGTTGTACGGATAAAATATCTGCTTAATTGTGTTGGAAACAGACCACTCTGTTTTGCACACAGGTCAATGCAGCAAACAATTAGAACACCCCCGCATAATGTGTCACTTGTATTTGCATCCCTATCTTTCCTAAAAATTTTAAAACCGCTAATTTTAATTTCGCTGTTTGAAATATCACTTCTAAGCTATGATTTCATTATAATTATTAGTTTATAACTGACACACTAAACACTACATATAAAATTTTGAATTTTCGTTTGTAATCCTCCAATATTTTGGTAGTATACTGGTAATGGAATTAATTCACTTTTTTTTTATTGTTTCTTTAATATTTGTTACTATTTCAAATGACCAATTTTGATAAATTAAATGACACCACTTTTACCTTTTGTTGGCGATATTTAAGTGGTTGAATAGCCTTCTAAAAAAATCTATTTTTGTATGATCTTTGGACATTTTGTATTTTGTTAACGATGTAGCCTTTTTAATTTTTGGAACCCTACTAACAGATTCTTGATCCAAAAGCATAAATTTCAAACGTCTTGATTTTGCAGATTTCCTTCCAACTCTAATAACCTTTAAAACTTCATTCTCCTTATTGCCAGCCTTTGTTACAATTGATTTAACAATATTCATATGTGAATTTATATGTTTCCAAAATCACTGAACCGGATTCTGAAACATTGTACAGCATAAGATTCCTGCTCCTTGTAATGTGTTCTTGAATTTCATGACTCATAGACTCAATTAGCGTTAAATTCTCTTCATTTAAAACATTAATTTTATTTGGCAAATTACATTTTTAGTTTCAACACTTGCAATCCATTTAAAAAGCAAGGGAATATGTTTCAATAGGTTCAAATACTCTTTACAAAAGAGTTTTGGTAAAAAATCTGCACGAAGTTCTGCAGATGTTAACTGAATACATTTCTCAGAAACACGAAATACTAGGTGACAACAGCTTATAATTTTTTCTTTATCAATCCATATTTTTGGGCAAAAACTGCATGAATTTATCATCTCTTATTTTTGGAAAGTATCAAGTGAATTGGAATTTTTTGTCGAATTGCCTTCTATAAACACCGGAGATCACTTTGTTGGGTCCTGATTACCATATATTATAGTAATTTATAATTTTTATTTGCCTAATAACATTTTTATATACTGAGATGAATTGGTATATATTCACACGTTAACATAACCTAACAACAATTTTGAGCGTATTGTTTCACTATAACCTACACCAATGACGATGCCTTTTATGTGCACTTGTGGTTACCTCGTTAAATCGAAATATTAGTTTGTGCTTTTGAAAAGTTGTTTCATAAAAATTTGCTTAATCATGCTTAAATTATTAATCAATTTTAAGATATTATTTTGTATATACTATTAATAAACTATGAATGTAAAAAGCAGTTACAACGCAATTTATTTGTTTCAGGAACAGTTTTTGTAAAGCGTGAAACCTCTAAGGCAGTTACACCTTTAAAGCCAACCAACACAGGGGTAATGAAAGAAAATACAACTTCTGCTAATGAAAACCTATTAACTATTCTTATGAATAGTGGTAAGTGTTTAAATCTTTAATTTTTTGAACACAGTTTTGTCAGTTTACAATTTTTTTTGACCTTAGTATTTTTGTCTGTTTTATTTTTTATTGTTAGTTTTATTTTGCAACCACATACACACATACAGAGCCTAACTGCTAATATAGGTATAAAGTATATTCAAATTTACATGAGATTAAATTTTTTCTGGGGTGTCAAATGCGTCTCAAATTCTAAAGCCAACCCTTACTCTGGTGGTTATTCCAATCCTGGTGCATCTTTCATTTTAAGGTGGTGTCCAGATGTCTTCTTGTTTGGTTGGCAGTAGCTATCCTATCGACAAAGCGCCGGTATTTCGTGTAACGCTAGAAGTATAAGGCATGAAAAAGAAAGGAACTGCTTTTCCGACTATCCAAACTCTACGAAAAACTTCTACACTTATGGAAAGCCGGTTGTAAAGTCTGCTTGTTTCGACACATTGACTTCCACAAGCCACCCTCCCAACCGCCAAGATAGGTTAATATTATGACACAAATTGGTGGACACAGCTGCACGTTGAGCATGGGAACTGCAATCTTTGTGGTTTCTCAAACCACAAATCATAAATCAATGTCCGGACTTACGTGAGAACTAAAACTTTGTGTGGTTTTTATGTGATGGACGGTTGTCTTGAGACTAAGACAGGTCTACCAGAGGAAAAATTAAGATAGAGGTAAGAAAAGGTAGAGTTTTAAGATAAGCATCCTAGAGAGGAAGTAGGGCGTAGAGAATATCCCTATTAAGACAGATTGGTCTAAAGGACCACCTGCACTGTTAATGATAAGATAGGTCATATACCACAAGATAGATACTTAAAAACAATTAAGCTGCTAATGAGACCCATGCAGATTATCTTCCCACAGAACGCATCCACTGCGATAACAAAATCAAATAAAGATATCATAATCAGTGTACTCACACAACAATTTCAAAGGCATAATTTCCATAAACACAGCAGTAATTATATGATAAACATTTAATTGAAGATAAAAATGAGAAGTTTTTAATTCAGCAACTACATAAGGAATAATATTTGAAGCGACACCACCTCACATGGATCTGCAACTAAACCATCGATGCCGTTGCCCTCGATTATAACTGCACGTTCAGCAACCAACCTCCAAGTTGAATCGTACTTTCCTTGATGGCAATCTGCTATCCAATTCTCTCGTCCACCAAATTACGGTACTTCCAAACCTTAGATTTTATCTACGGATCCAACTAGCTTCAGTACACTTCTTGGTAAGTTTTCAAACCGTCAACACAATTCTACAAACCACACGCTTACAAACAGCGTTCAACCGTCGGTAATTTTGGAAACTCCTCCGATAACGTCCCCTATTTCAACTCAAAACTCGCAGCTATGCACCAACCGTCTTCAAATCTAAGAAAATTTTCAAAACAAATAAACAATTTACTACGAAAATATACAACGGATATTAAAATTGTCCGAAACCCTTGCTTCAACCGACACAAGTTCTACACTCTAAAGCATGCCTTCAAAATACAAATATTCAAGTTGTCTTAGTCTAACTCACATACGAAAATTTTCTATTTCTTTCTTTGTAATTTTCTATATTTCCTATTCCTACTACCCGTTCGCTGCATCCTAGTCTAACCTGTATTCAATATCTCCTTTCCCTTTTTACTCCTTGTTTACAATCGCGATTACCCTAACTAGCATTTTTTTTCTCTCAACTATCGTTTATCCCTCTTCTATATATAAGATCCATTAATCTATCTCCGTCCCTCCTATGCAATCTTGTCTATAACCTCAATATCTATTCCCTACTCCACATTTCAATCGATGTTTATACACCTATGCTGCACCTCACTTGTACCTATAAACATTAATCTTTCTTTCTCCCACAGTTTCTTACAAAGTCAAACAAACTCTTAACATATGATATCTTTTATCCCACTCTAATTCATGCTAAAATAATCTTTCTTTATCTTATATCGATCCCTGCCTGTTCCACCCGTCACTACCTTCGCAGAAAATAAATGTTATTTGAGAACGTCCTCTGTCTGCCTACCGAGAAATTTAGCAACGATTATTTTATTTACAACACTTCAGATAACTTTCAACCCCACCAAGTAATCAAGAAAACCTTGAAATAAACTACTACTAAGAACTTGTTTTTAGCAATATTTGTTTCGCTTTTGCTATAACTTACAATTTATACAAATGTTAAAGTTTCCTACTAAAATATGATAAAGATGCATGCAAAAAGTATATTTACACTTAGAATATCTGTTAATCGTTCACCCTCCTTGATAACGATCTTAAAATTATTGATTTCTACAGTAAGAAAATTGAAAGCTTTTTGGGCTCCCATACCTACATTTTAATCTAAATAAGATGCATGTGTTTACACTGCACATTAAAGATCTACATTTCTTACCCCTACTATTTGTAATTGGTATTTACAATTGCTCAAAAATAAAGCAAAATTAACTTAGAAATCTATTTTAAAAATGCAACTTTCAATACTATAATTATGAAAAACATTTTAAAATTTTAAGTAAATTGTATATACATGTGGTACCCTGCCATAAATAATTAGCTGACTTATCTACTCTATTTCATCTTATAAATACACAGAAATATATATATATGCCACATTTATATTTTTTTACTTATAATATTTTAATATAAATTATACTCAACATTAGTTTTGTTGGGTGTTAGTTTTGTAGAGTTGTGCTAAGGACTAGGAGGCGAGAAACATGAACTAGACTCTGCTTCCGGAAATAGACAAGTACGAGCTTATAGCCAGAGCTACTAAGAAAATCTGAATGTCTCATACTATTGCTTAAATTGAACAGTTCAGTTTAGTTCCTTGTTCAGTGTGTTGTGATTTTTTTGTATTAGTGTGGATTTTTCTGCTTAGTTCTTAAAGGGAGATGTACGAGGGCGGTTCCTTAAGTACTTAGTCTCACCGCCCGATAGCGCCACCATAGCAAGAGAAATTTACTATAGTGTAGTACATTCTCGTAGACGGCTACTGTCGAAACTTCAGCCGAATCGGGCTCGTAGCTTTGTTTTGACCGCGTGTGGAAGCAGGCGTGTCTGCGGATTTTAGAATAATGGAAAAAGAGCAATATCGGTCGGTGAATCGTTTCTTGTTTGTGGAAGAGAAATCGCGCAGCGAAATCAAAGAGCGTTTGGATACTGGGTACTGTTACTTTTCTCCTTCGATGGCAACCGTCAAAAATTGATTTAATGAGTTTTAACGTGGTCGCACGTCGTCTTTTAATGATACACGCTTAGGTGCCCCGAAAACGGCTTTCACGGAGAATAACATGACAAAAATCTACGATCTCGTATTGGCAGACCTTACATGTGTTTTTTCCAATGCTCCACCTGAAGGTACTGCATTGACCAAAAAGCGAGTTTTTTACCTGAAAAATTTTGAATTTTGTCGAACCCTTGTTGTTCCAATTAAGGTGACAACACACACGGGACCTCCATTTTACCTCTCATCTGAACGAAGGCGTATTTTTGTGAAAAATGCTCTTCTGACATTTTTTAAACGGGCCGTGTCGGGATTCGAACCAGGGACCTTGGGCGTAGTAGTTACACGTATACCAACTGCGCCATGGAGCCGCTTCGTATTGGCAGACCGCCTATTAAAGATGCTCGAGATAGCTGAGACAGTAGGCATTTCAGAAAACCGCGTGGGTCATCCTGTATGACATTTTGGGCATGAGAAAGCTGTCAGCGCAATGGGTGCCGCGTTTACTCACTCCGGACAACAAACGCAACCGCCTAGCCACGGCCAAATGGGCCGAATTGAGGTACAAACTGCTGTCTCATCCACCGTATTCTTTAGATTTGACCCCGTGCAACTTCTTTTTGTTTCCAAACTTGAAAAAGTCACCCGCCAGGCAGAAATTTGAGTCGAATGATGAGGTCATCGCCGTCACGAAGGCCTACTTTGCAGAGCTCGAGATAACGTATTTTTCAGACAGGTTAAAGAAGTTTGAGCATCGCTGGGTCAATTGGATCAAGCTAAAAGGAGACTATGTTGAGAAATAAATCGCCACTTTTCCAAAAAATTTGTTTTTCTTTTCTAGGCCAACTACTTATCACACCACCCTCGTAGATAATAATATCAAAATTACTAACTCAGAAACTGTAAGGCTAATAGTACTTTCAATAATTTATGTTATGTTTTGACATAAAGAAAAGGCGCCCTCCTAAAATATTAATCTTAAATTCATACTAATCCTTAACTTCCTTCAAATATAGCAAATGCATACAAAACTCACTTGCTTAATAGATTTTCTTTAATATTTTTACAATAGATTTTCAAAAAATTTACAGAAAGGCTATAATTTTATTTAGAATTTATAAATTTTTAATGGTTCAGTGTTACACATCTTTCATTAACAACTAAGGTAATGAGTACATATATGTTTTTAGAATTCTAGGCCTACCCCGAACTTGGTATATCGTTTTAGTGTAGTTATTTTTAAATTTAAACATTTTAAAAAGAAACAATTGCTTTATCTAAAAAATGGCTAGTACAAGTAATACAAATGTAGACATGACCTTTGTCATATAATGTTGCAACCCATTTGAAAAGTCTTTGGCCAATTCAGGACTGGATGTTTGAAGTAAACTCTAAGAGAAAAGGTGGGATGAAAATTTGTGACAGCAACACAAAACAACTTTCAAAAGATCAAAGAAGTTTAGAAACCTTAGAAGAGCATTCACAGGCGGATACATATTTTTAATAGAACAGACTTATCACTCAACTATCTGAACAAATCTGTTTCAAATATTGAAGAATCTATGATACTAAAAAAGCGAATACATTTTCCAGGTTATTGTCAAGGAAAACTACAGAAGGAAACTAAAAAACTAACTCAGGGATTGTTAGGTGCAGCAGTTAAAAGTGAAAAATAACATAATCCAGATTCAGAAATTCTTGAACAATTGAATAAAAATTTTAAAAATATTAAAAGTAGAAATGAGCAGTTCATTATTTTAACTGCACTTTCTAAAAGTTGGACGTGTAAAAGAATACAAAGTGAGTTCAATGTAAGCAATAGAATGGTTAGGATAACCAATGTCATAGTTAAGGAAAAAGGTATAATATTTATTCATGATCCAAAGCCTGGCAAAACACATCAGCAATCTGTAGTTGATACGGTTAAACAATTTTATAAGTGATGATGTAAACAGAATCATGCTTGGTAAAAAAGACTATGTGTCAATAAAAATAAGTAGTAAAAGAACTCATGTTTAAGAGACTAGTGTTAATGAATTAAAAAAAAATATACGAGCTTTTTAAGAAAGAAAATTTATCAAACAAAATAGGGTCTTTTAAATTTGCTGAGCTGTGGCCAAAAAACCATGTATTAGCAGGTGATAGTGGAACCCACTCAGTTTGTGCATATACTACACACCAAAGCATAAAACTTATGGCTGTTGGAGAAAAGCTGGATGAAGTAAAAGTGGACGATTATACCAAATCTTAGTGATTATAAAGTAGGTTTGTTACACATAATGTGCTCGGTCAAAACTCTATACTGTTTTAAAAGAAAAACTTTTGAATAGCTTTGAAGACGCTATGGTAAAAAATATTACACATAAACCATGGATTTTGATTTGGGTTAACAGGTGCAATGTTAAGACTGTTACAAAAAGTGTTGAAGATTTTGTGTTTTTTTTTTGCAAACACCTCATTATACTTTAAAAACACTAATTTATAGCTTGCCAACAATCAAAATACTTTAATTTCCTCAAGGAAGATAAAAGAAAATGAAGCTGTTGCCAGTTTAGACTTTTCCGAGAACTATTCCTTTGTTGTCCAAGATGAGGCACAATCTTTTCATTGGAATAGCAATCAAGCAATTGTACGTCCCATTGCAGTACATTACAATTAGCAAGGAATTATAAAATATAAAAGTTTTGTAATTATTTCTGAATGCTTACATCATGATGCAGTAGCTGTTCACTTATTTCAAAAAAACACTGATCTTCTATCCGACAGCTGATGTTCTACCTTTCTTCTAGAATATATTTTACTTGTCTGATAGTTTAGCAGCGCAGTACAAAAATAGAAAATATTTCATTAATACCTCTACCAACACGAAATAGACTTCAAAGTAGAGACTGCATAATACCTTTTTGTTACATTTCATGGGAAAGAGGCATGTGATGATCTGGAAGGCATATTCAAATAATTTGTAGCAAGAGCCAGTCTACAAAGACCATACTTGTATCAACAATGACACCGATCCAGCAAATCAACTAGAGCTAGGAAAATATTCATAACATGCAGGTTATGTACTATATAGATAAAGACTACACTGAAGCAAATCTACTCCTGCAAGAAGCTAAACCAATAAAAGGCACACAACAGTACCACACTTTTATTTCGCACAGTGAAACTGAAGTGAAAACCAAGATTTATTCATTGAGAAATGAAATTTTTGTTCATGAAGTAGTTGAAGGTGGTACAACATTAATAATGAGAGATATCAATAACATGTAGCATGTAAATATGAACAGCATTGGTGGCTTGCAAATGCCTTGTCAAAGAACTTTCAAAATGAAGAGGCGGTGTAAATTTTTTTTTATCTATCAGACCCAGCTCTGTCATTTGTGTCCCCAAAAAACCCAGACACTTTGAAAGTGCACAAGAATCAAATACTAACTAAAGTTGACCCAACAACTATAACTGGTCAGACCTACACTTTATCAAAAAAGCAAGTGGTCACTGTTACAAGGAGCCTACATTCAAGAAAGTTTTCACGGTAAAAATTTTGCTGCACATTTTTACCTGAACACGTCTCATAAAGTAGTAGTTTTCAACTGCCTGATTTAACAGAGAAAAACCAACACGATCAAACGTTAAATATCTAGTAATCTCGTTTACTGAATGTAGTTATAAAAATGGTTTTCCGAAGAAATAATCACAGAAATCCCATATATAATAGAAATAAAATTGAGCAGGTGTATTGCCAAAATAACACAACTGCTTTAGCTAATTATCATTAAACTAGCAGCCTTCAAGAAATTCTTAATTAGTAAAGATTACTTGTCTAGATAAGGAAACCATAAAGAACATAGAAAAGCAAACTCGTAAATTCAATAAAGGACAAGCACAGTTGGCTGACTAACTAAGCAAACCTGAAATAGTAGTGCAGCAATCCATAAATTCCAATGAATAGAAACTTAAATTAATATTATAGTAAGGAGGCAGTATATTTTCAAGTATAAAGTGAAACTTAACAACGAATTTAGCAAAGTAAACTTGAATTTTTCTAGATTTGTAAACAATCACTTAAGAAATAGTTAAGAATTTGCACAGTCTGCATCTATCACAATCTGATCTAGGTCTACATCTACCTCCTTTTTCCTATCTATGCTTGTAATATATGCCATACTATTCCCCAAAAATGCTTTAGAACATATTCTGCCCTTCTATTTCTCACTGTTGTCCAACTATTTCTATAACTTATTTGTTATTAAGTTTGTCTGTCCATACTATCATCTTCATACATCTGAAGCACGGCATTCTAAAAGGCTTCTACCGTTTTTCTGTCTGCTTTTCCTACTGCTCGTATTTCATAGGCATACTGTGCTGTACTCCACACATATGCTTTCAACAATTTTCTTCTTGTTTCCATGTTTGTTGTCTTTCATCATAGGCGCTGTTCTTTCTTGTTAGATGCAGTTCGTCCGCTTTCTATTGTTTTACAATTATATACCCTATTTCTCCGACATTCAGTGGTTGTGAAGGAGGGCAAGCAGCCTGTGGCTGCCAAGTTTTCCTAGCACTTGAACATTTGCCGATTTAATATTTTTTCCAATATATCTTTTCGCACAGTCAACATTAGTTGCAGATATTTCACAACCAACACCTGTAGTTGTCTATAATAATCATCAGATTTATCTGCGTTTATTTTTTCGTTATTAGGTTTTCTGTCTTAAAACTGGTTGGGCACGTGCTTGCACTTATTTATATTCTAAGCTAGCCTACACAGTTCCCTCGCACAGCCTATATACAGATCGGTTCCCCTTCTATTGTTTTATAATTTTATGCCCCATTTCACTGAGATTCAGTGAAGGGGGTTAAGCAGCCTGTGGCTGCCAAGATTCCACAACACATAGACATTTACCGAATTAATAGTTTTCCCGTAAATCTTTTCACACAATTAACATTATTTGAGAATATTGCCCAACCAATACTTGTAGTTGCTTATAATAATCATAATGTTTAAGTACAGTTACTTTTTTCGTCATTAGTTTATGCATCTTGGAACTGGTTGGATGCGTACCTCCATTGATTTCTATTCTGAGCTAGCCTACACATTTCGCTAAAATTCCTACAGCCTACACCTTTCACTATCTGTGTGCAGTAGTCTAACCTAGGTCTGCCTCTACTTCTCTTTTGTCCTATCTCTGCTTTTAATATATTCCGCACTATTCCCTCATGCCGTAGTATGTGGCTTGTCCGCTTCTCCTACTGTCCACGCTTCACAGCCGTACAGTGCTGTGCTACACACAGACGTTTTAAGCAATCTTTTTCTTGTTTCTATGTTTGTTGTCTTTGAACACAGTGGTTGCTTTTTTTGTTAAATGTAGCACAACCTTGTGCTAATCTTTGTTTTATATCTTTTGCGCTTTTCCCATCTTGCGTTATTTAGCTTCCTGGGTAGCAGAAATCCTTAATCTCTTGAAAGTTTTTGTTGCCTATTTATATCCTTGTTTTGATTTATTTTCCCCTTCTTTGTATACTAGTAGTTTAATTTTATTTTTGTTAATTTTCATACCATATTTCTCTGTTAGAACCGTTTCCATTTCATTAAGAGCAGCTTCTGACTCTTCGTTGCTAGATGCTAATACCTCTGTATCATCTGCAAATCTAAGCATATCAATTTTTTGTCCCTGCATAGTAATTCCAAATGTCTTCCTACATTTGACAGTTGTTTGCGCAACAAGTGCGATATTTAATTAAATTTGGTTTTACCATTTATTTCAAATTAACTGAATGCACGCGCGGTCGAAAACAAGACAATCCACGCGTGTGTTATCAGTGACCGTCGAGCCTTTGAAAGTGACCGTCGAGCCTTTGAAAGTGACAGTCGAGCTTTTAATAGGAACAGTCGAGTTTGAAAGTACCTGTTGAGACGTCAACTTCGCGAATCCGGGGGAAGTGCTCTCGAACCGTCCAATTGTTTAGTGCGAGTTGTTTCTGTTTCCTTTCCTTTTCTTTCCAAAATACCCTCTTACAGCTCAAGTGATAAAACTGGACCGCTGCCGCTATCAACATCGGTAAGTCTTTGACTTTTGTTTACGTTTTTCTGCTATAAACTGTTCAAACATTTACGTATTTCCATTCGGATTTTGTCCTAACAATGCACGACTGGTCCACTAACTTATCGAAGGAAAAATATTAAATTTACTGCCGTGCGCTGTTATGCATATCCTACAACAGTATTCATTGCATCTTCAAAGTACAAGTTAAAAATTAATGGGGATAGGGCATATCCCTGTCTCACCCCTTTTCAAATGTTTACTTCTCTATGTTCCTGCTCTAATTCTATTACTGCTGTTTGCGCTTTGTATAAGCTATGTTCTTTTCGTCTATCCCTATAACTCATTCCAATCTTTTTGAGTATTTCAAACATTTTATTCCATTTTACATTGTCGAATGCTTTTTCCAGATCTACAAGCCCTATATACCAGTTTTCTTTTTTCTCGATTGTTTTCTCCATTATCACTTTCAAAGCTAAAATAACCTTCCGTGTTCCCCTATTTTGCCTAAACCCAAATTGGTCTTCTCCTAGTATTTCTTCAGCTCGTTTTTCCATACGTCTTTGCACAATTCTAGTTAATATTTTTGACACGTGTGCTGTCAAACTTATTGTTCGAAAATTTTCACATCATCCGCGCCTTTCTATTTTGTTATAGTTACTATGTCTCGTACATATAGCTTACAAGTTGAAAGAGATGTTCTGCTACTGCTTGTCCAGCGGCTTTTAGAGTTTCTTCTTAAACCTTATCTGTACCCGGCGCCTTACCATTTTTCAGAAACTTAAATGCTAATTCAAACTCATCTCTAAGTACAGGATATCCCAAGTCATCATTTTCATGTCTGATTCCTATTCCAATGCTGTTAGTTCCTCTCCTGTATATAAATTCTCTATATATTCTTGCCATCTACCCACTTTCTCTACATTTTCTATAATGACGTTTCCTTGTGCGTCCCTTATATTTTTGCTATACGGTTTTATATCCCTAAAATTGATTCTAATTAGTTTGTATGCTTCATCTGTCTTTTCTACTTTCATCTTAGTGTGCACCTTTTGCACTTTTTATGAATCTATTGTTCTTTAGCTTTTCTGAATTTGCAAATAATTTTTCAGTTTATGGTTTTGTATCTCTGCCTTCCTGTTTCGTCTGATTTATTTTTGTATTTTCGTGTTTCTTCTATTAAATTCAGGATATCCTTTGTCATCCATGGTTTCTTATTTTCTTTTTGTGTATACTCCAGAATATCTCTGGCCGCCATGTCTATGCTGGATTGAATGTTATTCCATTCTGTTTCTACTTCGTTAGTATCAGATATTTTCCCGATATCTTTCAACAATTCGTTTGACTTTTTTTCGAATTTTTCTTGAATATCTTTATCTTTTAGTTTCTCAAAGTCAAAGTGCCTTTTTCCGTTTCTTTTTTTTTTAATTTTTAAATTTAAGTGCGGCTTTCATAATTACGATGTTGTGATCAGTGTCTATATCTGCTTTTGGGTAGCTTCTACAGTCTTTTACTTGATTTTTAAACCGTTGTCTAACAGGAATGTAGACTATTTAATATCTTCCTATATCTCCTGGCATCTTGCACGTATATCATCTTCTAGCATGATGTTGAAATAATATGATTGTGATGATTAAATTGTTCTTGTCGCAAAATTATACCAGCTTATTTCCCTTGTCGTTTCTTTTGCCAAAACCATATAAACCTACTACCACTCCTTCCCTATCCTCACCTACCACTGCATTAAAATCCCCCATAATTATTAAACTTTCATGTTTTTTTGCGTATCTTAATATGTCTTCGATATCTTTGTAAATCGCTTCTACTTCTTCGTCACTGTAGCTAGAGGTGGGCATGTATACTTGTATTATTACTGTGTTTACTGGTTTAGATTCTAATCTAACAATGGGTACTCTTTCGTTCCTTTGTAAGTAATTTTCTACACAGTATCTTAGCTTTTCTCGCATAACTATCCCCAACCCAAATTTCCTTCCTCTGCTCCTGAATGAATTACCCTGAAGTCTCCACTCCAAAAATCCCCCGCCTCTGGCCATCGAACTATGTTTAGTGCTAACCTATTCATTTCCATTTTTAGGTTTTCTAGTGTACCTACTAGCTTCATACTTCTAACATTCCACGTTCCGCCTTGCAAAATGTTCCCCACTTTTATTCTGGACTTTCCGATTGCATCCTCCCAAGTAGTCCTTTCCCGAAGATCTGAATGCGGGACTATTTTAACTCCGGAATCTTTTACCCCAGAGAAAATGCAGTGGGCATTATTTAAAAATACAAATGGTAAAGCATAATAGCCCCATCAGAAGCTCATAAATTTTAAGCATAAGCAACGCACCTTGTATTCCAATATGAGTAGCAATGTATGCAGAAACAAAATCACAGAAAGGTTATAGATGAAATTGCTACAAATTTAGAAATTATGGGTGCCAGAGATCGATATTATGTTGTGCAGAATGAATGCTAACTTGTGCAAAAAGCAATCAAAAATTTGTTTGAAAAACACGATAGTGTCTTCTCTGTACTATACTCCAACATTTAAACAATACTTTCTAGCTACTAAATGTTTGATCATTTATGTTATATGGTGCAGAACTAGTACCAACAACTACCAAAAAAAAAGAGAAAATCATCAGGTAGAGTGGGAAAGAAATGGCATTTCTCTATATACACCAAACTATTAACACTTATGATCTCGGTGTTTTTAGTGCGAGGAAACTATATTAGCTAAGGCAAGTTTTAGTGTTTAAAGTAAGAAAAGGTTAACAATAACAATGTTTAAGCTACTGAATTGCTTTAACCACAATAAAAACTTTGAGCCACTGTAACTTCTGCAACCTTTGGGTGTTGGTGGTGGTGCTATTTGATGTTAAGTTAGCACTAGCAAGTGCAAGAAAAATGAAAGAAAGTGTATGGGGTGCTGATGCAGCTTGGGGCTCTTAAGTTTGATCTACCATCTATTTCCCTATTTTAAAGGTGCTAGCTATGCGTTTAATCGTACTATGTGTTGCAATGCTACTACTATTAGATGCAACAAAAAGATTTAGGAGAAATAGAGTGAAGGCAGGTTTAGCCTTAGACCATAACCTGTGCCCTACTGTATCTATCCCATTTGTTGGATGTTACCTATGCTGCTAGTGATTCTGAGATGCATTGCTAGCACTTTTTTGGTGCAATAAAAGAACTTAAAACAACTGTGGTGGGGAAAGGCATAAGTTTGATCCACAGGTTTTGAATATCTTCACCATTCCTTTCGTGCTATAAATCTTGGGTAGTGGTATTATGAGGTGAAATATTAGTGCTATCAGATGCACAAGAACTAAAAAGGATGTGAAGCAGGGCTGGACTTGCCTTGGGACACCAACCTTAATCTGCTGTATTTTCTATATTTTTTAAGTGCTAGTTATTTAGGTGGTAAAACTAAAATGCAATAATTTTTTATAATTGTGGTATGAACTGGCATTACTTTGATTCCTTCTTTTTTGAAGTATAATACGTTCTATAAAGTTTGGTGGCTGCAACCAGGCTAGTGATGCTATGCAGTATAATGTATATATGTTGTAATATACCAAACTTAGAATATACTTACTGTTGAGGAGAGGTGAATTTTACTCTTCTGCTGAAATACTTATAAAAGCAACACTGTAATATTTGTCAAATCAAACAAAATTCGCAAATACATTTACACAATAACTTATAAACCCTGAGAATGAGTGAAAAACATTGTATACAACTATCACTTTTATAGCTTCTCGTAGGCTCTTTTGCTTTCTACATTGTATATTTAGCTACATTGGAATTGGGAGTTTTTTGTAATTCTTGTATGCACAAATATGTTTCTGTTTTAAATTACCTATTGCTAAATACTTAAAGAAAAATGATAATAGTTGCATTTTTTAAATTGTAATGCTTAAAGTTAACTGAATCGGACTATTTTTACAAATAGGTATTTAGGATTTGTGTCAATCGCTTTTTGTTTGCATGTTCTAATGATAAATTATGAAAAGAAAACAAACATTTTAATTGGTTATTTATTTTAGGTGCCCTTTTAGAACAGCTGGTAATGATGAAGCCAGGTACTTTTTTGAAGAAAACTAATTTGGACGATACAGAAAATCAAACAATTTCAGTAGAAGATACACCCTTAACTGCTGCTATGAATAACGGTAAATGCTCAAACTAACTTGATACTTATATATACACACAAAAGAAAACCATCCTGTGATCATTTGTATTTGTTTGAATAAATATAATAATTTCTGAAATCATTTGACCATCCATTTATATTTATTGAAAAGTTTTATAGGTAAAAAGCAGCATTGCCAATTCAATTTTATTTCCAAGTATTTCGATTCTTGTAGAATTTAATGCTCATAACATGCTTTAGTTAAATTAATCACTCAAAAATTATAATAATCGCAATATATAACATGCCCCAAGCAGGTTCAATTCAAATTTTGTTTTAGAAAAAATATATGAATATATTAATAAATATTTGCAATGTAAATCCTTAAATACATAAAAATTGTATTGGTGTTTTAACTCTGTTAAATTTAACTTGGCAACTGCGGAGATTCAACATATCTTAAAGTAACTCTCAAAACAAAAATGCACAAATTTGCAAATTTTATTTCAATAAATGTTAATAAACATGTTATATAGCACAAATTAAATTCTCTTACGTTACCTAATGTTAATAAGGTAAAGCTACTTAACTTAATTGAAATGCGGCACCTCATGATATGTAAGTTAGGTTAATATAATTCTTCAGGCTAATTTTTGTTTTTGTAGGCATTGCCTATGGGTCAATCTATACCAAGTGGTGCAGGAAAAATAAATGTTGTCTGACCATCTCAGAAAAATTTGATATTTACTGGATGAATTCCCTAATATTTGGTAGACTCAAAAATATTTTTAAAAAATGTTTTTGTTTATCATTTAGAAGCGGAGATCATTTTTCTTTCAGGCTGCTAGCGTTTTTCGCTTCAAGCATTTGCAGTATTTTTAATCATTCAATAATGGGTTGCCATAGGGCTTTCAAATAAAAAGCATTTCGTTCAGCACACTCCGGCCTATAAACTAAAACTATTATAACCTAGCTGAGTGTATTCCTTAACATATTTTTAATTGCTCAGTCATTGGTCGCAATTTTAAAAACTCAATATTTGAACAGTATTTTTTCACAGAAGGAGTAATTTATAAGCCTTAATATTTTTTTTCCATTACACTACATAGTATAGTTACCTTTTATAGAGTATGAAAAGTGAGAAGCTTACCCTTAAAAAATACACTACTTTAAGCAACAGATTTTTTGAATTTTCCCATACTTTGACCTGCAATATCTTTGTTAGAGGTCCTGATAAAAATAAAAACATAAAGACTTGCACATTTACTAGATCTTTATCATATCAAACTCTAGTATAAATTTCAACTTAGATATTCAATTGGAAGTTATGAAAAAAATTACAAATATGAATCAAGAATATGTTTTTAACATAGTGATTTTTAATGGAATAAAGTACATCAATTATATAATTTAAACATACCTAGATAATTATTTGTCATTTGTGAGTTGAAAATTACTCAACTAATAACAAATGTTATTATTATTGTATTAGTTTTAAGTAATGTTCATTGAACACCTGAGAAATTTCTTCACGCAGTTTGGGCGTTAGGTTAAAAGCTTTGACACATTTTTAACCGACATCCAAATTTGATCCTTCTCGATTTTCTTTAATAAACCCCTTGGTCCTAGTGGGTGGTAAAATGCAACATTGGTTTTGACAATCGATATTATCAACTTCGGCAATCCACTACTGTTCATGGTAAACACAAGTCACTATGTGTCTTTTTTTTGAAGTATTAGTGATACAACTTTTCCAATTTAAGTTCTTTTGGTTCAGTTCTTCTTTGGGCAACTTTTCTGGTCATATTTATACGATTTCTATTAACTCTCCTCATATATATAATTGCTAAATATTACGTTTACAGGAAAGAAACCTTGTGCATAAAACTCACTGTAAAGCGATCTTATTACCATCGGTGTTGATTTGGAGCATTTTAAGTAGTGTAATTTGTTTGTTTTTAAACTTCTATGTTAATGGATACGTGCAAATAGCTTTAATTAAAATCCGTGGTTAAAGTAGTTTTTCCCAAATTGAAATTCAGTATTCAAATTGTTTGATACTTTAACAATGTAATAATTTAATGGTATAATAAAACCATTTAATAGTGGAATAGTTGTGCTAAAAAGGATTGAAGAGATGAATAATTGCACATAAAAGATAAAACTACGGACCATTGGTTTTTTTTTGCCTGTTCACTAAACACACTACACAAAGACTAAGGTTCGCTTTTCATTGTGAGCCTCAAGTCGGTCTTTGAGAGTTAGATCTTCCGCTTCTTGACCGCTTGAAAGTCTGAAAGCGACTCCTTACAATTGATATTTTCTTTTGGGCTAGCCAGTTACGAAAAACGGTCCGCGATAACATGCCACTTACATATTGAGATTACACCTGGAATTTAAATGTAATAGCTTATAATTTAGCTTTCGAACAGTATTTTTATGGAATTAAATTAATTTTTATAACATAAAACCTTCAAATAAAATATATACGAAAACAACCATATTGACTTGAATTGCAAACAAAACCTTTGCCTGATAATTTTAATAATATTTAATAATTATTTATATAGAACTACTTGTAAATTTAAATATAACCATATTGGCATTTAAGTATTTTACTTTAAAAAAAGTGTTTCAGGCTAATTTGCTAAATCTCAATCCGGCTACATATACTTGGAAATTCAAATCTGCTACGCAAACCTACTATATCGGAGCACATATTCTATCAAGGTGTTTTAATACTAGTGATCTTAGAGTTCTATTTGACTTGTCACTAACGCTTTCCTCTCATATTCATAAAATCGTTAATGGAATTTCTTAAGTATAGAGGTTTTGAAAATCTTGAATCTAACATTGGTCCTGTCTAAATTGAAATATTGCTCCACTATTTGGTCTCCAATATATGAGTGCCACAAGGTCATATTTGAATCTGTTCAGAGAAAAATTCAAAGTTTTTTTATTGTAAAGTTGAACGCATATATCTTGAGCAGGACCGCAGCCATACAAAACTATTGAATGTGCTTCGATTATTTTCCATGGAAACTCAAAGAAATGTAGCAGGACTGAACTTTCTTTATAATTTGTTGCATAATAAAATTGATTCAGCTGAATTAGTGTTCTTTATCAAATTTCACGCACCTCCATCTGTGACATACCTGCACGTTTTATGTAGCTATTGCCAAATCGTCTTTTTATGTGGTGTGCTCAAATTGTAATTATATCTGTCAACACTAACATATATATACACTCATTAAGTCATATATTAAACATGTTGATTATGCTAAAATAGGATTAGATTCTGTATAATTTCTTGTTTTATTGTTTTGTATAAATGAGATTTTAACTGGTTGAAAATGTTTATAAATAAATAAATATCTCAAATGTGAGTTTGTTAACTATAAAAGATGGCCTATCATCAAAACAAGTGTCATTATTGGATGTTTCCCCAAACTGCAGTTTTCTTTTTCTTACTTTTGCTACGTACTTTGCCGTAGCCTACAAAAAAAAACAAAGGTAAGTGATGATCGGGCTCAATCGGTGAGTAAGCGGGGTATTTCTACTACGAAATAAAGGGAGGCCTGAAATAAAAAACTATACTCGCTCTCATTCATAACTCATAACAAAACATAAAAAAAAAACATATAATTAAACAAAATATATTACAGAAATATAGTAGTACTCAAAAATGCATACTCAATAACTACATTGTACATCTAAATGCAAAACCCAAAAGAAAGCATTTTTTTCTACGACGCGCTGTAGTTTTAAGGTCGCTCCCTCATCTTAATTAAAAAAAAAAACAACAGTACAACTCTAAAAGCCACAGCTCCAAGTAAGCCTAGAAACAAATACCTACAAATAAATGACTACAGTGGTCCCCGTAAATACAATATGAATAATCCATATGCACTCACATATTTACAATCATTTTCACTACAAGGCCATTAATTAACAAAATTTCCGATCATAGCCATACTTGTCTTAAATAGAAAATTACCATCGTGAGAATAAGGCTCATACGTGAAGTTCCCACAGTAAAGGATCAGTATATATAATAAAACCCATATAGCAAATAATGGATTAACACTCACACTTGTGTCGAAGCTGATGGGCCTATTAACTCTCCTTAGGGTCGGAGCAGAGTAGCGAGGCCTAGGACGGCGTAGGTTGTGCCATAAAAAGGGGCGGCACTCCCTCATCATTTAGAGCCAAGGTGACGGAACAGTCCCATCCACCGGAAGACACTACAAAACAAAAAAAAATACAGGCAAAGATTAGAACCAGTACAAAAGAAAAGTAAATTTTTTTCCAAATACAAATACTTACCATACAATGGTGTGTGCGACATTCAGAAGAACGGAAACACAAAATAAATTACGACGGCAACGACGAGTAATCGTTGTTGTCTCTAGGACAGAATTTAGTAACAAACAATTCGTTTTCATTAAGCATTCCACGCGGGTTTATCCAATAGTCCGATACCTCATTTCGACGAGTATCTAGGTCGTTGCAATCAAGAAGTACGTATATGCTATCAAAATAGTAAGCTCGCGCGCAGCTAAAACAAGGTACCGCCTATCTAATTTAATATTGGGAATTTTCATTTGGTAACGTAAATAGATTGAAATGCAAATTATTAGGAAGTGTATCATTGTAAAGCGATAAAAGATACAGGAGCATGTTCTAAAGATCTAAGCGGACTCAATTCGAATGAATGATGCATTACCAGAAAAAGATGTATTTTTTTACTTAACCGAAAATAAACGTAACACTTTGTTGACACTATCTTTATAATTTCTACTTTCTGTTAATAAATTTGCTTTGTTCTTAATATCTTCAAATTTGTTTCTTACATCCTACATAACATCAGAAATAGATTTGTCAAGATTAGTCCCATGTAGTAAATTCGACTGCATGTCTTGTAAAAATTTTGCTTGTAATACCGTTTAACAGTTTATCCCGTTATTAAGGCTATTTCATAATCATCAAATTGTTTAGCTAACTTTAAGTTCTAGAAGATATTAAAATATGTTTTTTTCTTTATTTTATAATTTTCATAGTAAAAGACAATTACAATTAAATTTTGATTTTTGAGAATAAGGTATATAATGAGTCGGAGGCTCTAGGCTTGCGTTTCCTGCTTCTGTGCAGTAATCCGCCTTTCGATCTCTGCTTGTATAGTATAGGTTCTTTCTCTACATAAACAAACGGTTCCTTCGGTACATAAACAAATGTGTCATTGCAGATAAAGTAACCTAAACAACTTTATTTGAAAGTATAGTTTCTAAAGTGTATTTGTAATTCTTCTTAATCTTCTTTGGGAATGAAACCACTCATAGTTTTTAAAATCTATTTTATTTACGTTTCGATCCATGACCTAGGATCGTTGTCAAAATAATAAAAACTTCAAGTTTGACGTTTATGACATAAATTGAAGGTTACTTTGATTTATTGATGTTTGAAATATTTGGTTTGAGTACACTAAGCAAAAATTTTTAAAGTTTAAAAGAATGATTGCCTTCAATTTGTGTTGCGACCTGGGATCGACTTTCCTATGGTAGCCAATACGCTTAACGTGAAATCAGCTGATTAATTTTTATTGGTGAATTTTATATAAATTCAATAATTTGGGAAACATTTTTAACATGTTTCTATTTATACAATTGAGAGATTTCTGATTTTATGTCTTATTTTACCGAGATTCAGTGAAGGGGTTAAGCAACCTGTGGCTACCAAGATCCCCAACATTTATAATTTGCCGAAATAATGGTTTTCTAGTTAATATGCTTATTGTTATGTAATTAGTTATTGTATGTATAAATAGAAATCATGTCTGTAGGCTGTATTTCATGTTAATATCGCAAGGAAAACACAGGAAAAACTTGCAATGCTACCTAGATATTGTGGGCATTTGATCTTTATTTGTTATTTTTTTTGTTATTTCTTTTAGTAATGGAATCCATTGTTTACTGAAAGTCACGGATTCGTTTGCAACGCAGTTATTTTTATGTAGGGTTATATAGGCAGCTTCTTTGATTTTGCGTTTTGGTGGTTTTCTTCTTTGTCGATAATTTTTGCATCTTCCCATTTTATTTTATGACTGGAGTCCCATGCATGTTGGCAAATCATGGATTTTTCAAATTTTCTATTTTTTATATATGATTTATGTTCTCTTAATCGAACGTCAAATGGTCTGGAAGTTTCTCCTATATAAAACTTATTACATTCGCACGGTATTTTGTAGATACAGTTTTTTGAATTTTGTATTGCGTTTTTGGGTTTTGTTTTTGTTAATTGTGCTCTTAGTGTATTGTTGGTTCTAAATACTGTTTTAATTCTAAATTTGTTTCCTATTCTTTGAATTTTTTCGGAGAATCCTTTTATGTATGGTATAGAGAGCATTTTGTGGTGTGTATCATTGTTTTTGTTTTCTTTTTCTTTATTTTTAGGGTTTTTATTCATTTCTTTCTCTATTATTCTTTTAGGATATTTGTTTTCTATTAGTGTACATCTGATTAAGTCTTTCTCTTTCTTTAAAATTTCTTCGTTTGATGATATTAATTTTGCTCTATCATACATGGTTTTGATAATTCCTCGTTTGACACATTGTGGGTGGTTTGAATTGAAGTTTAAGTATCTGTTTGTGTGCGTTGGTTTTCTATATACCGATGTATTAATTGTTGTATCGTTTTTGCTAACTAGAATATCTAAAAACGGAAGTTTTCCATGTTGTTCTAATTCATATGTGAATTTAATAGTTGGTTCTATTTCGTTAATTGACTGTATAAAGTTTTAATTAATTCTATATTATGAGGCCAAATAGCATAAACATCATCAACGTATCTCCACCAGATCAATGGTTTCAATTCTTGTGTGAATATCACATCTTTTTCGAATTCCTCCATGAATATATTACTGAAGATTGGGGATAGTGGACTTCCCATTGCCATTCCGAAGCTTTGTTTGTAAAATTGATCATTTATTTGAAAATATGTGGTATTTACGCATAAACCAAGTAATTCCATAATCGATGATATACTTAGTTTTGTTCTTTCTTTAAGATTGCCATCTTTTTCGAGTTTGTTTTTTATAATATTAAGCGTTTTGTTTATAGGGACATTTGTAAAGAGATTTACTACATCAAAGCTTACCATTGTGTGTGTATTTTCAATTTTTATGTTTGATAGTTTTTCTAAAAAGTGTTGGTTGTTTTTAATGAAAGAATCTGTTTTGCCTGCTAATGGATTTATAATTTTTAGTAGAAATTTTGCTAAATTATGGCATGGTGAATCTATTGAGCTTACGATAGGTCTTAGAGGAATGTCTTTTTTATGAATTTTTGGTAGACCGTAAAAGTGGGGTGGTTTACTGTAATGTGGGACTAGTTTACTTCTTTCTTTGTCTTCGAATTCATTTTTAAATTTAAATAGAGTTTTGTATATTTTATTTTCAATTGATTTTGTTGGGTCTGTTTCTAAACTGGTGTAATTCTCAGTGTTCAATAGTTCGTTGACTTTTGTGTTGTAATCGTTTTTATTCATTATTACTGTTGCATTGCCTTTGTCAGCAGGTAGAATTATAATTGAGTTATCGTTTTTTAGATTGCAAATTGCTTTTATTTCGTTATTACTTACATTTGGCTTTATTTTGTGATTCTTTTCTATTTCGATTTTACATCGTATTCTAAATTCGTTTGCTTGATCATCTTCGAGTTGGTTTGCTGTTTTCTCAATACAGCTAATTATTTCAAAGGTTGGTATTGATTTTGGTGTTACTGCAAAATTAAGGCCTTTTGAAAGAATTGATTTTTCTGTGTCGTTAATAGTTCTGTTTGATAAATTTATCACGGTGTTTAGCATGGTGTTCCTGTTTTCTAACGTTTTAGTTTGTGTGTTATTTTTCTCTATAAATAGGTTATTAAATTTCTTTATGTGAATTTCTTTTTGTTTGGAAAATACTGATTCGTAGTAGGTTTTTGCACTAACGAGAATTTTATCAAAATCATATTTTGTTACCTTTATTCGTATGAAATTTATAATGCCCTCAATATCTTGTTTTAATTTATAAATAATGTGTCGGTGGTTTTGTAGTCTTTCCCTCATCATACTGTAACTTGCTCTTTCGAGAATTCTTGATAGTTTATTGCTTGTCTTTCCAAATTTGATTCTAAATCCTTTTGGTATTATTTCGTTGTTTCTGCACTTTATTAGGAATGTATGTTTGTTGTGGTTTGTTTAGCATTCTTCTTAATCTTCTTTGGGAATGAAACCACTCATAGTTTTTAAAATCTAT
This sequence comes from Platerodrilus igneus, assembly GCA_036346225.1. Classification (NCBI taxonomy): domain Eukaryota; kingdom Metazoa; phylum Arthropoda; class Insecta; order Coleoptera; family Lycidae; genus Platerodrilus; species Platerodrilus igneus. The sequence goes on from JARFIW010001228.1 coordinate 834,839, forward strand.
TTTATTTACGTTTCGATCCATGACCTAGGATCGTTGTCAAAATAATAAAAACTTCAAGTTTGACGTTTATGACATAAATTGAAGGTTACTTTGATTTATTGATGTTTGAAATATTTGGTTTGAGTACACTAAGCAAAAATTTTTAAAGTTTAAAAGAATGATTGCCTTCAATTGTATAAATAGAAACATGTTAAAAAATGTTTCCCAAATTATTGAATTTATATAAAATTCACCAATAAAAATTAATCAGCTGATTTCACGTTAAACGTATTGGCTACCATAGGAAAGTCGATCCCAGGTCGCAACACAAATTGAAGGCAATCATTCTTTTAAACTTTAAAAATTTTTGCTTAGTGTACTCAAACCAAATATTTCAAACATCAATAAATCAAAGTAACCTTCAATTTATGTCATAAACGTCAAACTTGAAGTTTTTATTATTTTGACAACGATCCTAGGTCATGGATCGAAACGTAAATAAAATAGATTTTAAAAACTATGAGTGGTTTCATTCCCAAAGAAGATTAAGAAGAATGCTAAACAAACCACAACAAACATACAGGGTGTATTTGTAATCCTAAATTAAAATGAATAGCTTATTATAAGGTTTAATTTATTTTGCGGTACAGCTACAACAGTTCCATGACTCTGACAGCTGATATTTTCATAACAGTACTCAAAAAGATACACAAATGCCTACCGGTATATTTATTATCGACCTGTAAAATATGTAATTTTTAAATTATCAATATTCGATTACAACAATTGGCAACTCTTTGTGTATAGTTCGGATATATAACGTAATATACTGTAGCATACTTTAGTATGCTGTATATGTTACTCTCGCAAGAAGTATTTTAATTAGTAAATAAAAATGCCGAAAATCATGAATGCTAGATATGCTACGTTTAGTTTTATTGTTTTGAATACATATTTCACCTTACCATATAAGTAATGATAAATATACCTTAACATTAGTTATATAACTCAAAGTGAAGTGATACATTGTGCATAAATGTGGGTTAATAGTTTAATGGAGCTAAAGTAAAGTTGCCTTTTCTTACTATCACAATAAAATTCCTAATGTTTTGCACGTATTAGTACTAATACAGTGTAACATTGTTACGGGCTTGTTTCACTTTACGACACGAAGGGGAGGATCGAAGTCTTCAAGCGGCCTAGCTCGAGCCGGAGAGGGGTGGGTCAGGTAAAAGTCATAGATTGGACGTACCAAACAGCCCTAAATTGTAATCGAGTAGACTGAAATTTGGCAATAACGGCAAAATTGGATGGGTGCCACCAGCAATATCATAAAGCCGGGTGTATACGGGATAATCTCATCACTGGTCGAGAAAACTTTCCAAAGCTCAATAATTATAACAAAAATAATTCGCACCGTAGAGTGATCTGACTCACCCTAACATAACTTCCTCGTATAAATGAAATAATACGCATCGACAACTCGACTCTATTAAAGTGCTTCTGAAAGAAATACATTGATTAACACATTAGCAAACTCTAGCACACTTTAGTACGCTGCAAATAAATCAGAATAATAATTCAATTAAGGTTTATCTTAAATTTGAAATATTGAAGCTTAAAAATTCTAAAGACTAGGATGGAAATCTTCTACAAAATATATCTTTCTCTCTCTTAATGGTTACCTCAATAATTTTGGGTTTCAAACATCTGACCACCGCACAGGTCAAAATAACATTAAACGAAATGCACTCGTTGAGTTTTAGTAGCACTGACGTAGAAGCAAATAATAACTTATGGGTCTGGAGTACATGCGTGCTCGATGTTAACGTACGAAACTAGTTTTCACTCAAATTCTATGTTACAACGCTTACCTTACTAGATGAGTCAGGCCACCAGACAATGCAAGAAAAAGCAATAATATTAATTAACCCTCAAAACTACTCCAATTTCAAAGTGGTGTGACAGGCATGCTTCTATATTATTCCCAACTAAAGGAGACAATTACGCCACACGGCATACGTAATTAGTGTCTCTCCTTATCATCCAAACTGCAAATTCCCAAAATAGATTGGTATCTAATATGCTTACATATAATCGACAATCAAAATTGAATGATAAAGTGGACCTACAACAAAATAATTATTTCTCACCCGAACGAAAACACGATTAGTTCCTTAAAAGAAAACTCAGCACTTATCATTGCCATTTTCTACTAAGATAACAAACAATTAAATTATTTATAGCCTGCTGGACTATATTTGTGAACTTTGTAAATACACAACCTCGAGTAAAAACTTGATAACCTGTTAATTCCGCTACAAAAGCGTTAAATTAAGGAGCGAGAATTGTACAACTCTTTTAACCAAGGACTACTTAACATCTAGTATACCTGACCTGGGTTATCCCGCGCATTCATCAAGCTCCACTAGAACTAGCAGGTGCGTTAGAAACAAGGAGTGGGGTAGAAAAATACATTTTTCTGTTCAATTCGGGCGGTTAATATATTATTTTAAATATAGAAAAGGGTTCAGGAGCGGATTCAGGGATTTTGTATATATTATATAATGACAGGTTACTATAAAAATTAACGGAACATTACAACATAAACAAATGAACATTTTAATCTTCTTCACAACTTTGACTTGATTTGGTTATTGTATGCATTAATACTTGTAGTGCACAGGTGTGTTACTATTGCTTATTTATAAGCTTTGGGAATTTCTAAATTCCTGGCGATAACAATAATTTCTGCGTCTTTTACATGGTCCACTTTTTGTATTTCATATAACAACCACTACATCACACACTGCTCCACCTGCAGAAAGCGAGGATCAAAACTTACGAATGTAGTTGCTAATCAATGTTTGTCTCTTGAGATTACGCTCTCTCCCTCTTCTACCCACGATCAATATCCTGTTTTGTTTGTTTTGTCATTAGTGGTTACATTGCACTGTATAGCACCACATATAGCATAGCCAAAAATGAAAATGTACCAAACATAGCTATTCAAAATGTGAGTTAAAGCATTCTAGCATCTCCAGAAAGATTTTCTTAATTTATATTTGTGCATAAATCAGCACTCATATTTACATGTTATAGCACGCCCAATTACGGACTGAGTACCAGACTGTACAACAACATTTGAATGTCATTTGTAAGCTTTAGTATATGCCTTGTCATTTATAACACTATAATTTGGCTAATTAACACCTAAAATTTTTAAAGGTTAGTACGGTTTAAGCTAACTTACAAAAGGACTACACTAGTGTTAAGAGTGTTGCTCGCTTATACGCCTCTACTGTTGTACTGCAAGAAACTGTGATTGGAAATTTTCATATGGACGGATTATCAAAGACAACAAAAATGATCATTTGTTTAACAGATTATACAAAACATTACTTTTAAGAAAGCAGCGTTTCCAAACATGGCAACTCTTGCACAACTGTTATCATTCCACATTTATCTTAAGCACTTACATTTGCTGATTAGTCATAGACGCACTGTATGAAGGCATTAGGCATTGATGTTCATTTGTGTATATTTAATTATGTGAAACAACTGAAATTTCCACTGATTGTCAAAAAGGTGTAAACGTCACTGAAATTGCAGATTACTAATATAGATATGAAAAACACACACACATACACATGTGCATATACACACATGTGCACAATACACACACGTACACGATTCCATGCATGTATGCATGCACATATACACATCCACCCAATCACACCTACACAAATTCCAACCTCGCCACAAACCCACACATAATCTCTAAGCAGGGTTGATCATTGCATTCAATTTCTTAATTTACTAATTAGCTTTACTATACTTAAGCTTTTTTATATTAGTCTCATACAGTTATGAGTTTTTTCTTATTCCAACACCTATGTTAATAGCTATATCTTTTGCAAGCACTTGTTATGAGGTTAATTCAACAACTTAGTATATTTGCATATTTGAAGAGTACTTTCATTCAAATTTGTTCAATTACATTTCAATTATTATTTAATATTTATATATTATATCTCATACCTATTTTATATTCTAGTATCAATTCAAAATACTTTATTACACCATTTTTCTTTTTTAGGAAGAGTTATTGAAAAGCATGATATGCCTAAAATGATTATTCCTTCAAAAGGAACTACAGATAGAATGAAAGAAGATGAAGTTCCTGTTCACGAAAAGCTGGTTAATCCTTTGTTGAAAAATGGTAAGGGTTTAAATCTTTTATTCGCAACACAGGTATTATAATATTACGTTGGATTTGTAATACTAGTTTGAATTAAGTACTTTGTATGTCTACTTTTAATTTCTTTGATTAAGTGCAGACTTAAACGTGTATGCATATACACACACATACCCACATACACACACACATGCCCGCATGTATGGCCACATGCATACTCGCATGCATGCACTCACATGCACATGACATGCACATACACATACACATACACACACATGCACATACACATACACTTACACACACACATACACATACACATACACATAACATATACATACACATACACATACATCATATACATACATATACACATATATACATACATATATATATATACTATATACATATACTATACATAATATACATATATATATATATATATAATATAATATATATATATATATATATATATATATATATATATATATATATATATATATATATATATATATATAATATATATATACAATATAATATACATACACATCACACACACACACACACACACACACACAACACACACATATATATATATATATATATATATATATATATATATATATATATATATATATATATATATATATATATATATATATATATATATATATATATATATATATATATATATATATATATATATATATATATATATATATATATATATATATATATATATATATATATATATATATATATAATATATATATATATATATATATATATATATATATATATATATATATATATATATATATATATATATATATATATATATATATACTATATATATATATATACATATATATATATATATACATATATATATACATACATACACATACAATACATACACATACACATACACATAATACATATACATATACATACACATAAACATAACATACACACACACACATACACACACACACACACACACACACAAGTTCTCAAAGTGCAAGGATGTGTTTTGCATTTTTGTGTTGTTAACGTTTATTTAACTGGAAATACAGAATTTAAATTAATTGTGAATGTATCAAGTGTTGAACTTTTATAAGGTGCAGAAGAAAACAATAAAGCGTAGTAACTTTTTACTCCTTCATAGCAAAAAAATGAATAAAACGTATGTATACTGTCGTTTATGTCTCTAAGAATATAGAACTATTCCTTGGTAACAAAACATTCTGAAATTAACGTGGGAAGTATATTTATTCTCATGAGGCGGTTAATTACTCTTTCAAAAAAAAATAGCGATTTCAAATGTGTCACCATGCGCACATGCTGTAATTGAAAACGTATTAAAAATTTACGAACTAGAACCACTGTCACCAGTTTCATTCATAGGTGCAGGAATATGACTAAGCAAGTACCTTCACGTTATGATTTTTAGATGGCCAGTGTATATAGCAGACACTGAAAAAGTACCTGAAACTCTAACATTAGAATATGAAATGAATGCCGCCAGGTTTTTGTTTCAGATAAAAAGGTTTCTTGTATATTTGTAAGGAAGTGGGACGTATTTTGTCAAAATGCACTGTTAAAAATGTAGATACTACAATAAACCTACAAGGCAGTGAAATAAGACAGCATCGCAAAAAAGACGGCTGACTCTTACACCAGAGGCAGCAGAATGACCACTAGACACCCCTGTTCATGAAGACGTTGAAGTAACACTTTTAATAAGTAACAAAACGGCGTGTAGCAAAGTAGACATTGATGATGAAGATTTTGGTCATCCTCACAAGTCACAAACTTCAACACAAAGTTTGGGAAAGAAGTTAAACATTGATAACGCATCAAATGCAATTGATAACTATCATAAATTTGAAAAATTATGGCTTAACAAAATATCCAGTTTTGATTATGTACACTTTACTGGTTTTCTAATACATGTGAAAGGAAACGATAAACTTTTCAGTATAGCACGTTAATATACTGATAATAACGGATACACCTTTTGAACTGATTAAGGCCAAAACGTGTTTATTAGCAGAAAGTGTAAAAATTTCATCACCACCGATGACAATTTCGGTCTCACAACAGTCGTCAAGCGGAGGGTCATCAATGGAAGAAGTCAATAGTGACCAAGGTTTATTAACCAAAAGAAAAAAAAAACATTTAAGTGAAGTGAGAATATATATAGAAACCAGTTTATCATAGACAAATTTTTCTTAAGCCTTTAAAAATGAATACACAAAAATTAAAAATTATTACTTTTAATGTGAAAAGCACTCAGGGCGAACTGAAATGCTTGCAACTTGTAGAGCTTCTAGGCCATATAAAACCTGTGGTTTTGCTTTCACAAGAAATCAATTTAAACAATAATGATATACTATTGTTAAAGATGTTTCCAAAATATCACTGTTTCTTAATCCAGTAACAGTTAATTATTCTGGAATAGCAATTTTATTAAGAGAAAACAACTATCATGTAATATGCCACGAAATTATATACGCTTCACATCTTCAACATATCTGTCTGAATATAGATCATCAAAAATGGCATATAGTAGATATTTATATTCCTATAAATCAGATGTTGCACATCCAGTACTTGATAATTATCAAACTGGATGCAAGAAAAGCTAACTGACGAACAAAAAATTGTAATAGGCAGAAATTTTAATTGCACAGTTTGAACAACATTTATTAATCGCCGACATTCTGTTGAACGATTCAATAGTATTTTAGAGAAACTGATGAACATTATAAATGACTTTCGGTTACAGGAATGTTGGCATATTGTAACCGTATGAAAGTAAGATATATTTACTTTACACATGGTTCTGCAGCATGGTTATTTCGTTTTTATTGTACACAAAATACTATAACATCATTGACATTTTCAAGTTTACATGCTAAGTTTCAGACCATCTAAGTGATGAAATTAATATCAGCACAAAACCAAATCATATGCCACCGACTTACTGGAATTCGATAACTGACTCCTAAGCGACAACAGTTTTATAAATTACATGCACAATTTTCCAAGAGATAAAATTAAAAAATATGAGTATGACATCGACTTATTATATAACTAGGACAAACTTATATGTGAGATTAAAGAGCTAATAATTCAGTATTCCCGACAACAAAACCAAACAAAAAATATACAGTGAAATGCAATAGTTAATCAGGCAAATAATGCCACTGATACAAATTGTAACGAGGTGTGTGAGCTAGTAATAGAAATAAAAAACACATTAAAGATAAACGCTGCCCACACAATTACCATAACATAATACAAAGAATTATGCAGTATAGATCACTCAGTATTGGGAAGATAAAAATCACGCTCCCAACCTCAATTTCAGAAATTGTTGGTCAATAAAAAGGTCCTACGTAATACAATCAAACTGTGTGACATGGTAAGACAAAACTTTATTGAAAAATATTCTTCCCACGGCACACATATGAACAGAAATGATGCCTATATACAATAATTTGCCTCGCCTAACCAATGATTAAAAACAGACGCTAAAGGAATAGTATATCTTGGAAGAGTTTACATGATCTATTAAATATATTAATAAAAAAAAAAACCTGGGCTATATAGACTTACAATTGAACTGTACGTAAAGTTTTGGTAGGACTTAAAAATGTTCTATTACAAGACCTTTTCTAATACAATGCTGAAACTAGAATGACCATGCAGCACTACCAAAGCGGTTACTAGTCTTATACCCAAAAAAAGAAGAGACTAATCTCTATACTAAGTACATACTACAAGATTCTGTCCAGAATTATTTAACCCGGATAATGGAAATTATGAATTGTACCGTCTATTGCGACCAATGCACATCAGTACCAAATAGATCTTTATTTGAGATTTTGCATTTGCACAGCGATGTTATAGAGTATGGAAGTAAAAACCATTTTCTATTAGCAATAATCAACTTGGACCAGATGTCTGCTTTATATCACATAAATCATGAATATTTGTTTGAAGTGCCAAAGAGATTTAATTTTGGATCTTTCTTTATTAGTGATATAAAGACTATTTACAACAAATATCACATAAGAATAAATTCATATTTAACTATTGAAGTGAAGCACTGCAAAGGGATTAGGCATGGATGTGCATTCTCTAGGCTGTTGTTTGTGTTATTCTTAGAACATTTTGTTAATTACAGTCATACCGTCCTAATTGAATGTGTATTAATGAATAAATTTAATATCAGTCTGATAGTAAGTGCATACTCAGACTATGTGTGCATTTTTATTTCCACAACTAAAGACTGAAATGTTGCATTATGTAAACGGGATATACCAAGAAGAATTTGGTTCGATTATTAACATGCAAAAGAGCATAGGGTTGTGGGTCAGAGGGATGCATCTTGATAAAATACTTTTAAGCGTAGAATCCGAACCGTTTCCATCAAATTCCGATAAATTATTTTGAATTGATTTAACAGATGTGTTTATTTCAGTGCATTCATTTTAAAAATTTTCTGGATATTCATCTAAAGTGATTAAACAATCAGACTTCGTGGCTTCTTTTGCTGTCTACCTCAAGATTGTTACTTTTATGGAATATATCGTCTACTAATGATTCGTCTTATTAGTAATTGATAATTTAATTCTTCCTTATTCAAATAAACTGCTAGAAACATGTTAGCCATTTTGAAACGAATTTAAAATTTGCAACAAGGTTTGCCAAAACAAATTTAGAAAAAAAAGAATATTCATTAAACTACTCAAGTATTTTTCAAATAATTAGAACAACTAAAATTTAAGAACAAACAAGGACAACTCAACTACAAAAATTTAATTTCTACACTACCTCTCTAATTGCTTAAGTGGTTAATTTCTACTTAAAAAAATTTTTTAATCAAGTACAAAGAGATACAAAATCAACCGTTTAGAAATGAAGTTTCTCTGAACAGATTCGAATGCCCTTACTATGAGTGCTACTTTATAAATCATTTCGGCGTTACTTTATGATATATCACGTCCTATGTTACCGGATGTCACTTTTGTTACTTAATTTTTCTATAATTTGTGTAAACTTTTCGTTTGCATTATATTTTTGGATGGTAAATATTCTAAATAGCCCAGTTAATTAGATAAGCTAAATTAAATAGAACTCTTGCAAAGAGATGTGTGCAGTATCTGTTTATAAAAATAATTGTCGGAGACCTCCGGTTTAACTCTGAATTCTGATTTCAACAGTCCTATTTATTAGACTAACATGGGGGTTGAGACAAATACGAATATATCAGGTGCCACTAGCCTAAATAAAAATTACTAACAAGACTATGCCACTAAGGAAGACTTGGGAACTTTAGGGATTAATTGACGTTCCAACAGCATTGAAGTTAGCAATATTTCTAGACACAATCCTTAAATCAAACAACACATATACAGCACATGGGAGACGGCAATTTGTGTCTCAATGCAAAAATAGCAATTTGAATAGAAATATAGTTATACTGAGAGTTCTGATGGTGCTCCAGGACTTAGATGACACCATATAAGTAATGATAAATATACCTTAATGTTAGTTATATAACTCAAAGTGAAGTGGTACATTGTGCATGAATGTGGGATAATAGTTTGATGGGGTTAAAGTAAAGTTGCATTTTCCAACTATCACAATAGAATTCCTAATGTTTTGCAGGTGTTAGTACTAGTACAGGGTAACACAAACAAATGAACATTTTAATCTTCTTCACAACTTTGCTTTGATTTTGTTATTGTATGCATTGATACTTGCAGTGCACTAGGTGTCTTACTATTGTTCATTTATAAGCTTTAGGCATTTTTAAATTCCTGGCGATAACAATAATTTCAGTGTCTTTTACATGATCTACTTTTTGTGTTTCATATAACACCCACTACATTGCACACTACTCCACGTGCAGAAAGCTAGAATCAAAAATTTATAAAAGTAGCAGCGAATCAAAGTTTGTCTCTTGAAATTAAGCTCTCTCCCAATCCTAACCACGATTATTACTTGTTTTGTTTGTTTCGTAATTAGTGGTTGCATTGCACTGTATAGCACCACATATTGCATAGCCAAAAACGAAAATGTGCAAACATAGCTGTTCAAAATGTGAGCTAAAGCATTCTAGCATCTCCAGAAAGATATTTTTATTTTATATTTGTGCATAAATTTGCACTCACATTACACCTTATAGCACCTCCAATTACCAGACTCTACAACAACATTTGAATGTCATTTGTATGTTTTAGTATATGCCTTGTTATTTATAACACAAATAATTTAGCTAATTAGCACTTAAAATTTCTGAAGGTTAGTGCGGTTTAAGCTAACTTACGAAATGACTTTGCTAGTGTTAAGGGTGTTGCTCGCTTATACGCCTCTACTGTTGTAGAGCAAGAAACTTTGATTGGAAATTTTCATGTGAACGGATTATTAAAGACAACAAAAATAATAAGGCGTTTAACAGATTATACAAAACATGACTTTTAAGAAAGCAGCGTTTCCAAACATGGCAACTCCAGCATAACTGTCATCATTCCACGTATGCCCTAAGCGCTTACATCTGTTGATTAGTCATAGACGCTCTGTATGAAGCCATTAGTCTTTGTTTAGGTTCATTTTTGTATATTTAATAATGTCAAATAATTAAAATTTCCTCTCATTGTGGAATATGCACTGTAATTGATTTTTTGCAGTTAAAAAGTGTAAACACCACTTAAATTTATATGCAGATTACTTATATAGATATGAAAAACACACACACATGCACGTGCATGCACACATGCACAATACACACGCGTACACGAATCCATGGATGTATGCATGCACGTTTGTATGTATATATATATATATATTACTCATATTTAGACCAGGGTAGAAAATTAAATAATCACATCAAATAATTTTAATCACCGTGTATAAGGAATTTTATTAAATAATACGCTTTATTAAAACCATGAAGCATAAATAAATTCGGTCGTCTCAGTAAAAAAATAAGAAATTTAAACTATGTACAAGACGCTTTATATCAAAAGAAACAGTATTAAAAGCTCTGCGTGTAATGTAATTATTCCTAAACAAATGGAAATTACGTGCAAAATTTATATTAATTAACCCTATTTCAAGTAACCGGTTAATTGAACCGTTAGTAACATATAATATCTATAAAAACTTGTAAAAACCCAATAAAAAGCAAATCCTAGAAGTGTTAGTTAGAAGTAGGATGTTTGAACACACCTGCGTATTTTAAAAGGCAATTTCAGTTTAATTTGTTTAGATAAACATGTCGATTCTAAGGATATTGGAAACGGTCAGATGCTTTAGCACGAAATACAAAACAGGGTTTATTTAAAAGCTCTGAGAATTAATATTATTTTGAACACCTGCGTAGTTTAAATATCACGTACGGCGAAAATTGTGTAGATAACAAATGGTTTCAAAGAATCTTGGAGAAACCGGGGCTTAATATTCACGAGAATGTGCGATACGGGGTTATTTAGCCCAGATAGTCCACATGGACTAAAATATAATCGATAATAAAGAATATCAATTTGCACCAATACGAACAGGTTAGAAAAGGAAAGAGAAAATGCGTCAAGCAAAGACACATATAGTAAAAGGCGTGATTTAAGCAACGTCACGAGGGTCACAATTGGTTGAAAATAGGATGCAAATATCAGAGGTAGAAACAACAATTTCTGTACAAAATTAATTAGTTTTTCTCGGACATGTTTGCGTGCCGTGTGAGAATTCCTGAGATTTAAATGGGGCGAGTGAAAAATTCGTAAAAACCGACGCGCGAGCGACGGACTGGGAACATAGAATGAGAAATTTTTAAGAATTGTCTGTTTTGGGGAACAGACCGACGTGCCGGCTATTCGCTATATATAGAGGGGGTAATATGAGTTTCGGCCTCTTAGACTTTTGACTATTCGATGCGTTAAAAGCTCTTACATCCGCGACTTGATTGAAGATGTTAAACAGTGCATTTTAGTTTGATAAAATAATTTAAAGTTTGCTCGTATATTTTAGTGATTCAAAATAGTTTGTTATTTACGTGCTAACATGAATGTACTTCAGTGCACTTAGATACAAGGTAATAAAATTTAGCATCACTGTACCAATTAGCAAAATTTACAACGACAAATGTATACACAAAAGTAGGCAGTTTTGGCGTATATTGGTGAAAGACGCATGAATTTCTTTGCTATTTTTCGGGGTGTTAATAATTAAATGGTTCAAATACGTGTCTGGATCCACGAAACAAGGGTCAGATATACACAGATGAGTTCCGGAAAAGCCCAGAAACAACTTTAAATAAATGGTGATGGAGAAAATTTTAAAAGCGTTGAGAATTAGAAGCCGTAAATATAATCCTGTTGGAATGGTGTGATTAACTAAAGGGACGATGTACATTGAAGCTACGAGGATAGTAACCTTCAGGTAAATTATACTATTTTGTTTGACATTTTGTGTGTGTTGAATAACTTTATAATTGATTTACTTTAAATGGACATTAGTGAAATTGTACTAACCATAAAATTTGAATTTTAAGATGAAATTTGCTTGTTTAAGTAGAAAGGGGTATTTAGTATTGATGTTCTGAATTATGATGAAACTTTGGGTATGTCTTTGAGCTCAATTAGACGAACCTGGTTAATTAACGTAAAGGGGTGGTAGATGCTCCCTTTATACTCAGACTCCGGTCTGCTTATATTGTTATATTAATTAGTAGGCATCCAACAAGGACTTTAATTCTGGATGCACGTTAAAGTGATAATAAAATTAATCTTGAAATTCTTTTTAAAACTGAATTTTATGCTGAAATTTAATTTGAAAATTTAATGTATTCTGAATATTGATGTAAATAGAGTTAACGTTGATGTTTGTGGTAGGAATGTGTTTGTTTTTTTTATGTATGAGGATGAAAGCTATCTAGAGGAGCAGCCGAGGCGATTAACAGAAGAAAATCAACAGACCAGGTAATTCAAGAGGTTTCACAGCATTCTTGACGCCCAATCTGTGAAACTCGATTCGAAAAGCGGAGTACCCGGATAGTGGAGGTTTCACAGCATTCTTGGCGACCCAAAAGTGAGGCTCGAGTTCCAAATAAAATTTTTGTGATTTTATTCCAGGAAACTGGCGATCTGAGAGAGAGAGTTTTTGTGTGTGTATAAATTTAAGAGTATTTTAGAGTGTGTGAGTGATTTGAACGTATGCAGAGAAAGGTGTGGTTAAGGAGTCAAGGAGTGGAAATTGGAAGTGACGATAGTGCATTGTGTGAGAAAATTTCGAAAATGGAAGAAGCTGGAGGCAGTAGAGATCAGTCGAGGACGGAATCAGGAGAAACAGGAAATGAGTTAATGATGAGAATGTTAGAGGAAATGCGATTAGCTAGGGATGAATCGAATAGAGCGAGAGAGGACTCAAATCGAAAATTTGACCAAATGAGTGAAGAATCGAACAGGAAGTTAGAGGAGATTAGTCAGAAAATAGATAAGACGAATCAAGAAGTTTCAGAATTTAAAAATAGTCTTACCGTAAAGATGGGGGAAGTTGAAAATAGGGTTGATAAAAATGAGCGTGATATTACAGGTCTTCGACAGGAAATGGGACATTTAAGGTCCGAAGTACGCATTTTTTGTGAAGAAGAGATTAATGTAAAAATGACTGAAGTGATGGACTCATGTAGGGATCAGTTAGGCAGGGAGAGAGATAGGTGTATATAAAAGAGTAGAAGTAAGTGTTTATAGAAAATAAAGCTAGGTATGGGATAAATATGGGAGATAGTTAGAAATAGGTTTAGGATGAGAATAAAGAGTAAATGTAGAAAAAAAATAAGATAGGTTAAGTATAGATATTTCATAGAAGATTAGTGGAGAGTTAGGAATAGAGTAAGAGTAGGATAGGTATATAGGATTAGGTAGGGGGAAGTGAAGTATAGTGAAGATTAGTTAAGAGTTAGGAATAGGATAGGTATATAGGATGCATATAGGATTAGATGGATGAGTAGGATGAAGGTAGGGATAATTTCAGTTTATAGAATTAAGTGAGAGTTAGGAATAGGATAGGGATATAGGATAGGTGTAAATATTTTTTTGGATTCGAGACAAAGTAGGTAAGTTAGATAGATAAGGGTAGAGAGTGATAGGCAATTTTTTTGTAATTTTTTTTGGGCTAAATGCTTAATATTTGCATTCAAATAAGTGGGATTATTTGTATTCAAATAGGGGGAAAATACTCATATTTAGACCAGGGTAGAAAATTAAATAATCACATCAAATAATTTTAATCACCGTGTATAAGGAATTTTATTAAATAATACGCTTTATTAAAACCATGAAGCATAAATAAATTCGGTCGTCTCAGAAAAAAATAAGAAATTTAAACCATGTACAAGACGCTTTATATCAAAAGAAACAGTATTAAAAAGCTCTGCGTGTAATGTAATTATTCCTAAACAAATGGAAATTACGTGCAAAATTTATATTAATTAACCCTATTTCAAGTAACCGGTTAATTGAACCGTTAGTAACATATAATATCTATAAAACTTGTAAAACCCAATAAAAAGCAAATCCTAGAAGTGTTAGTTAGAAGTAGGATGTTTGAACACACCTGCGTATTTTAAAAGGCAATTTCAGTTTAATTTGTTTAGATAAACATGTCGATTCTAAGGATATTGGAAACGGTCAGATGCTTTAGCACGAAATACAAAACAGGGTTTATTTAAAAAGCTCTGAGGATTAATATTATTTTGAACACCTGCGTAGTTTAAATATCACGTACGGCGAAAATTGTGTAGATAACAAATGGTTTCAAAGAATCTTGGAGAAACCGGGGCTTAATATTCACGAGAATGTGCGATACGGGGTTATTTAGCCCAGATAGTCCACATGGACTAAAATATAATCGATAATAAAGAATATCAATTTGCACCAATACGAACAGGTTAGAAAAGGAAAGAGAAAATGCGTCAAGCAAAGACACATATAGTAAAAGGCGTGATTTAAGCAACGTCACGAGGGTCACAATTGGTTGAAAATAGGATGCAAATATCAGAGGTAGAAACAACAATTTCTGTACAAAATTAATTAGTTTTTCTCGGACATGTTTGCGTGCCGTGTGAGAATTCCTGAGATTTAAATGGGGCGAGTGAAAAATTCGTAAAAACCGACGCGCGAGCGACGGACTGGGAACATAGAATGAGAAATTTTTAAGAATTGTCTGTTTTGGGGAACAGACCGACGTGCCGGCTATTCGCTATATATAGAGGGGGTAATATGAGTTTCGGCCTCTTAGACTTTTGACTATTCGATGCGTTAAAAGCTCTTACATCCGCGACTTGATTGAAGATGTTAAACAGTGCATTTTAGTTTGATAAAATAATTTAAAGTTTGCTCGTATATTTTAGTGATTCAAAATAGTTTGTTATTTACGTGCTAACATGAATGTACTTCAGTGCACTTAGATACAAGGTAATAAAATTTAGCATCACTGTACCAATTAGCAAAATTTACAACGACAAATGTATACACAAAAGTAGGCAGTTTTGGCGTATATTGGTGAAAGACGCATGAATTTCTTTGCTATTTTCGGGGTGTTAATAATTAAATGGTTCAAATACGTGTCTGGATCCACGAAACAAGGGTCAGATATACACAGATGAGTTCCGGAAAAGCCCAGAAACAACTTTTAAATAAATGGTGATGGAGAAAATTTTAAAAGCGTTGAGAATTAGAAGCCGTAAATATAATCCTGTTGGAATGGTGTGATTAACTAAAGGGACGATGTACATTGAAGCTACGAGGACAGTAACCTTCAGGTAAATTATACTATTTTGTTTGACATTTTGTGTGTGTTGAATAACTTTATAATTGATTTACTTTAAATGGACATTAGTGAAATTGTACTAACCATAAAATTTGAATTTTAAGATGAAATTTGCTTGTTTAAGTAGAAAGGGTATTTAGTATTGATGTTCTGAATTATGATGAAACTTTGGGTATGTCTTTGAGCTCAATTAGACGAACCTGGTTAATTAACGTAAAGGGTGGTAGATGCTCCTTTATACTCAGACTCCGGTCTGCTTATATTGTTATATTAATTAGTAGGCATCCAACAAGGACTTTAATTCTGGATGCACGTTAAAGTGATAATAAAATTAATCTTGAAATTCTTTTTAAAACTGAATTTTATGCTGAAATTTAATTTGAAAATTTAATGTATTCTGAATATTGATGTAAATAGAGTTAACGTTGATGTTTGTGGTAGGAATGTGTTTGTTTTTTTTATGTATGAGGATGAAAGCTATCTAGAGGAGCAGCCGAGGCGATTAACAGAAGAAAATCAACAGACCAAATAATTCAAGAGGTTTCACAGCATTCTTGACGCCCAATCTGTGAGGCTCGATTCGAAAAGCGGAGTACCCGGATAGTGGAGGTTTCACAGCAATATATATATATATATATATATATATATTTATTGCTGTGTATCCTACAAAAAGCCTCACCAGAGTAAAAAAAATATTCGAGCCTCTTGAATTGGGCACCTAGATTTGCTGTGATTCTCGCCCTGTTGAATCTCTTCTGGTAATCGCCTCTTTACTCTTTCCGCCTCGGCTGCTCACCTAGTTAAAACTTTCATCCTCATTCATAAAAAAAAAAACACATTCCTACCACAAACATCAACGTTAAATCTATTTACATCAATATTCATAATACATTAAAATTTCAAAATTAAAATTTCAGCATAAATTTCAGTATCATAATTTCAAGCTTAAATTTGTCATCAGTTTTAATTTGCATCCAGAATTAAAGTCCTGGTAGGATGCATACTAATTAAGTTACAATATGTGCAGACCTAAGTCTGAATAAAAGGGATCATCTTCCACCCCTTTACGTCAATTAAACAGGTTAGTCTAATTGAGCTCAAAGACAGACCCAAATTTTCATCATAATCAAAACATAAACTGCTAAATACTCCTTTCTACTTAAACAAGAAAATTTTACCTTAAATTCAAAATTTGTTGTTTATACAAATTCACTACTAGTGAATCAAAGTCGAAAATTTAAGAGAGCGAAACTGTTTGAAGTCCGGGTTTATATAATCGCTCGCCCGCACGTCGGTTTTGTCCCGCGACGGCCAGTTTTCAGAATTTCGCATACTATGTTCCCTTTTCGACAGTCCGGCACAGCGACTCTATTAAATTTGCACACGCGCCAGTTGAAAATCTAAGAAATTTTTTACACGGCACGCAACGCGTCTGCAAACAACTAATTAATTTTGTATAGAAATCGTTACGTTTACACCTCTCATATCTGCATCTTATTTTCACCAATCGCAAACCCAGTGACGTTGCTCAAATCACGCCTTCTATTATCCGTGTCTCGGCTTTGCGCGTTTCATCCATCTCTTTTTACCCTTATCTGAGTGGTACAAATCGATATTCTTTATTCTGGGCTATTTCAATCCACGTGGATTCGCGACCTGACTTACTTGAGTTAAATAACCCCGTATCTAGCCTTCCCGTTAATATAAGCTACGGTTTATCCGACCGTTTCCAATATACGCAGAATCTGCATGTTTATCAACTCGAATTTATTAGAATTTGACATTTAAAAATACGCAGGTGTTCACTCGTAATACTTTAAATAACACTTCTACGATTTGAATATTATTGGGTTTTTAAAAGCTTTTATGCATATTATATATTACTAATGGTTCAATTAACTCCAATTAAAATAATAATGAATGGCATTGACTTCTACCCTTTAATTTTTAGTGAATCCTAATTAAATATTAGTTATTACTTGCACATTTTGTTTAACACTCGTTACTTAAAACTTGAATTAATTAATATAAATTTTACACGTAATTTCTATTGTTTCTTTACTTGGAATAATTAAATTACATACAAGTTGAGCATTTTAATTCTGCTTCTTTTTATAGAAAGCGTCTAGTGAATAATTTAAATCCCTTATTTTTAATGAAACGAATAAATTTGAATGCTCCACGTTTTAATAACGCGTACCTTTTCCCAAAGCTTCCTTATACACGGTGATTAAAATTATTTGATGTAATTAATTAATTTTCTACCCTGGTCTAAATTTGAGTAATATATATATATATATATATATATATATATATATATATATATCCACCCAACCATCTCTCACACAAATCAAAAATATTTAGATATTTGAAGAGTACTTCCATTCAAATTGGTTTAATCACATTTCAATTATTGTTCAATATTTATATATTATATCTCATAAAATACTTTATTACACCATTTCTTTTTTTTTTTAGGAAGAGTTATTGATAAACGCGATATGTCTAAAATGATTAGTCCTTCAAAAGGAACTAAAGATATATTGAAAGGAGATAAAGTTCCTGTTCATGAAAAGCTGGTTAATACTTTATTAAAAAATGGTAAGGGTTTAAATCTTTTATTCGCAACACAGGTATTATAATATTATGTTGGATTTGTAATGCTAGTTTGAACAAAGCATTTTGTATGTTCACTTTTAACTTTTTTGAGATTAAGTTCAGAGTTAAACATGTATGCATACACACAATCACACACACACGTGCCCGCATGTATGGCCAAGCATGACCACATGCATGCACTCACATGCACATGCACATACACATACACACACGCGCGCGCGAGTTTTCGAAGTGGAAACACGCGTTTTGTTAGCTCCTTATTATTTAGTGATATTTAGTGGTTTAAAGAAGTTATTAAATTGCAATTGGTGCTATAAGATATACTATTTGCTTGGCGCCTTAAAATACGTGTTGAACAATTTTTTTTGTTTCGTTTTTATCCGATTATTCTCATAGTTTGTAATATTATAATAAACATTATACGAGTTAAGTGTACGGAACCGAAAACATGCTCGCAAGGCCGTTGAATCAAACAGGTACTTAATATCTTATCTTCTTTTCAATAATTATACATCACAACCAATTCCAATATAACAATGCTTTTCTTATCCAAACACGTAGAATTGCTACATACAATACACTATGCTTGTCAATCAATCCAATAACGATAGAAATAATCAGGTAATAGGCGACACTTCTGAATACAGGGGTGCAGAAGAAACTGTAAACTCAACCGTCTTAGAAAATCAACTGCAACGGAACAAAATGCAAATACAGAACCTAGTTTATTTTCAGAGATAATTAAGTCATCCTTGTTTCCAAGAAAAGACCAAGCAATTATATTTCCCGCAATTGATGGTACACCAGTAAACGAGTATGTATTTGCGGTAGGTAACATACTGAAGCCTAAAGACATATAATTCGCGTCTAGAATGTCTAACAGTCGAATATGCATATATCTTGGAACTAAAGAATTAGTTGCACAATTTATGTCAAAACACAGCAGAGTTAATGTGGGCAGGGTTTTCATACCCGCTAGAAAATTGATAAGTACATCAAAAAGGCTAGTTATTTATAATGTGTCCCCTTGCATCCCGCATTCCGTCCTAGAAAATGCACTTAAAAATAGATAACTAAATATGTTATCACCAGTATCCTTTATTGGAGCTGGAATTGAACTAAACGAATACCGCCGCGTACTTAGTTTTAGAAGGCAAATATACGTATCAGAAAACGATACAATCCCAGAAATTATTACTCTCAGTTATGACAACGAAGACTACCGCATTTTTATATCGGGTGAAACTATTCGGTATTTTATTTGTAAAGAACTGGGACATATTTCTTTAAGGTGTCCAAATAAAAATATTCAGGCCACTGTTAATTTTCGACAACACGAAGGGGAGCAATATGCTCAGGAACGACCACCGGCTTCTACTCTGGAGGCCACAGAAAGTATATTAAGCAGCGACGAGGAAAATATCTTGGAAAAAGAGCCGGATAAATCAAGTACAACAACACATAGCATAATACTAAAGCGCTCTGAGAAAAGAATTAATGAAGACGAATTTGAAATTTCAAAAAGAAAGTAGCCCAACCTTGTAAAAAACAGAAAACAGACAGCACCGATATCATTGTCGACGATTATAAGGATCTAGAGATGCTGTGGCCAAACGAAGACTAGCCGTTGGATTATGTACAGTTCACGGATTTCTTAACGGAAGTAAAAGGAAGCGGTACCCCGCTACTTATCGTGAGGAAATATACGGAAAACTCAGAACAATTATTAACGATGCTTAAAGACGCTAAACCTACACCTATCGCTAGAGTTTTAAAAGAAAGATGTAAAAAACTCATAGTTACAATAAAAAGAGACCTGTTAGTAGAAGGCATAAGCGTGTTGCCCGCTAGTTCAATCAGTGGATCGCAGATATCCATAAATAGAAGCCCTAGCAAAGAGCGCGAGAGCGACCAAAGTTGCTACTAAAACAGTTACTTATCTATTCCATCAAAAACCTATAATGTATACACAAAATATAAAACAATTACGCTTAACGTTAAAACCATTCGATGTGAAGTAAACATTTTTCAACTCATAGACTTTTTAAACGATGTGAAACCCACCATTGCCCTGTTGCAAGAAACCAACTTGAGAAACGATGATCTGCATTTACTTTCTCATATAACTCAATATAAATGTTTAACAAATGTAGCGAACACAAATTATTCAGGAACAGCCATTCTTTTAAAAAAGTCTCACTTTCAAATACTTTGACAAGACAACATGTACAATTCATATCTACAACTTACAACATTAAACATAAACTCTTGCATATGGCGCTTGTTAACAATATACCTTCCGCATAATTAAGAGATAGCCCTCGACATACTCAACACACTAGCGTCATGGCTACAAACGCAGACAATTGACTGGGACAAGATTATTATTAGCGGCGATTTTAATTGTACTATTCTCTCGCAAGGAGACAGGATTAATTCAACTGAAAGGTATAAGATAGTTTCACAGCGTCTGAAAGAACTAATTTCTGAATTTGAATTGAGTGATTGCTGGAAAATATTCAATCGTACCAACGCAGGATATACATATATAGCACCCAACTCAGCTTCGAGGTTAGATCGTTTTTATTGTACTCAACACACTGTAAATGCTTTCATTTCATCAAGCCTTCATGTGTCGTTCTCTGACCACTTGGGCCCAGAAATTACTCTGAGTGCAAAGATGTTTCTACCTCCGCCCCCATATTGGAAATTTAACAATAAATTGTTAGAGGACAAGACATATGTAGAAACAATGCAACGTTTTTTAAATATACAAGTTCGAAGCAGAGAAGAGGGTACGGTTACACTTTCGAGCTGGGACCAACTTAAAACTGAAATCAAAGAGATAACAATCCAATATGTTAAACAATCCAAGCAGACAAAAATTGCACAACAAAAAATTATAATCAAACACTTAAATAACATCTCAGCTGAAACCAACCTCACCGGTATTCAAAATATATATAGGTTGATTACAGATGTTAAAAGCACTTTTAGAAGCAATGCTGCCCATATTGCTGCGCTAACAAAATATCAGAATTTGTACAATGCTGATCAACCATCTCTTCATAGAATGTTGCGTGGTAATTATGGTACACCAAAAGAACTTATTGGTGTAGTGATCACAAAAGATCCTTTTAGGATTTATAGTGCCGTTAAAGAACACTACACAAAAATGTATAAAGATGAGAGTATTTTTATAGATAACAAATCCAAAATATACAAAAATCTACCTACATCAAACACAGAAAACAAAAACAAACTGGAGGAAACCTACACAGTGGAAAAATTCACTCAGGCATTACAACTGTTAATCAAAATTAAATCACCCGGCATGGCTGGGTTTACGGTTGAATTTTATTTGAGATTTTGGAATCAGTTAAAATATATTTACTACAAAACCTTCAAGGATGCAACTATAAAGCAACAATTGCCCAATAGCACTAGAAAGCCGGTCATTAGGATAATACCAAACAAAGAAGCAGACTTAACAAAAATGTCAAGCTGGCAACCAATTGCTATCTTAAATACTGATTATAAAATAATGGCAAAGATTATTTCGAGTAGACTAATGAACGTGATAGGGACAATCATAAATTTGGATCAATGCGCGTCAGTGCCGGACAGAACAATATTTGATACGTTACATCTGCATAGAGATATCATAACACATGCAAATTAATACAATTTGCCTCTAGCGGTGTTAAACCTAGACCAGCAAGCTGCATTTGACCGCGTAGATCACAAATATTTATTTAAAGTTTTGAAAGTGCTAGATTTCGTACCCTATTTCATAAACAGCATTAAAACTATATATTCCAACGCCACCTCACATGTAAAAGCCGGAAATCTGCTTACTAGTGAAATACAGCATGGTACAGGAATCCGTCAAGGCTGTCCCCTGTCTGGACTACTATTTAATATATTCTTAGAACCCTTCTTGAACCTTTGCCGTAATACTTTACATGGCTATCCTTTACCTTCCTACGCCCAAACAAATTTAATAATCAGTGCCTACACAGATGATATTTCAATATTTATATCGAAGCAAGATGATTTTCTAAAATTTAATAAGGCATATTCTTTGTATCAGCAACAATCTGGATTCCAAATAAATATGAATAATACTAAAAACTTATAGTGTGGTAAATGGAAATTTCGCACTGATGCTCCATTAGACATACAATAGTCATCCACAAGCATTCGGATATTGGGTATCAATTTATCTGGAAACCCTGAATTTGACGCATGCACAGCATATGAAAAACTTTCCACAGTAATTGACAGCACTCTAGAAAAATGGAAAGTCAGAACTCCAAAATCATCAATTAAAGGAAGGAAGATCATAATTAACCAACACGTGACTCCAAAACTATGGCATCATATGCAGATTATTGAATTTGTAGAAAAACATATCAAAGTATTCCGGAAAAAGTTTACGAACTTTATTTAGAAAGGAAAACATTGGACAAAATCCATGGACCTACAACTGATTGTACAAATGAGAGGCATCAGACTAATGAACCTACAAACAAAAGAAAAGTTTTTTAGATTAAGATTGGGGCACCGCATAATAAACAGTACACCTGAACATAAGTGGGCAATATTTTTAAAGCATCTAATAGCAGAAAGTAATCCGCATAATGCATCCTGGGAATAGCTTTTCAGTGTCAGCAACAACAACATGACTACAAAACCAAACACATTCTTGCATGTATGGATCATAGTTGGGCGAATGAACGAATACACATTCTCAATTATCCCAGACGATCAACAGATTTATTTAACATTCCAACCACAGCAAGCAGATTAAGTGCAACAAATAGCATAAGGCCACAAATATTTAGTAGCAGATGGGTACAGTACGGTTTCAAACTGATTAAGGATTTCGTCAAGGATGAAGAATGGTTGACAGAAATGCAAGTGCAAAATCAACTTAGCCAAGCATCAGAGATTGTCAGAGGAAACATGTTAATTCAATATAAACGTGTCTGGGCATATTTCAAGGCATTATATAAACGTTCAACTAAAGATTACCAGCCACTTTTAAAAACCGTACCGTCTACAAGAGATGGAAGTAGCATTGAAATTATAAAACAAAATAGAACTAAGCTACAAAACTTCATCATAATGTCACAATATAACATACAGAAAATGTTAAATGGCTTTTGGTCAGATGATGAGATAAACTGGAGTTCCTTCTTTAAACCACCTTCACTAGGACTTGACTCGATAATATCGTAGAGATTTGCAAAAAATCGCCTGGCTAACCATAAATACCTTTACAGCATTGGGTACGCAAATTCTGCATTATGTCCATGGTGCAAAGTCGAGGCAAACGCTTGGCATATAATAGTGAAGTGTCCAAAAGCATTGCAATTGTGGAACTATTTAGTAATACTCCTAAAACAACTAATGCATCGAAAACGTATTTATGTGCGAGATATTTATTGAGGTTTCAAGGAAACGAATAAAGAAGCAAATTTAGGAAACTACTTGATTACAATAGGCAAAAGCACAATTTACTGGGCAACAATTACCAAGCACAGAAATGACGAAGAAAACACTATTTTCAAAGAAAAATACATCCATTGCTTAAAATCCCGGATTACAAAAGAATATGTTTGCCATGTAACCAATAATACCACAAAAGCTTTCTCAAACGTATGGTGCGTAAAGCGTTGTTTATGTTGGATTGAAAAAAATAGTTTGATATTTGCTAACACGTTAAAAATGTAACCGAAATCTGGTCTGTTAACACTAACTGGTAGAGAAACTAACACGATCCAATGAGCAGTGACACATGCCACTTATTTATATTGATATGTTAATTAATTTGTATTTTTTTAATCTGCAATTTATAATTTTTAATTTTGATTTTCATTTGTATTTTCATTCTATTTATGTAACAGTATGTCACTTGTAAAATGTGTAAGATCTATCAGTTTTAATAAATAATAATAATAACACCCACACACGCGCCCACGCACGCACGCATGCACGCACGCACGCACGCACGCACGCACGCACGTACACACACACACATACACACACACACACAAGTTCTCGAAGTGCAAGGATGTGTTTCGCATTTTCATATTGTTAATCTTTATTTAACTGGAAATACAGAATTTAAATTGATTGTGAATGTATCAAGTGTTGAACTTTTGAACAGTGCAGGAGAAAACAGTAAAGTGTAGTAAATTTTTACTCCTTCATAGCAAAAAAAAAATAAAACATGTATAGTGTTGCTTCGCGGCCTTTAATACCAGTTTTGTTGTACATTATCGTATCACCAGATCTCCTTCATTTTCATTTAAATAATATCTGTTCTTATGTTGCACAAAGCCTTGATTTTAATTTGCAAATAATGTTAGGATTGCGATTGATCGGCGAAGTTTCTGACAACAGGGGCATCGCTAATAATAGTGTTAATACAGATTAAAACGTATCTACTGAAAGCAACAACAGTCTTAGATTTAATGTGAGATCTGAAACATTTTCAGACGTAATAAATGTGTTGTCAAGATGGCTGACAATGCAGGTTGTTGTGATGTGAGCTCTTTCAGTTTTAAGTGTTGCAAGAAAAAATTAAATAGTTATTTATGTGTTAAATGCTATCAAAGTTTTCTCATAAGCTGCTTAATGAGGAAAAGAAAAGAATTTACCTTTGTAAACAATAATAAGGTTATCTGTAAAGAATGTAGTATAGATTACAAAAAAGGGATTTCTAATTTTGATCAGGATAATGAAGCTATTGCTTATCTAGAAAACCAGTATTAATATCTACTAAATGACAACAAACTTAAGGATAAACATATTGATAATTCAAAAATTGAATGTTGCACTCTGTTGAATGAAGCTGTGGCAAATGAAGATATTCTTAACAAACTAACACAAAAATTAAATTCTTAGAGGAATACATTAACGAACATCAAATTCAAGACAAAGATAGCAAATTTACTCGAACTGATTACCTGATAAACAGCTTGGACTGTGCTAAAATACTTGAGGAGACTTTCTCAGATCAGTGGTTTGAAATTATGTTTGGTCATCCACCACTAACTAAGAATGCAGCTACACTTAATGACCCCAACAACAAAACTACTTGTTGCAATTTAACAATTTCTTGGATCAACAGACGCTCTCAAACATCACCAATTGTATTCAACAATTTTGCTATTCATAAAGCTGCAGATAGAACCACAGTTAGTGGAACTGATATCACTGTAGCTGGTTAGCTAAATGTTAACACACACTTGACTAGCCCGATTTATGATAAATTATCTAATCTACAATGTGCAAATGTGGTTAAAAATAGTTACAAACACCACTCTAGTTCTAAAGTTCTAATAATTGGAGATTAGCACTGCAGGAATATTGCTAAGCTTCTAACCCATCATGCAAATTTAAATGTTTTGATTAAAGTTCAATGCATATTTAAAACAAATACTTGCCTTGATGCAATTATAAGTGACATTAAAAATTTAACGAAAGATTGCACTAAAAAAGACTTTGTACTTATATTCGGAAGAGCCAATAATGTTATCTTAAGGAAATAGCTTCCTTCTACCAACTTAAGAGATTCCTTAATTAAACTCAAACATACTAATAGCATCTTTATAACCATACCTTACCACAGCAACAACTACTGTCTCAATAATGTTATCTACAACATAAACCAGTAGATTTATAACTTGGTCTGGAAAGAGCTGAATATATATAAACTCCAATGCGTTCTTGATAGACAAATGCTATAATCGTTTCGGATATCAACTTAATGCTATGGGTAAACGTAAAATAAGTGAAATAATAGCTAACACAAATATGAACAAACCTCACTGGCAGAAGTCATCTGAATTATCATGTACTAAGATCTAAAATACTAATATTGAAATAAACACGAATGTCAAGCTCCTGTCACCAAGCCTCAAGTTAGTGAATCTTGGCAGTAGTCAAAATTTTCAAGCACGGCCTTACCATAAGGCAATAAGCTAATGTCTAATCTAAATGATAACATACGTGAATTTATTCCTGATTACTTAGATAACCATTTTAACAAATGCAGTTTTTTACATCAATATCCAAAGCTGAAGCAAGAAAATTAATTTAATTGAACTATTGTTATGCGAAACTTCTCCATCCTTTCTTTCTCTCACTGAACACTGGTTTGTAGAGATCAATATTAACTCTTTATACATTTTAGGTTTCCAAGTTATCAGCACTTTTTGTCTTAAGTCTTTCGTATTGGGAGGGTCTATAATCATGGCTAGAAACTGTATAGCTGATTTATGTAAACTTTACTTAGCAGTGTGTAGTCTATCTGTTGAGTTACATATAGAATTATTTTCCATCATCTTCGATAAATCAATTTACCTAATCTGTGTATAACAAACAAGCAATGGTGATTGTGACATTTTCTTTTCTAAACTATCACTGGATCTATCAAAATATATCAATCAATTCAGGTTTATATTACTTTGTGCCGATCTTAATCTTAATCCTATTGCATCATCAATGAAATGCAAGACGTTATTAGGTATTTTCAGCTCCTTTCAGATGTATTCTCTTATAACTGAACCAACGAGAATTTTCTTAACATGCCGATATACCAGTATTTCAACTCTTGACTTCATTGTTTCCAATACTCCAGAGCTTGTATCAGTGACAAACTTTGACCCCAGTCTCTCAGATCATCACGCACAACTCGCGTATTGTGCATTTAATCTTAACTTTCATAACAACATTTCTAATAATAATGATATTGTATTGATTCGTAAAACAATATCCCCTACCTCTATTAAAGAATTTACGTTTCCTTTCAGTAAGTATACTCTCAGGTTAGATCCCACATTGGATACCGACAAAAAATTTCATTAATTTTCTAGATCAATTTTTGTACTGCTTTAAATTTGTCTTCAACAAATCCAAATTTAAATGTAAATCTGTTGTCAATTCTGTAAATATTTGCTTTCCACACTATATGATCAATGAGCTGCAGAATTTAAAAGATCTCCATGCAATTAAAAAATTCTCTAATAACCCTATCATTGTCATGCATTATCGTACTCTTAAAAAGAAAATCTCTGCAAAAAGTTAAGTACTACACCAAACTGATCAAAAATTCTAATAATAAAGCGAAAACACTGTGGAGCATAGTACATAATAGGTCTGCGAAAAAATCCAAAGGTACCTACTACCGTATTCAGAAAGATGCAACTTCTATTACTTGCGCAAAGGAGATTGTAAACTTCTTTGGACAGTACTTGTCGACAATAATCGAAGACAAATTCGACTCACATTTTGGGAAAAAGTCCAGTCGCCCCATGTACAATGGAAAACACTGAATAATTCGATGTGCTTTTATTCCATCACAGAACAAGAGGTCTTTTCATAATAAGAACTCGACGGGCACTGCTGATATACCAATCTCACTAATTAAAGCATGCTCAAACGATGTATCTTCCACACTTTCAACTCTGTTAAACTCCTCTGTCTCAAGGGGAGAATTTACTCAAAATTTAAAAACCGCCAGTGTCCTTTCAGTATTTAAAAAGGGGGATGATTCCAACGTTGAAAACTATCCCTCTATCTCTCCTATAAGTGTTTTTTCAAAAATTTTTGAAAAAATTTTCTATAACAGACTTATTATCTTTTTTGATAAGTATCATGTTTTATGTGACCAGCAATATGGTTTTCGCCCAAATCGTTCAACAGAGATGGCCCTGATTGACTTAACTCAACGTATACTGGAAAAACTGAATCTTGACGAACATGTGATAGTTATCTCTTTTGATATGACGGGAGCCTTTGCTTTATATCCTAAAATCTTATCATCCAAACTAGATAGTATGGAGGTTTGGGATAATTTAAATGCATGGCTTATATCCTACTCAACAGGAAGAAAAATTTTTGTTAAAATCAAAAATGCTCAGTCAAATACTTTTTATCTAAAATATGGACTCCGCAAGGTACTATTCTCGGTCCATTACATTTCCTTGTTTACAGCAATGATCTTTACCTACATATATCCTGTGGGAATTTGTTTCTATATGCAGATGATGCTTGTGTTGTCATCTATGATAATAATATTAACAACTTGCCAGTCAAAGTCTATACAATACTAAAAGAATTTGACTTGTGGACGTGCAAGAATAACTTAATCGTTAATCATACTAAAACTCGACTAACTCACTTCTCTTTCTACCGACACATCTTAGATCTCAATCTCAGTTTTCAAGGCAAGACTAATCTTTGCTACCTCTGTGGAATTTTTGGGAATCTTCTTGGATAATAAACTATTGTGGGAGGAGCACATCAACAATTTGTGCAAAAAATTAAGTAAAACCTTTTTTATACTGGCTAGTCTAAAAAACTCTCTTGATTTACCTTGCCTATTGAATGTTTATTATGCTTTAATGCATCCTTTAATTTCGTATTGCATTACTCTCTGGGGACAATCTTTGAGTGTGGATAGATATTCATTATGCAGAAACGAATAATTGGATTAATTTTTAACTTGCCCTTCAACTTTTCATGCAGGGAAGTATTTAAAACACAACATCCTAACAGTGAGGTGCATATACTTACACAAAATTCTTACCCATGTCTTTGTAAATAAGGACAAATATGTTCACCACAGTGATTTACACGGGCATGGCATGTGTAATAAAAATAAACTCATCATAGTCAAACACCAACACTCGTTTTATAAAAAGTCTCCAGTTTATAATGGATGTTATTTCTATAATTTACTTCCAGACCATATCAAAAACTTATCTAGCAAACCAGTCTCAAAAGACAATTACATTAACTACTTGTAAATAATTGTTTTTACTTCTTTTCAGAATTCGAGAACCACTGCAGGAATATGTTGACCAACTAATTATATACTTAGATACATAAGTCGATTTATATCACACTCAATTATGTAGTGTAATAATCTTTGTGACTTTTGTTTTTTCTAACATGTTAATGCTTATTGACCACTACCTAAACTACTAATCTACTAAACATTCTAACTATCTTAACTATCTATATTAGTTTGACTTTGGTCTGTACCTGCACTAAATGTATACTTTTATAAATTTTAATATGTTATTTGACATGTCCCATCTATTGTACACAATAGCCATTAAATTAAACATTATCTATATCTTTGTTTCTTCCTAAAAAAGAACAGGTGATCGTATTTCCTGCTGTAGAAGAAATCTTGGTGAAAGACTGCATAATCGCAGTTGGTAACCTATTCAGTCCAAAAAGTATTATCTTTGGAAGTCAAATGCTAGAATATGTATTTATTTAGCAACTAAAGAAATTGTAGAAGACATGGTAACAAAACATATTGAAATTAACATGGGAAGTATATTTATTCTCATGAGGCAGTTAATTACCCCTTAAAAAAATAGGATTTCAAATGTGTCACCATGCATACATGCTGTAATTGAAAATATATTAAAAATTCATGAACTAAAACTACTGTCACCGGTTTCATTCATAGGTGCAAAAATAGGACTTAGCAAGTACCTTAACATTATGATCTTTAGATGGTAAGTGTATATAGCAGACACCGAAAGAAATACCTGAAACTTTAACATTAGAATTTGGAAACGAAAGTTATCAGGTTTTGTTTTGGATAAAAAGGTTTCTTCCTGTATTTGTAAGGAAGTGGGATATATTTCGTCAAAATGCATTGTTCAAAATGTAGATACTACAGTAAATCTACAAGGTAGTGAAGTAAGACAACAACGCAAAAAAAACGACTGACTCTTACACTAGAGACAGCAGAAAGGTCACCTGACACCCATGTTCATGAAGACGTTGAAGTAACACTTTTAATTAGTAATGAAACGGCGTTAGTAAAGTAAACATCGATGATGTAGACTTTGGTCTTCCTCACAAGTCACAAACTTCAACAAAACGTTCTAGAAAGAAGTTAAACATTAATAACGCATTGATGCAATTGATAACTATCAAGAATTTTAAGAATTATGGCCAAACAAAATATCCAGTTTAGATTATATACACTTTACTGGTTTTTTAGTACATGTGAAAGGAAACGATAAACTTTTCAGTATAGCACGAAAACATACTGATAATATCGATGCACCTTTAGAACTATTTAAGGAAGCAGCCAAACGTGTTTATTAGCAGAATGTGTAACAATTTCATTTCATCATTGATAATGCAAGATCGTCAATGTGACTTATCGTAAAATTCAGGCACCTCTAAACATTAGTATGACAAGTATATATTCGATATTACATGAACATTTAGCTGTGAAAAAGCTATGTGCGCGTTAAATCCCACATAATTTGACAATCGCTCAAAAAAAGACTCGTGTCGATTGGTGCAATGAAATGTTCAAGAAATACAATTGCGGTGCATCAAACGCAGTATATAACATCTACATAGGTAACGAATCTTAGATTTATTTGTAAGACCCTGAAAGTAAACAGTAGTCGACTGTATGGGTTTTCTAAGATGAACAAAATCCAACAAAAGTTGTCCATTCTCGAAGCACTTCGAAGAAAATGGTTGCCTGTTTTTACGGAATAAATGGACATGTCGAGACCATTGCTTTAGAAAATTGTAGAACAGTTAATTCTGCTTGGTATACAACCATTTGTTTGCCACAAGTTTTCGAAGAAATACGAAAAATAAACCGTCGACACCGAATCATTCCTCATCGTGACAATGCGAGCTCTCACACCGTCTCAAACAAGTGACTATTTGAACACTCAATACGTTAAATTGGTGGGTCATCCGCCGTATAGTCCTGATTTGGCACCTAATCATTTCTTTTTGTTCCCACACGTAAAGAACGAACTGCGTGAACAATGATTTTCGACACCAGTAGAGGCGGTTGATGCATTCAAAATTCATGTTTTGGGGATATCTCAATCGGAATGAAAAAAATGCTTTGAAAATTGGTTCCAACGCATTCAAAAGTGTATCAATCATCATGGAGAATAGTTGGAAAAACAGTAAAGAAGTTCTCACACCTTAAATTTTGTTTTTCTTACGTATTCCTGATACATATCGAGCACACCTCGTAGGCAGAAGTTTTAATTGCACAGTTTGAACAACATTTAATCGCCTACATTCTATTGAACGATACCAAGGTAGTTTTTTATAAATGACATTCACTTACAGGATAGTTGGCGTGTTGTAACCGTATGAAAGGAAGATATACTTACTGTACACACCGTTCTGCAGCAAGGTTAAATCGTTCTTATTGTTCACAAAATACTGTAACATCATTGACATTTTCAAGTTTACATGCTAGTTTTCAGACCATCTAAGTGATGAAATTAATGTCAGCATAAAACCAAATTAGAAGTACGAAAGAAACCTGAAAGTCTTTGAATCGCATTAGGGGAATTATTAGGGGCAAAAGATTTATTATCACTAGTGTCTCATGAAAACTACTAGAGGAATCAAAAACTAATTTTGTATTTGTATTCTTAGCTTGTTCTAATTTTTTGCATACCTTATATAGGGCGTGAACGACAGGAATTTTAGACAAAATCAAATGAGCAGTATATTCTCGAAGTAGATTTTTTCTTATTAATCTGACTTTTGTTGTTCTGTGAGATTTGTAGTTAGACAGCTAAATGAATTTTTTAAGTGTGCGGCAAATAACACTACTGGTATGCTTTTCTTTTTTTGTTTACAGTTTCTAATGAATTTCCAAATTTCGTTTTTCTGGATGTGAACGAAGAAAATCCACTTTTTAAGATTAACAATGGCATTCCAACTTTTTAAAGTACTTGTTACGCTTCTAATCCAAACAAGGGCATTATCACTAAAAAGTTCTACTGTGAAATTATACAAGTCTTTATGCTTAAATTTACGTGAATTTTCCAAATCGTTAACTTCATCTAAAGATGAGTACAACAGTTTGGGATTACAAGAAAATTAAATTCCCGACGTATCAAGTGATACGGCTTGTGAAATATAGTTAACCGTCTGTAAAGCCACATTACCACTAAGGTTCTAAACATATGTCATTTTTATTCTTACTTTTGTTTTTATTGACTTTATCGAACAACTCTGCTTCCAATAGAAGAAGTGTTGCCAAAGCTCCATTTTAAATTCTGAATTTTTATTTAAATTTTCGAATGGAATTATCATTCATTTAATACGACCACTGAGATAGATTAGTCTCGATAAAATACTTTTAAACGTAGAATCCGAACTGTTTCCATTAAATTCCGATAAATTATTTTGAATTGATTTAACAGATGTATTTATTTCAGGGCATTCATTCTTAAAATTTTCTGGATATTTATCTAAACTGATTAAACAATCAGACTTCGTGGCTTCTCCTCCAATTACGGGCTGAGTACCACAGTCTACAACAACATTTGAATGTTATTCGTACGCTTTAGTATATGCTTGTCAATTATAACACTATAATTTGACTAATTAGTACCTAAAATTTCTGAAGGTTAGTGCGGTTTAAGCTAACTTACGAAAGGACTATACTTGTGTTAAGAGTGTTGTCCGCCTATATACCTTTACTGTTGTATAGCGAGAGACTTTGATTGGAAATTTTCATTAGGATGGATTATCAAAGGGACCAAAAATAATATGACATTTAACAGATTATGCAAAACATAATTTTAAGAAGGTAGCGCTTTCAAACACACACTCGCATTCCAATACACATGCACACATGCACGCATGCAAGCACGCACACATGCTCATGTGCACATGCACACATGCAAGCATGCACTTGTACGTGCATGCACACACACACATGCACATCTGCATGCATGCATGCACGCACGCATGCACACATGCACTTGCACGCACATGCACACGCACGCACATGCACATGTGCACACACACATATGCACACACACACATCCAGCATATATGCATGCACGTATACACATCCATCCAACAACCCCTCACACAAATCCCTACTAACCACAAACCCACACACAATCTCTGAGCAGGGGTGATCATTGCTTTCAATTTTTTAATTTGCTAATTAGCTTTAATATACCTAAGCTTTCTATATTAGTCTCATAAGTTCCGTGTATTTTCTTATCCTAACACCTATGTTATTAGCTATACCTTTTGCAAGCACTTGTTATATGGTTAAATAAAAAACTTAGTATATCTGCATATTTGAAGAGTATTTGCACTCAAACTTGTTTAATCATATTTCAGTTATTATTAAATATTTATATTATATCTTATACCTATTTTGTATAAACTAGTATCAATTCAAAATACTTCTCTACTCCATTTGTTTTTTTAGGAAGAGTTATTGAAACGCGCGAAGTGTCAATAATGGTTACCTCTTCAAAAGGAACTATAGATATAATGAAAGGAGATGAAGCTCCTGTTCATGAAAAGCTGGTTACTACTTTATTAAAAAATGGTAAGTGTTTAAATCTATTACTCGCAGCACAGGTATTATATTGTTATGTTAAATTTATAATACTAGTTTGAATTTAGCATTTTATATGTCTACCTTTAACTTCTATGATTAAGTTCAAACTCAAACATATATGCATACACACACACATGCACACACACACACACACACATGCGAGTTCTTGAAAGGCAAGTATGTGTTTCGCATATTTGTGTTATTAAGCTTTATTTAACTGGAAATACAGTATCTAAATTAATTGTGAATGTATCAAGTGTTGAACTTTTATACGGTGCACAAGAAAACAGTAAAGTGTAGTAAATTTTTACTCCTTCGTAGCAAAAAAATCAATAACACTTATGTATACTGTATGTATATTGTTACTCTAAAAACAGAAATATTCATTAATACCAGTTTTGTTGTACATAATCGTATTATCGTATTTCCTTCATTTAACTAATATTATCCTTATTTGTGTTGCACAAAGCCTTGATTTTAATTTGTAAATAATGTTAGGAATGCGATTGCTAGGCGAAATATCTGACAGCAGGGGCATCGCTAAAAACAGTAATAATACATATTAAAGCATCTACTGAAAGATTTGATGTAGTTTCTGAAACGTTTTCAGACGTTATAAATGCATCGTTTTTTCCTAAAAAGAAACAGGCGATTGTCTTTCCTGCTATAGTATAAATTTTGGTAAAAAACTGTTAATTGCAGTTGGTAACCTATTGAGCCCAAAAAGTATTACCTTTGCATCACAAATATCAAATAATAGAATATGTATTTGTTTAGCAACTAAAGAAATTGTAGAAGACATGGTAACAAAACATATTGAGATTAACGTGGGAAGTATAGTTATTTCCATGAGGCGGTTAGTTACCCCTTCAAAAAAATAGTGATTTCAAATGTGTCACCATGCACACATGCTGTAATTGAAAACCTACTAAAAATACATGAAATAAAACTACTGTCACGGGTTTCATTCATAAGTGCAATGATAGGACTAAGTGCGTACCTTCATGTTATGATCTTTAGATGGCAAGTGGATATAGCAGACACTGAAGAAGTACCCGAAACTCTAACATTAAAATTTGAAAACTAAAACCATCAGGTTTTTCTGTTGTATAATAATGTTTCTTGCCATATTTGTAAGGAAGTGGGACAAAATGCACTGTTCAAAATGTAGATACTGCATTAAACCTACAAGGTAGTGAAGTATGACATAATCGGAAAAAAGGCGCCCAACTTCTACAATTGAGGCAGCAGAAAGGCCACTTGACGCTGCTGATCATGAAGACGTTCA
Source organism: Platerodrilus igneus (assembly GCA_036346225.1). Lineage (NCBI taxonomy): Eukaryota > Metazoa > Arthropoda > Insecta > Coleoptera > Lycidae > Platerodrilus > Platerodrilus igneus. The sequence goes on from JARFIW010001228.1 coordinate 870,170, forward strand.
AGTAACACTTTTAAGTAATGAAATGGCATGTAGCAAGGTAAACATCAGTAATGACGATTTTGGTTTTTCTCACAAGTCACAAACTTCAACAAAACGTTCAAGAAAGAAGTTAAACGTTGATAACGCATCGAATGCAATTGATAACTATCATGCATTTGAAGAATTATAGCCAAACAAAATATCCAGCTTAGATTATGTACACTTTACTGGTTTTCTAATGCATGTGAAAGAAAACTATAAACCTTTTAGTATAGCACGTTAATATACTGATAATATCGATGCACCTTTAGAACTAATTAAGGAAGTGGCCAAAACATGTTTATTAGCACAAAAATTAAAAATTATTACTTTAATGTTAAAAGTATTTGGATCGAACTGAAATGCTTGCAGCTATTAGAGTTTTTAAACCAAGTAAAGCCTGTGGTTGTGCTTTTACAAGAGACCAATTTAAACAAGAATGATTTTCCATTGTTAAAGATGTTTTCAAAGTATCATTGTTTCTTAATCCAGCAACAGTTAATTATTCTCGATTAGCAATTTTATTAAGAGAAAACAACTATCATGTGATATGCCCAAAATTTTATATGCTTCTCATCTTCAACATATTTGTCTGAAGATAGACGATCAAAAATGGCATATAGTAAATATCCATGTTCCCCATAAACCAGATATCGTGCACCCAGTACTTGAAAATTATCAAACTGGATGCAAGAAAACCAAACTGATGAACAAAAAATTGTAATAGGCAGAGATTTTAATTGCACAGTTTGAACAACATTTAATCGCCTACATTCTGTTGAACGATACGAAAGTATTTTAGAGAAACTGTTGAATATTATAAATGACTATCAGTTACAAGATTGTTGGCATAATGTAACTGTATGAAAGGAGTATTTACTTTACACATCGTTCTGTAGCAAGGTTAGATCGTTTTATTGTACACAAAATACTTTAACATCATTGACATTTTTAAGGTTACATACTAGTTTTCATACCATCTAAGTGATGAAAAGAATGTCAGCACGAAACCAAATCAACTCCCGCCGACCTAGGGGAATTTGATGACTGATTCTTAAGCGACAACAGTTTTATAAATTGCATGCACAATTTTCCAAAAAGCAAAATTAAAAAATACGAATATGACGTCGACTTATTATCTAATTTGAACAAACTTAAATGTGAGATTAAAGAGATAATAATTCAGTATTCTCGACAACAAAGCCAAACAAAAAATATACAGCAAAATACAATAGTGAATAATGCTACTGATACAAATTGTAAAGAGGTGTGTGAGCTAGTAATAGAAGTAAAAAACACATTCAAGATAAATGCTGCCCACACAATTACCATAATAAAATACAAGGGATTATACAATATAGATCACCCAGTATTACCCTCACAACCTCAACTACAGAAATTGTTGGTCAATGAATAGGTTCTACGTAGTACAATTAAACTATGTGACATGGTAAGGCAATACTTTATTAAAAAGTATTCTTCACGCGACACACATATGAACAGAGTGGTGCCTATATATAATAATTTGTCTAGTCTAACCAATGATCAGAGACAGCCGCTAGAGGAACAATATATCTTGAAAGAGTTTACATGATCTATTAAAGAAATTGATAAAAAAAAAACACCTAAGTTATATAGACTCACAATTGAATTGTACATAAAGTTTTGGAAGAACTTAAAAATGTTCTATAGCATGACCTTCTCTAATACAATGCTGAAACTAAAATTACCATTCAGCACCACCAAAGTGGTTATTAGTCTTATACACAAAAAAGGAAGAGACATGACAGACATTGCAAAGTGGCGACTAATTTCTATATTAAATACTGACTACAAGATTCTGTCTAGAACTATTTCAAATCGGATAATGGAGATTATGAATTGTATCGCATATTGTGACCAATGCACATCAGTACCAAATAGATCTTTATTTGAGATTTTGCATTTGCACAGCAATATTATAGAGTATGGAAGTAAAAACCATCTTCCATCAGCAATAATCAACTTGGACCAGATGTCTGCTTTTCATCACATAAATCATGAATAATTGTTTGAGTGCTAAAGAGATTTAATTTTGGACCATTCTATGTTAGTGATATAAAGACTATTTACAACACATGTACATCATATATAAGAATATGTTCATATTCAACTATTGAAATGAAGCACCGCAAAGGAATAAGGCATGGATGTGCGTTATTAATTACTATCATATCGTCTTAATTGGATATCCTTTACCAAATATATTTAATATCAATCTGGTAGTAAGTGCATACTCAGATGTGTGCATTTTTATTTCCACAACTAAAGTCTGAAATGTTGCATTATGTGAACAGGATATACCAAAAAGAATTTGGTTGATTATCAACATGCAAAAGAGCATAGGTCTGTGGGTCAGTGAATGGAAAAACTCAGACGATGCATCTCTAAATGTAATTTGAACATCAAATAATGTTAAAATTTTAAGTGTTCAACTATCTAAAAATACAATGGATGCATATGAGAACCTTCTAGGTAAAATCAAAGACGCATTAAATAAATGAGAACAAAAACTACCAGTGTTGTTCCATGAAAGGACGAAAAGTTATTGTAAATTAATACGTTGCATCTAAGTATTGCATATTATGCAATTTCTGTCGTTTGAAGTTTTTCAGCTAAACCAACTTTAAAGAAAATGGAACGATTTTATGTAAAATGCTAAACATTGGACCAAGGCGAAAAATCTGTATCTACCAGTCGAGAATGGCGACATTGGTATAGTGCATCTTGAAACAAAACAACAAGTGTTTAGACTATACTTGGGACGCAGAATAATTAATAGTGATCCCGAACAGAAATTGGGGACAATTATAAAGCATAACATCATAACAAATAACTCTTACAAAGCATCGTGGTATTGATTTTTTAATGAAAGTACTCATGTAACAGAATCCGAACTGAAGTTTTTGAAATCTCTTCATTCTTGGAATCATGATATGTTACAATACTAAACTTTCTACGACATAGAGTAGACCACATTTCCTATACTACATTAACGAATTTTTTGAACAAGTGGGGCAGGTAAAAATTTTTACATGAGGAATTCCGCATTTGTAGCTGAAAGTTTTTCTTTTATATTTACAGGTAGAATATATGTGATCACTTTTTAAACAATTCCAACATTATGTTGTGTTTGGTTTAAAGGTATTTGAAAAGTATCGTGTGTTATGTGTTTGAGACAAAAAGATTGATCAATTTTCATTATTATTTTTGTTCCTAGGGGTGTGTATTTTTGATGGATTACTTACAGTTGTATGTTATATATTATTTAGTTGAGACATTGAGTAGATTAGTGCTATTATTGTTGTTGTTTGTCCAACTTTTTGGTTTATATGCTGACCGTATGATAGGGTTATTAAATTTATTTCCAGATTGTGTGTTTTCTTGAAAATTTTGTCTATAGTTATATTGTGGAGAGGTATTTTTATTTTGTATAAAGGTAGAGGTACTTGGTTTATGTGTATTATTAAGAGAAAGTAATTGGTCTCTCATACGAAAAGACTTTTCTAATCTTTTTGTAGTTATAGCTAAATCTGTAATTGTATTTATTGTAGGCAAGGTTACAGATAGAGGAGTAATAAAATCCGGTAATAGAATTTGTGAAGTAATTTGTATTCTTGTTAATTCTAGTGGGAGTCTTTGAAATCTGCTAAATGAATTTTGTATTTGCATATTAAAAATGGTTACAGTTTCATTTGGTTTCTGTTTTCTATTTCTTATTTCATCCCATAACAGAGTTTCAGTATTTGGAGGTAAGAAATCCTGCTTTAAACGAGCAACTAGAGAATTCCAGTCAGTAATATCCTGTTTTATTTCTCTATACCAGATAATTGCATCACCATCAAATAATTCTTTCGCTGAAGAATAGCTCTTCTTGTAAAACTTGTCTGGATTCAGCTTGTTCAGACACTCTTTCTAAGAATTCATATACTGTATTTTGCTTTTCATTAAACTTTATTGACCAAGAGGAAATTGGAGTAGGATTAGATATGTAGGTTATTATTGGAGAATGAACATTTATTGTAGGTGTTGAATTTGTTAATGAAACATCATTTATACCAGCAAAAAGCTTATGCTTATGCAGTTGCATAACTTTCATTTTTAAAAGTCTTAGCAATTTTATAGTTATTTTCAGGAATAGATAAATGCTTAATCTTGCCACATAAATGTGGCAACCGAGACTTAAGTCTTTTAAAAACTGAATCATTACTGTCTTCTTCAAAATCATTTAATAAAAAGTAATTGAATGTATAGTACAAGGTATTGCTTCATTATCTTCAAGAATTTTGTATACTCTAAAAGATCTTTATGTGGAGGAGGTTTAGAACTTTCTCTACGTAATTGACCAGCTAAAAGTTTTATTTTTTCTTCAATGGGTTTATTTGAAACTATTGACCTAATATAAAGTTCATATTTTATCTCTTCTTTTAACAAATGACTAGCAATTAAAGTTCCTACCATATTTAATTTTAACTATGCTTTATTAACAAAAACTTAAGAAAATATTTGTAATTCTTCAAAACATTAGGTATATTTTATGTTTAAATATAATGAAAAATAATAATACATGTTTAATTGTAATAAAAATTTAATACATATAGTACAGATAATAAATAATTTATTTTGTAAAGAAATAATTTGTTTTAATCAAGCAAAACTGATGTATAACTATAAGGTTGGAAAAATGGTTGTTTGGGTGCCAGTTTCATATAGAAACAAATTTATAAAAGAAAATACTATGACAACTACCTTATGTCCAAGAAAATTTGCTTATAGGATTGTAAGAAAATTTTTGCATGCGATGCTGAGAAGTGCTTTATAAGAAAAAATAATGGTGTTTCTTTGAAAACAAGTATGTTAATATGAAACATACATGGAAGAGAGGATAAATTTGGTCACTAACTTGAGTATTGTTCAATAGAAGTTCGTAAGTAAAATAATTTGGTTAACGGCAATGTACTATGATATCGTAGAAAATTTTGAAAATAGCTAATAATAACAATGTTCGGGCGCTAAAATTGTCTTACAATACGAGAATTACTAATTCTACGCAAGTTAGATTAAGAATAGAGGGTGTTGATGGGTGTTGGGCGCCAATGTGCACCATCCCCTTTTCCAATGATATATAGAGGATAGGTGTACTGCAGAGTATAAAAATAAAATTACTCTGGCAGAACTAGCATCGGCCGTTAAGGGCTATGGAGTTTGCTAAAGACTTATCTCAAGGAGTGGGAGTTAATTACAGCTACAGCTTTAAAGGCTTTTTTATTATTACTATCTTATCGTTTCTCACCTTGCTGTAAAAGAATTTAAAGACTAACTTAAGTGAAAGCAAGAAAAGTACTAAACTTGTATATTGAAATTTCTGTCAAAAAAATATTAAACAATTATTTCTATAAATTGTGAATGATTATTAATCAGAAAATCACAATCTTAATGTGATGTTTTAATAAGCAATTAACACAAAGCTTCTTGCAAAGACAAATAAAATAGTACTGTTTAAATTTAAATTATCTGCATAGAAACCTTTTTTTATATAAAAATTTCATGAAATCTTTTATGTTCACAGAATAATAAAATGTGTTTTTAAAATAATTTAAACACAAATATTTTATAAAGTGGGAGACACGTTGTAACATTGGCATTGCTAAAAAAAGAAAAGATTTATTGGCGGACGTTTTTTCAGACTCTATCGTTAAGATTGGCAATTTCTAAAGATGTGTCCATTGCAGGAACAATTCCAACACGATTTTTTTTCTTTCTTATCTTTAGGTAAAGTTTCTATTATTAGTACTACTAGAGGGATTACCTAAATTTTGTATTTGATGTGACGAGTAGCTATTTTTAAAAGTACAAGAGGACCCTGAAAGTCTTTGAATCGCATTAGGAGAATTATTAGGCGCAAAAGGTTTATTATCACTAGTATCTCATCGCAACTACTAGAGAAATCAAAAACTAATTTTGTATTTGTATTCTAAGCTTCTTCCGATTTTTTACATAACTTATAAAGGGTCCGAACGTCAGGAATTTTAAATGAAACTAAATGAGCAATACATTCTGGAAGTAGATTTTCTTTATTAATCTGATTTTTGTTGTTTCTGCGTGATTTGTAGTTAGTCAGCTAAATAAATTTTCTAAGTATGCGATAAATAACACTACCGGTTAACTTTTTTTTGTTTACGGTTTTTAATGGATTTCCATATTTTGTCTTCCGTGTGATAGAAGAAGATTCACTTTTAAATGATTAACAATGGCATTACAACTTCTTAAAGTACTTATTACACTTCTGATTCAAACAAAGGCATTATGACTAACTTCTTCTGTTCAAGATTGCATTAATAAATTATGTTAATATTTTATGTGGTTGGAATAATCTTATATGGATAAAGCAACAATAAATGAATAATATGCGGTTAGTTAGGAAAGACCAGCTCTTATTGACAGAAAGGGCTCTGCTAAGAGAAATAAAATTAATTTAAAATACTTTTCGCTTTTCCAGGAACTTTGGCGGCATAGGTGCTTAAAACAAAATGAAATAATTGAGGATTAAAAGGAAGGCTGAGATATAAGTAATGGTTATTTTAACACTAAAAAAATAACACTGTTTTTCACTAAGTAAACTAACGCAGTTGACTCATTAAAGACAATACTTGGGTGTATATAATGAAAAATAGACAACTTAACGTAACCAGAGCTGCATCTTGTCTGTTGGTTCAGAGAAGTAGGGAAGTAAAGGAAATGTATAAGTGAGGAGAAGGAATGAAATATGAAAATTTAAAAATTGGCGCCAATAAGCACCAGAGTAAATACTATGATAAACGTTCACTAAACATCTTCTAAAGATGAGTACAACAGTTCAGATCACAAGAAAATTTAATTCCTGACATATCAAATGCTATGGCTTGTGAAATATGTTTGACTGTCTGTACAACCACAATAACACTAGCAGAAGGTCCTAAACACATTTCATTTTTATTCTTACTTTCTTCTTTATTATCTTTATCAAATAACTCTGCTTCCAATACATGAAGTATTGCCAAAGCTTCATTTTAAATTCTGAATTTTTATCTAAATTTTTGAATGGAATTATTATTCATTTAATACTACACTAAGATGGATTGATCTTGATAAAATACTTTTAAACGTAGAATCCGAACTGCCCCCATCAAATTCCGATAAATTATTTTGAATTGATTTAACAGATGTATTTATTTCAGGGCATTTATTCTCAAAATTTTCTGAATATTCATTCTAAACTGATTAAACAATCAGACTTCGTGGCTTCCTTTGCTGTCTAACTAAAGAATTTTGTTTTTATGGAATATATTTTCTACTAATTATTCAACTTATTAGTAATTCATAATTTAATTCTTCCTTGTGCAAATAAACAACTTTAAACATGTCAGCCATTTCGAAACGAATTTAAAATTTCAATAAGGTTTGCCAGAACAAATTTACAAAAAAAAGGATATTTCTTATACTACTTAAGTATTTTTCAATAAATGAGTACAACTAAAATTTAATAACAAACAAGGACAATTTGACTACAAAAATTTAATTCACGTCTAAACTACCTCTCTAATTTTTTAAGAGTTTAATTTGTACTTTAAAATTTTTTTAAACACATATAAACAGGTACAAACTTACCCGTTTAGAAATGAAGGTTTTTCTGAACAAATTTGAATGCCCTTACTTTGAGTGCTACTTTATAAATCGTAATAATTTATATGCATACCTATTAGTTGGTTTTGTTCTAATATAATAAGTCGTCACCAGATGACCATTGTATCTATACGCCACGCATTGTGCATATGAAATGTAGTATAACCTGTTTTGAAGTGGGAAAGCCATTTTGGATAAGAGGTCCCGTTTAAAGAAGACAGGATGTCTTTGAGATTCGATCACTGTAAAATGTTAATAGCATTAATGTGATGAGTGCAAATTCTTTTGGTTTCTAGCTACACTGATTAATAGAAAATATATTGTGTGGGTGTTTGTTTCTTTATTGTATTCTTCGTAGTGCATGTAGGAAAGATTTGAATATAATTTAGGAGGTTACATATGGTTGTGTACAAGATGGTTGAATTTAACCGTACCATTCACACTTTTAATTTTCATTAAGGAAGAATTTGCAGTTAGTCAATACTCACATAGGATAATATTTGAATATAATTTTGGGGATTACACATAATTGTGGATTTATTGCTGTAATACACTTTCATCAAGATACTATTTCATGTGGGTTTGAAATAATTTTAGTTTTCTACTATTGTTTATGTAATGGTGCCCACGGCAAGTACGATTGGATGTTTGCTTCTGGAATCACTGTAATAGATGTTTGGGTACTTAATTATAATTGCAACATGTGGATTATTGCATAACAAGTTGATTATAGTTGAGTAATTTGAAATCATGAAGCACAAAAATCATTTAAGTAAAAATTAGAAATAGAACCCTTAGAATTTTGCTGGTAATGTTTGCAGTTGTTGTTTTTGTTATGCACTTCAAAAGGTAAAAGTCAAACTACATCTTGTAGTCACCTGTCTTATGTGATTTTATATGTAGATCAATTGGACTTTATTGATAGGCTTTGCAAAGTATTTCATTGCTCGTATTTATTGGATTAAGATATCCTACTAAATTTATATCTTGCTGAAAAATCTCTACTTTTAGAAAATTAAAACTTTATAAGCAGATTGTCAAATACCATACTAGATCTGCTATGAGATATTAATAAACATTGTGTCTAAATTAGAATGATCAAAATTTTGTGTACACCTTAAATAAATTTTTTTTCTAAAGTTGAAACTAGATGAAAATGAAACAATATTTTACTCATATATATTAAAGCATATACCACTTGTCACTTGTTTATAAAATATTGAAGGGACTTCAATTTTTTTGAATACAATATTATTGATCTTTGAAATTTTATTGAATTACTACATAAGAAAATATAGGTATAAAGTCAAACGAATTGCTCAGAGAATGTAAGCTCAATGTCGATAAAAAAAAGTGGTTTATTTTCGATTTTTGGAATTAAGTTTTACTAAGGTTAAGAAACAAAAAGTATTTTGAAAATGGAGAAAACACTCCATATTAATATACGATACTTTGATAAATTTTATACATTTGTTTGTGTTCTTTTATACGACATTGCAAGGCCCAAATAGTGTCTTGTATTTCTTTTAATGATCTAACTTTTATTACAGTTCCCGTTAGTGGTTTGGTCTGCTGTTCGGTATTGAAGTTTTGTCATCTTTTACAGGCAACATTATCCAGGTATATCTAAAGGTTTCTGCATCTTCCCTTAAGGAATATTTATTATTACAGTTAGATTCTGGCAACCCCCCCCCCCCTATATTTTTAAGTACTCCCTTTTAGTTTCTTGTATCACTTTTACAGGTTTAATTAAAGTACCACTCCCCGTTTCTCATATTCACTGCACAGTCTGCAACTCGAGCCAGTTGGCTATCCTTGCGTCTAAATTGTGCAGTAAAAATAAAAATACAATTTTTATAAGCTTTACAGTTAATAACTCTATCATTCGGCTAATTAGCACCTAAAATTTCTGAAGGTTGTTTGCTGTTTAAGCTGACTTAAGACAGGTCTCCACTTGTGTTAAGAGTATTGCTCGCCTTTACGTCTCTACTGTTGTAGAGCGAAAAACTTTGATTCGAAATTTTCATGTGAACAGATTACCAAAGACAACAAAAATAATGTTTTTAACAGATTATACAAAACATGACTTCTAAGAAGGCACCGTTTCCAAACATGGCAACTCCTGCACAATTGTCATCATTCTATATATGCCCTAAGTGCCTATATCTGTTGGTTAGTCATAGACGCCCTGTATAAAGGCACTAGTCCTTGTTTAGGTTCACTTGCGTATATTTAATCATGTTAAACAATTGAAAATTACACTGATTGTGAAATATACAGTGTGATTGGGTTTTTCACTCAAAAGGTGTTAACACAACTGAAATTTATGTGCAGAATACTAATATAGATATGAAATATATACACACATATACACATACACGTACACATACACATTCACATGCACAAACACTTACATGAATCCATACATGTATATATACACCCAACCAACCACCCTTCACAGAAACCCCCACCCATCCACATACCACCAGTCACCACCCACACACAATCTCTGTGCAAGGGTAATCATTTCCTTCAATTTCTTAATTTGATAATTAGCTTTTGTATACTGAAACTTTTCTTATTGGTCATACAGTTCTGAGTATTTTCTTATCCTAACGCCTATGCTAATAGCTATATTTTTTGTAAGCACTTGTTATATGGTTAAATCAAAAACTTAGTATATTTGCATATTTGAAGAGTACTTTCATTCAAATTTGTTTAAACACATTTCAATTATTATTCAAAACTTATATATTATATCTCATACCTATTTTGTAAACTACTATAAACTAGTATCAATTCAAAATACTATTACTACACCTTTTTTTTTAGGAAAAGTTATTGAAAAGTTTGAAATGTCTAAAATGGTTACTCCTTCAAATGGAACTGCAGATATTATGGATGGAACTGAACTTTCTGTTAACGAAAAGCTGATTACTACTTTATTGAAAAATGGTAAGTATTTAAAGCTTTTATTCGCAACACAGGTATTATATTAATATGTTGGATTTGTAATATTAGTTTGAACTGAGCATTTTGTATGTCTACTTTTAACTTCTTTGATTAAGTTCAGACGCACACATGCATGTGTGCATGCACACACATCCACACATATGCATGCATGATTGCATGAACGCACATGCACATGCCTACACACACACACACACACACACACACACACACACACACACATATATACACACACAAAGTAAAAGGATGTGTTTCACATTTTCAAATTGTTAACTTTTATTTAACTGGAAATACGGTATTTAAATTTATTGTGAATGTATCAAGTATCAAACTTTTATACGGTGTCACAGAAAACAGTAAGAGTGTAGTGAATTATTTCTCCCACATAGTAAAGCAATCAATAAAACGTATGTATACCATCGTTTTGTGTCTTAAGAACATAAAACTATACATACATACCAGTTTTGTTATACATTATCTTATCATGTGTATCTCCTTCATTTAAATAATGTTATCTGCTCTTATGTTGCACAATGCCTTGATTTTAATTTGTAAATAATGTTAGGAACACAATCGATCGGCAAAGTTTCTGACAACAGGGACATCACTGATAATAATAATAATACAGATCAAAACATAACTACTGTAAACAACAACGATCTTAGATTTGTTGTAAGATCTGAACCGTTTTCAGACATTATAAATGCATCATTTTGTCCTAAAAGATAACAAGCGATCGTCTTTCCTGCTGTAGAAGAAATCTTGGTGAAAGACTGTGTAATTACAGTTGGTGATCTATTGAGTCCAAAAAGAATTATCTTCGCATCATGAATGTCAAATGATAGAACATGTATTTATTTGTCGACTAAAGAAATTGTAGAAGACATGGTAACGAAACATGTTGGAATTTACGTCGGAAGTATATTTATGATTAGTGATTTCAAATGTGTCACCATGCATACATGCTGTAATTGAAAACATACTAAAAATTCACGAACTAGAACTACTATCACACATTTCATTCATATGTGCAGTAACAGGAATAAGCGAGTATCTTATTGTTGTGAGCTTTAGACGGCAAGTGTATATAGGACACACTGAAAAAATACTCGAAACTCTAACATTAGAATTTGAGAACAAATGCCATTGGGTTTTTGTTTTGGATGAAAAGGTTTTTTGCTATACTTGTAAGGAAGTGGAACATATTTTGTCAAAATGCATGGTTCAAGTAAAGTAAGACAACATGCACAAAAAAGCCTCCAACTTCTACACTAGATGCAGCAGAAAGCCCACCTGACTGACACCCCTGTTCATGAAGACGTTGAAGCATCACTTCTAATAAATAACGAAACAGCATGTAGCAAAATAAATATCGATGATGAAGACTTTTGTTTTCCTCGCAAGTCACAAACTTCGATAAAACGTTTCAGAAAGATGTTGAACATTGATAACGCTTGAAAGCTATCATGAATTTGAAGAGTTATGGCCAAACAAAATATCCAGCTTAGATTATATACACTTTACTAGTTTTCTAATACAAGTTAAGGAAATGATAAACCTTTGTGTATAGCATGTAAATATACTGACAATATCAATGTACTTTTAGATCTAATTATGGAAGGAGTCAAAATGTGTAAAAGTCTAGCAATAAAAGAAAGATATAAAAGGTGATTATTTTGTTGAAAAAGAGATTATTAGCAGAAAGTGTAGAAAGTTCATCATCACTGATGAGAATTTCGGGCTCACAACAGTCGTTAAGTAGAGTGCCATCAATGGAAGAAGTAGGTAGTGACCAAAGTTTTTATTAACAAAAAAAAATCTGTAAGTGAAGTGAGAAGTATATGAAAACCAGTCTATCATAGACAATTTTTTTTCTTTCTTAAGCTTTTAAAAATGGCTACACAAAATTTAAAAATTATTATTCTTAACGTCAAAAGTATTTGAAGCAAACTGAAATGCCTAGAGCTATTAGAGTTTTTAGACCAAGTAAAACCTGTGGTTGTGCGTTTGCAAGAAAATCAATTTAACCAATAATGATTTACAATTCTTAAATATGTTTTCAAAGTATCACTGCTTTTCTAATCCAGCAACCGTTAATTATTCCGGAACAGCAATTTTATTTAGAAAAAGAAAATATCATGTGATATACTACGAAATTTTATACACTTCATATCCTCAACATATTTGTCTGAATATAAACGACGAAAGATTGCATATTAAATATCTATATCCCCCATAAACCGAATGACGTGCTCCCAGTACTTCAAAAATTATCAAACTAGAAGCAAGAAAAGCTAAATCACGAACAAAAATTGTAATAAGCAGAGATTTTAATTGCACAGTTTGAACAACATTTAGTCGCTTACATGCTGTGAAACGATTCAACAGTATTTTAAAGAAATTGATGAATATTATAAATGACTTTCAGTTACAGGATTGTTGGCGTATTGTGACCATATGAATGGATGATATACTTACTTTACGCACTATTCTGCAGCAAGCTTAGATCGATTTAAGGTACACAAAATGCTGTAACATCGATGACATTTTCAAGTTTATATGCTAGTTTTCAGTTGTTTGTGTTGAAATTAATGTCAGCACGAAATCAATTCATATGCCGTCAACCTACTGGAATTCAATAACCAACTTCTAAGTGACAACAGTTTTATAAATTTTATTAAAGAATACAAATATGACGTCAACTTATTATATAACTGGGACAAACTTAAATGTGGGATTAAACAGAAAATAATTCAGTATTCCCGACAAGAAAACCAAACAAAAAATATACAGCAAAATGCAATAATGAATCAAGCAGATAATGCCAATGGTTAATGGAAAGGTTCTGCGTGATACAATCGAACTATATGATATGGTAAGACAATACTTTATTGAAAAGTATTCTTCCCACAGCACACATGTACAAAATGGTGCCTATATATTATAATTTGCCTAGGCTAACCGATGTTCAAAAACAGACACTAAAGTAACAGATATCTTGAAGAGTTTACATGATCTATTAAAGGAATTAATAAAAAAAATACCTGGGCTAGATAGATTTACAATTGAATTTTACATAAAGTTTTGGGAAGACTTAAAAATATTCTATTACAAGACCTTTTCTACTGCAATGCTGAAACAAGAAATACAATCCAGCACCACCAAAGCGGTCGTTAGTTTTATATCCAAAAATAAAGAAACATTGCAAACTGGCAACCAATCTCTATACTAAATACAGACTACAAGATTCTGTCAAGAACTATTTGAAATCGGATAATAGAAATTATGAATTGTATCGTTATTGCGACCAATACACATCAGTACCAAATAGATTTCTATTTGAGATTTTGCATTTGCATAGCAAGTAAAAACCATCTTCCATTAACAATAATCAACTTAGACTGAAGTCTACTTTCAATCACATATATCATGAATATGTGTTTGAAATGCTAAAGAGATTTAATTTCGGACTCTTCTTTATTAGTAATATAAAGACTATTTACAACAAATGTATGTCACATATAAGATTAGGTTCATATTTAACTATTGAAATGAAGCTCTGCAAAGGAATAAGACAAGGATGTGTGTTCTCTAAGCGGTTGCTTGTGTTATCCCTAGAACATTTCCTTAATTACTGTCATACCATCGTAATTAGATATCCTTTACCAAATATATTTAATATCAATCTGGTAGTAAGTGCATACCTAGACGATGTGTCTGTTTTTATTTCCACAATTAAAAACTGAAATGATGCATTATGTGAACGAGATATACCAAAAAGAATCTGCTTCGATTATTAACATGCATAAGAGCATAGGTGTGTGGGTCCGTGAATGGAAAAACCCAGGCGATACACTTCTAAATGTAACTTGGACATCAAACACTGTTAAAATTTTAGTTTTTCAACTAACTGAAAATACAATGGAAGATACACGTATAGTTTATGAGAATCTTCTAGTTAAAATCGAAAACGTATTAAATAAATGGAAACAAAAATTACCAGCATGTTCCATGAAACGACAAAAAGTTATTGTAAATCAATACGTTGCACCTAAGTATTGCATTTTATACAAGTTCTGCCATTTGAAGTTTATCAACTTAACCAACTTCAAAGGAAATTGAACGATTTTCTGTGAAATTGTGAACATTGGACCAAGAAGAAGGACGTGTATCCACCAGTCAAAAATAGTGGTATTGGTCTATTGCATCTTGAAACAAAACAACAAATGTTTAGGCTATACTTAAGGCACAGAATAATGAATGTAGATCCCGAATAAAAATGGGCGAAAATTATAAAGCATAACATCATAACAAACAACCTTTTCAAAGCTACATGGCATTGGTGTTTTAATGGAAGTACTCATGTAACAGAATCAGATCAGAAATTTTTGGACAGTCTTCTTCATTGTTGGAATCATGATATGTTACAATACTAAACTTTCCATTACATAGAGTAGACATTGCTGGAATCTCAAAGGTACCTAATAGCTAATTGGGTGGAAAACTAAACCGCCACTGTTTTGCAAAATATGTGCAAAGTATGGATTTTATAAGATTGAATATTTCAAGTTTGAAAACGGATGGAAAAGCGACCATGTTATTAGGATGGAGGTCCATAATTGCCTCCAAAATAATTCAGGACGATCCAATAGTTCAGTATAAACGAATTTGTTCATGTATTATTTCAGAGTATAATTTTGAAAAAAAAGACAACTCAAATATAGTAAAAATAGTACTGTATGTAGAAAATGGTAATAGTCTTGAAATCATTAAGAATAATTGCAGTAAAATATCTGAATTTCTCATTCTACAACGCTATAAAGAGGTTGATGATGACAAAAAACCACTAAAGAAAGAAAAGATTTATTGACACACGTTTTTTCCGGCTCCGTCGTTAGAAAGTGATTACATCGTAGCACTGAGATTTGCTAAAAATCGACTAGCAAAACCAAAGCCTTTATTTAAAACGAAATATGCAGCAACCCAACTATGACCATAGTGTTATATAGAAGGTGACACATGGCATTTTATGATAACATACTTAAAAGCAAAGAAAACATGGAGCTACCTAACACCAATTATTAAAAAATTATGCTTTGGAAACATATATTTACAGGGAAAGCTTTTGAAGATTTTCTATATAAAAGCCGTGCATCGAGAATCGCCAATTGTCTAGTAACACTGACGAAAAGCACAATATAATTTAAGTTTTTCTTTTAATAATAATAATAAAGGTTTTTGAGTAAATTACATACAAGTACTAACTTAGAAAAGCAAAACTTATTAAACGTTTTTTTCTATTATCTGCTTTGCCTTAGCATGGCTTATTTATTCAAAAAGATACACACACACACACACACACACACACACACACACACACACACACACTACTATTAACGTGTTCACCAATTTAGAAAAAATGATAACAAAAGTTTTTATTATTCACTATTCACAAGTTTAATTAACAGTATATGCCTTATTTATACGTGTTTTCAGTCTAATTAACAATGAAGCACTATCACACTAATGCTATTTACCAGCACTAATATCTTCTTAAACTAAATCCTTAACCATAAGTCTTCTTAACAACACTAACACTACTATCATTTATTTATTACCCCTTTGTCTATTTATGTACAAGCTGGCGGTACAATATGCACGTTCACATAACACAAATTTATATTTACTATAGGACCTTCAAAACGTAATGACCAACTAACTATACACGATATGATTTATATACGACATTTGGATATAGACTAACTGATGTACACTCATCACTGATCTTATATATATATATATATATATAAGCAAAATAAATATTGGGGATACAGTCAGATTGGGCATGGATTTAATATAAACTTCTTATAACCATTTCAATCTTTCGAAAATGTTTATTTTCTTCATCAGGATACTAAAAGTTTATAATTTAACATTTATATGATAAAATTATATAGGTTACTTACGATTATAAAGTTTACAATTATATAAACATTAAATGACATCTATATGACATGGACAGGTTTTTGTTCATACGCGTACATTTAAAAGTTTCTTATAAGTATATGCAAAATTAAAGTTAAAGTTAATGTAGTTAAGATATTAATTAAATAAAGTAACATAGTTATTATAGGTCTTGATAAAAATAAAAATAGAAACTAAAAAGTGTTATACTAGTTTTTAAAAATTAAAGCTAATCGTATTGTACCAAAGGTGTTATAAATTTGTATAGTGTGATAGTTTTATATAAATTTGGAATTATTTTTATTCTTTATTATTGTTATAAGATATGAATAAATATTGATTAAATTTTGTGTGTCTGTTTTTTTATTTATAGGATTTTCTTCGAGAGCAATCGCGATCATTTCAAGAAATAAGCGTTTTTTATAGCTAGTTTCTCTGAATATAATTCTGGTGTCATCATAAACAAAAAAACATGCGCGCTAGCTTCCCATGTAATTGATACAGGTCACACTATGAATTATGATGACACCAGAATTATATTCAGAGAAACTAGCTATAAAAAACGCTTATTTCTTGAAATGATCGCGATTGCAATTCCAAATTTATATAAAACTATCACACTATACAAATTTATAACACCTTTGGTACAATACGATTAGCTTTAATTTTTAAAAACTAGTATAACACTTTTTAGTTTCTATTTTTATTTTTATCAAGACCTATAATAACTATGTTACTTTATTTAATTAATATCTTTACTACATTAACTTTAACTTTAATTTTGCATATACTTATAAGAAACTTTTAAATGTACGCGTATGAACAAAAACCTGTCCATGTCATATAGATGTCATTTAATGTTTATATAATTGTAAACTTTATAATCGTAAGTAACCTATATAATTTTATCATATAAATGTTAAATTATAAACTTTTAGTATCCTGATGAAGAAAATAAACATTTTCGAAAGCTTGAAATGGTTATAAGAAGTTTATATTAAATCCATGCCCAATCTGACTGTATCCCCAATATTTATTTTGCTTATACATTATAAAAACAGTCAATATTACTAATTTTATATATATATATATATATATATATATATATCCTAAAATTAACTAGATGATTCATATTTCTGTGTTTGCTCGATTCTAGACTTCTGTAGAATAACTTCGGTTATGAAACTTGCGTGTTTGATAGTTTGTCTAATAGTTCGTAACTATAAATATATATATATATATATATATATATATATATATATATATATACACACAACAGGCAATTATTTTATGACCATATTTTATTATATAATATAAGTAGTGCGTTTTAGGTCTGCTGGATGATTAAAAAGACTCTTTTTTATTACCTAAATTTTCGAATATATTTATATTCTTCTTCAGAGGTACTATAAAATATACAAACGCATTAATAATAAATAATTACATTTAAGATATACTCACTAAATTGAGGTTTAAAATATATAAAGTGTCATCAGATATATAAGTAAAATAATGTAAAAGTTTGTTGAAACATATAATAAAATTACTTTGTATATATATTAAGATGTTCTTTTTTGAAGTATATCATTTAAATTTTTGCAGTTATTTTGTATACCTTTTGTTATTTTTATATCTTAGTTGTATGCATGTACATCATCCTGTATGTATTGATAAATATACAACCTTCATCAATACGTATACATACATATACACATACATATATCACTTAATAAATATTAATTGATTTAAATATTCAAACATATCATTAATGTTTCAATAACCTTTGTATATCACTTAAATTTAATTGTGGTAATAAAACAAACATGCTATAATTGATCATTTTTCTTTTTTGTGACTAAATTTATTATTTATGTATTAATAATTTAGAAGGTATGTATATATAGAGCTTAGATGACGGATGTTGATGATCTAAGCTCTATCTATACATACCTTCTAAATTATGAATACATAAATAATAAATTTAGTCACAAAAAGTTGATCAGTTATAACATGTTTGTTTATTACCACAATTAAATTTAAATGATACACAAGGTTATTGAAACATTAATGATATGTTTGAATATTCGAATCAGTGTGTTTTATTAACTGATATATGTATATGTATATGTATGTATCGTATTGATGAAGGTTATATTTATCAATACATACAGGATGATGTACATGCATACAATTATGATATAAAAATAACAAAAGGTATACAAAATAACTGCAAAATTTAAATGATATACTAAAAGAACATCTTAATATATACAAAGTAATTTTATTATGTTTCAACAAACTTTACATTATTTTACTTATATATCTGATAGACACGTTTTTAACTCGTATAGATATAAATTAAACTCATTTATGTGGTATAAATACTTAAATTATTATAATTAAGCGTTTGTATATTTTAAACCTCTGATAGAAGATATAATATATTGAAACATTTAGGTAAAATAGTTAAGACTTTTAAGTCAATTTGGGTTTTAACGAAATCTTGCATGGTATATAAATTTTATATACAATATTTGACAGGCTTTAATAAGGTCTAGCAGTTAATTAAGTTGTATCTTTATGGTATAAATCTAATTTCTGTTTATATTTTAACATGTATTGAGATACGTATATAGATTAGTAATTAATTTATTTTATGGTTTGACGAATAGTTAGATATTCTGTATGTATGTATGTTTTATATGTATGTTGATGTATGTATATTTGTTTACGTATGTATTTTAGTGTGTTTATGTTGTTTGTACGAATGTATGTATGTCTGTGAATGTGTGTATGTGTGTGTGTGTGTGTGTGTGTGTGTGTTATATATATATATATATATATATATATATATATATATTTATGTGTGTGTGGTTCATGTGGATGTTTGCGTGTGTGAATGCTTATGTTTGTATGTTTGTGTATGTGTGTATGTTTATGTTATGTTTTATTAAGTGATTTGATCAGTTATGTTGAATTTGTTTTTGGATTCAAAGTGAAGTAGCTAGGTGTACATAGAGCTTAGTGTGTTAATGTCAGTTTTTTTATTAATAGGATTGTGGTAACACATTTCTAAGAATTTTCTTTTGGATCTTTTATTTTCAATTTGTAATATTATAGGATTATCAAAATCTATTTTATATTTGTTTGCGTTTGCGTGTAAGGTCAAAGCACAAGCGTTTGGTTTAACACGAATGTCGCTTTTATGTTGAGTTAAGCGTTGCTTTAATTGTTGCGAGGTTTGGCCAATGTAGGTAAGATTGCAGTCTGAACAATTTATTTGATATATAATATTCCGTTGTAGAAGAGTTGGGGTTTTATCTTTTAATTTAGAAATATATATATATATATATATATATATATATATATATATATTACTTACTTATTTATTTATTCATTCAGCAACTTCTCAACAGCACAAATCCATTGCAGAGAAGGTAATATAACAAACAATTGGTAACTTATGGCTAATCTAACATAACATTAACATAAACTTAAGAGTTTATTATTATATTACAATCCAACATTTTAATGTAATATTGATAATCTTCTTATCTTAAGATATTGTAAATAATGTACTGTAGTTCTAGCAAAAGTAGCGCAAAAATATCCAAATCTAAACAAAATAGGTTAAACATTTTGGCAACTTCGACTGGTATTGACTAACTTGCGATTAGGTTATGCAACAATCACACGTTATAATTTGATGCCATTAATTTTTATCGTATGGTATTATAATAGTCATTTGGTATTTTATCCAATAAATATTTTGTATCTCAGGTGTAGTGGAATTAAACAAATCTAAATCAGCACAAAATAAATTAAACATTTTGGCGAAACAAACTAACGTAGAATGCATTATATAGTTGATTCTAGGACAATCATTCATGAAGGTGTGAGCGGTTCTCATTGACATTCCTGATGGCACCTTTAACGAGATTGTACTTAACAGATCAGGACAGTCAATATCTGTATTACAAATATATATATATATATATATATATATATATATATATATTTCTGAAGTACTCCCCCACACTTGAGCATCCAGATGTAATGAACGTCCAGTTTCCTGCTGAACGCCACCACTCTGTTTTTCTAATATTCTAATTTTAATTATGCCACGGCTAGCCCAGTTTAATTCACACAGAGTGCACAACGTTACGATGATCAAATAATTTACCCCTGATAAAACGAAGTCAATCAATATTCGTATAATGAAAGGAAATAATATCTACACTTCACAGTTTTGTAATCCCTTAAATAAACCCTTCAATCGATTAATATTATTTGGATTATTTATCCCAAAATTATATCCCTTTAATTTAATTTAAAGTCACCAAAAACGACACCTTTTACTGAAAAAATCTAGAATGTTCAAGATTTTTTATCCTATTTAGGTAAATTTCAACATATTAAATATTTTTGTTGACTCCTTACAAATTAGAGAAAAAATATATTCAGTGTTTAAATTTAAATTTGAAATGATTCCTTATACTAGTTAGCCCTGACTTGTGATCTTCTGATGAGTCTTTTTTTCCTTTGGTCTGCTGTTGCGTGTGTTGGATAAGCACCCCTTTATCATCCTCAATCGAAAAACAAAGCCCTGCTTTGTACTCCTTCACGTGCTTTGAACCAATAGTTTTGTTACTCCTTATTTCCAAAATTCACCCCGTGCTTTACTTTATATTTTTTTTGGATACGCATTAGACCTCTCCACTTAAATACAACTTGGATCTCTGAATACCACACTTAGATCCACCTTACTTAGATTTCTTAGAGTTTTGACTTAGATACACCTTGGATTTCTGACTTAGATTTCTTAGCGCCCTACATTATTATAAACATTTAATTTAAATTAATTAACAAATTTCTACTCACGTTTTCAGCAAAACAGCAAAAGCTTTTTCATATATTTTCAACGTAATTTGTCATCAACTATTATTATACTACACCACTGTTTACAATAATTTAATTTAAAATTTATTTATTTAACGCGTAAATATTTAAGTAAGAGTGATGCAGGTTCGACGTGTTTCAAATTGAGACTGCCTCTCCTAATCAAGTCTGGGCGTTATATAGATTTCGCTAGCTACATTTTTAATTGGTTTGTCCAAACAGTCATACAAAGTGTTGTAACCAACCATGGTTGTTTTGGACATTCCTAGGAGTTTTCAAGCTGATTCTGACGAAATTATTCTGTAGTTGCACGTTATGCTTGTATTCCTATTATTTTACGATCTTTGACCGCCTGTTTTGTTATTATTGTTGTGCTTTAATTTAGCTTATGTCCGTTGTTTGTGTAGATAAAGCTTTTTAAAGAATTGAATAAATAACTGATGTAATATGAGTGATGTAAGTCCACGTGTTCTTGTTTACGTCTGGTATTTAAAACTTATCTTTGAAAGTGCGTCCCTTATTAAAACGCTTTATTAATTCTTCTTTATCACATGCGTAATTGCATGAAGACTTACTAGGTTTTATCTTATCTCACGCGTATCTATTTTATAAACTTATTGAACGCTTCTTGAAGTAGTTTAATTGCATGTATAATTATTCCTCTGCTGAATATGTGTTCTTTTATTGAAAGATATATTTACTGGCGTTGATTAAAGTTAATTGCGGTTCTTATACAAGGGTGTTAAATGTTTGCTATTTGCATTATATGCGAATTATTTATTTTCATGCTAAATAAATGCAGTTTTCTAATTCCTATTGTTATTTACAATTATTACACGACCCTTACGACTCAATACACCCCTAAACAACCCCTTATCACAGCATTATATATAAATACTTATATAAAATGTCAGCTACGAGTCTTCTTTTACTGAGGCTGATATTATTAAAATTATTAAGTAATGGTTCATATGATAAAAACAGAGGAGACTTCCTTCCTGTTTAAATAGTACATATTTCAGAAATATTTTCTGAAAACTTTCTATTATAACAATATTGCTGATATATTGCTTATGATAAACTGAATAGTGAGCCGGAAAGAGTTCGTTGTTTTCTTTGTTGCTAGTAAGCCACATTTTCACACATATAACACAATCATAAGTTTCGATCATATTTGAAATACAAAATTGATTCGTTTTTGTATTTAATCCTCTAACATTTTAGAAATATATATTAAAAAAATTAGTAACTTTAGATAAATAAACTTTATTTACTGCTGAATCTAAATAATTAGAAGCAGGTGTTAAGTTTCTATTTGGGTATTGGGACGCCGGTGAAAACAACAAGTAACATAGGTACCGGGAGACTACATTTGTGGTTGCATTGCCTTTTCAATATTCTTAAACGATGCATAATACTGCGAGAATTTCGAGTTAAACGGCTCACATGTTGCTTCTGGAAATCTAGTGTGCACATATCACTCTAAAGCTTCTTTTGTGGTATTTGGTCGAAGCCTACTTACAAACAAAAAGGCCTTTATTGGTACAGCTTTTATGTCTTGTTCATTACTATCTAGATTACACCCAATAATTACAGTTTTAGGTCTTTGTTTAAATTTTTGATTTTTCCTATCAAGTTTTACCCATTGATTTTCATTATCCATTTTTGAATCTTCGTGATCTTTGTAATACTTTAGTTTTCTCTGCAACTAACAAACTCTCGCCTTGGTGTAGCTGATTAAGTTTGGGAATTTTCCTATCAAGTTTACTGGTTAATAAATTACTTAAACCTGTATTAATTATCTTTCTCGTATTGTTATTCACATTCGTAATATTTTCATTTGTGGCTTGATTATCAGCTTGTTTACATTCAGGTATTTCTTTATCAGTTCTAACATTTGAATTGAATGCTGGATGTACAAAATTTACACTGGCAGTATTATTAGTTTGAGTTAATAAAGTTGATATAATTCCCTTATTTGAGGATATTACTTTGTAAGTACTCTCCTTACTCAGCAACCTTATCAGATTAGTATTACTGCTCTTGAGTATATTAACCTTATCTTTTACAGATATAACTTTATTTTGAAGATGCCCTAATTCCTTTTTGATATGCTCTTTTATAATTACACCAAATTCATTATTTTTCAAAGAGGCAACTGCAACATTTTCTTTTTCATTGAAGTCACATGTTACCTTATATTGAACTTCAAGTAATTCTTCAATTGTTCCATTAATATGAGTACCTTGTGGAAGCGTATTGCATTTAAATACCTTTAAATACCTTTATTTCACTCTCTGTTGCAAGAAATGCTCCTATTCTGGCACCATATGATGGGTGCATTTTAGTATTACACTTAAAGCACTCTACAATTTTTGTAACTAGATTTTTGTGACACAAATACAAGATATTGGCGAACCAATCTTGATTGTAACATTATATTACATTTTAATTTCTAACTCTACTGTTATACCCTCTTGTGGTGTTTGCTACCTTACCGATCACAGATATTTGTTTGTAGGCACTGCATTTATTTACTTGGTAGTGCATAAACAGTTCCTTTGTTTTTAATGTTCAATACTTAATTCATATATTTATTAACTACGTGATACATATTCATATTGTAGAGTTGTAAGTCTTCAAAAACAATAAGCATAAATTATTTATTTAATTAATTAAGTCAAGAATGACCATTAAAAAATGTTAAGTATTGAAAATGGAAGATGAAGAGAATTATAATGAAAAATGAATCAACAGCATTAGAGTTCACTAGTCTTGGGAATAATGTCCATATATTCCTGAATAGAATAAGGTGCTGTTTTGATGAAGTATAGTTTTAAAACTCGTTTGAATGCAGGTGTAGACAATTGTTTGACATGGTTAGGCAAGTGATTGTAGAATTGTAAATGTAATGAAAGTAGACCATTTTCAGGCAACCCAGGCCCTCATTTCCACCAGCTTCCCTCATTTCCACACACATCTGGACCAAAAAGTTTTCTTCGACTAACCATTTTTCATCTTTCGAGATAAATATCTTAAATTTTTCATCTTTCGAGATAAATGAGCATCCTCATTTCCACACACGAGATAAACTTATTTTTAAGATTTTTTTACCGCTAACATTCTGGACCAAATAGTTTTCTTCGACTAACCATTTTTTTTTATCTTTCGAGCTAAACCTATCTTGTTTGGTATCGATTAATATTAGAATTTTCTCAGCTACCCAAATTTCTAGGAATTTTTTAGATTGCATCATCCCCCAGGGAGCTACCCCAATTTTAAGATTTTTTACCTGTAGCGACTTTTGAGCGTTCTTATAAATTTTTTAGTCATGCAATACATTAAATTAGCTTAGAATTTTACCAGAATTCGAATCTGTAAACAGATTTGAAATCGGACCACGCCCTGCAAAGTTACACATATACCCTCTGCGAGATAAATCTTTCTCCACATTTCCACCCACGAGATAAACCTACCTTGTTGGTATCAATCAATATTAAATTTTCTCAGCTACCCAAATCTTTAATTTTTTTAGATAGCCCATCCCCAGAGGCTACCCCATTTTAAGATTTCTTACCTGTAGCAACTTTTGAGCGTTCTTATAAATTTTTAGTCATGCGATACATCTTGTTAGTCTAGAATTTTATGTAGAATCCAAATCTGTAAACAGATTTAAAATGAACCACCCTTACCATTTTACACACCCTCTAAATTATAAATTTCCTGCGGCTCATACCTAAAGAAAATCTAAAACTATTCTTAAAACTTTTTATTACAAACAATTTTACTAATACAGTTTAAATTTGTAAACCACATTTCTAAATACATATTCACAATTTTTATTTTCAACCTAGAACTTGTCATATCGGGTCATACTTATTAATATTTATTTCTAAATAGAGCACCTTTTCCAAAGACCAACCGGACCCCATGTTTCAAATTCCTCTGATTTTGTTCTTATGGTTTCCTTAAGACCTCGTACATATTTTCCAGATTACTAGAAGACGTTATAACCACATTTTTTGTGTTAAAGTTTCACATCGGACTTCTCTTCCCCATTTTGATGTAAACGCCTAGAGTTCGCAGTAGACTTTTACTGCTGTATGTTGTATTCTTTTTCATTTATTAATCGAATAAATCGCTCTTTCTGCTTCCAAAGAAACTCAGGCACCCATCGTCGACACTGGCGTTTTTATGCGATAGCTAGCCATACGGTTGTTAAACGCTGTGCTAATCATTTCTACCCATCTTCGCCAGTAGCGGTAACTGATGCATTTTATGTCTGTTGCTTCTATGTGCGGCATAGTATTCTTTTCCATTTCGAAATCGCATACTTTACACATAATTCGTGGTTGTTTCGTACAAGGTCCTTTAACAGCTGGCGGAGCTGAACGTTTACGGCTTAATGACATACCTGCTGTTTTCCTTGTGTCGCTGTAAGTTGCCCATTCTCGTAAAGCGATACCGCAAGTCCCACAGTTTAAGTACTTTGCTGCGACGGATGTATAAAGCAACCGGACGATGTTCACCACGACATTTGTTCTGGTGCCGTTTGAGCATTTTCCGGTAAAGTAGACGCACAGGGTTGCATTTAAAAACGTTTGCAGTACCATTTTAGTACAAAACAAAATCCCACTATAAGACTTACTTGTAAGCGAACTAACTTATAACTAAAAGTTTACTCTTGCGACCGCTTTATGTACCCTATAGAATGCAAACCGAAGGTTTCGAAGATACCGAACGAAGTTGAGGATTCAGCGGGGAACTAAATGACGTCATAATTCCTGCTCGTCCAATACATTTAGCGCCAATGCATGCACCTGGTTCGCTTCGTCGATGGTGCGAATGCCGTTAGTAAAACATCGGAAACGTCTTCCATGTTATACGGATCGCGTGCATATTAAAAATCCAAAGGGGGTAGCACACGCACACAAATTGTGTGCAAGTCGTGCTTAGAAGATGCAGTGCTACTATAACCAAAAACACTTTAAACCATTTAAGAAAATACCAACTTGTTGTCTACAGGATACTTACTTAAAAATTTAATTTAAATAACTTCTACGTCATACTTTAGGAAATGGGGGCTTGAATATTTTCCAAATGAATCACCAAGCGAAAGTATATGCTTAGCGGTATTAAAATTAACCATTAATTTCCATTTTACGACCGTGGTTAATTATAGATTAAAATTTAATTTGTGCACGTTCGAGCTTCTCGTAAACTAACATATTTTATAGCAACAATGCGCTGTATAATACATGCATACCCTTCGCCGCGCTACTGCTATTCTTGTAATTGCTAGAAAAGTCACTCTCCTTTTTACTGGGGATGCAAAGCACCAATTTTTATACTTTCTATAGCACATCGCGCCTTTTTCGTTGATAATTTTTTGCTTCTGTAGCTTTTACACTTTCGCATAGCGGTCACGCACTAATGATTTCTAGAACCGGTAAGTACTCGATATCGTCCAAATAGAAATTAGATGCTCGATGTCTGTCAACTTCCAATTCCCTCGTAAAGGTAGAAAAACTCTCAATCATCCATTAACTTCGACCCGCTCCGTTCTGATAATTTACAAACTTTTCAAACGACAATGGGCTGAGAATTTTTAAACCTCCGAGGATCTTTAAGTCGTGATCAATTACACATCCGAGCTACGCGTAAACTAACATATTTTGCAACTGTATAATACATGCATACCCCTTCTCTGCGCTACTGCTATTCTTGTAGTTGCTTGGAAAAGTCAGTCGCCCTTTTTACTGCTAGGGCCGCTAAAAGCACCATTCCATACTTTCTTTATAAGTGTAGCACATCGCCACTTTTTGTCGGATAATTAAATTTTTGTTTATTAGGCCTTTACACTTTCGCTTATTTAAACATCTAATACGATTGATTAACCACTTTCGATTATTCTAACGGAGACCACCATACATCCCGCACCGTTCTTTTTGAATCCAACGATCCTATGGGCTTCCCGCACTAACACCTGACGTATCTTTCCTACTATTTGTTAAACAAAACTACCGGTATCGCCATTGTGGACGTAAACAGATGTTTGTGGATGTGTACGAGATGTAACCATATACATTAACCAGTCTAAGCTATTTTATTTAGCCAAAAACTATATTTTCTAAACCACAATTAATAATCCCTTTATAGGTTTAACATTTCGACCATTTCCCAATGACTGGTGCTACGTACATGGAAACTTTAATTTCTTATTGAGAATTCTTATTCTCCCGCACTGCTGCGTAGTTGCATGCTTACCCCTTTTGAGTATATGCTCGTTATAGGTTGTAAGACCCTCGGTTTTATAACTACAATTCGTGAGACCCTTTAATCTTTTAATCGTATCTTTTCGCCTACAATACAGTAGGACTTATACTACCAACAAATTCTAATACTGGACCCCATTAAATACGTCTTTAATTTTCCTACAACTTTTTGTTGACAAGTGTTATATTGTATTTATTATACGCAGGGTAGTCACTTTTTAAGATAAATATATTTTGCTAGGTATCAACTAATATTAAATTTTCTAGGGACCCCAAATCTGTAAATAGATTTTAAATAGGACCACCCATACAAAGTTATGCTTTTAAAGAAAACTAATTTTGCCATCTTTATTTAACCCATCTTTAAAACCTTTTCGCTACCCAAGACATATGCCTTAGCCAACCATCTCCCGAAATCTAAAACCCCGTGTCCCGCCCGTGGAGATAACACGTATACTCTGTCAACCAGGATAGAAGCCGGAAGGATTTGGAAGGTGGGAGAAGAACTTAAAATTATGGAATCTTAAAACTAATATATACAATAGATTCCTTTCTTTATGTTTGTTTGCAGTGGTTTTAATTTTATCTAATTTTATTCGCAGCTTAAAATTTAAATCGAACCCAAGTCTTCTATCTCCTTTTCTAACCAATAGTTTGATACATAAAGACCGTCTAGGTTTTCGAATTGTAAAATGTACCGAAGTTTGCCTCTATATTTAAAGTCTTTGATTCCGCCGACAACCAGATCCATTCCTTCGTGTAATTCTTGCAGCTTGTGACAATCTTTTAATCGCAGCTTTCCCACTATATCCTGCATACGTATCTTGTTAGCTTGATCGACTTCTTCTTGTCGGTATTGGAGGAAATCCTTATTCTCCACAACTGTTGCGTAGTTGCATGCCACCACTTTTGGGAATATATGGTTGTTATAGGTTGTAAGACCCTCGGTTTTAAATGATCCGAAAGGTTCTTTACTGGCAAATATACAATGTTTAGCGGAACCCCTTTGCGTGTGGTGTACCCAAAGATTACGAAACCCCATTCCTTAGTTCGTCTTTGTTATCTGCCATTTTGATAAATACGTTTTAGAATAACCTTTTAAAAAGTATACGGATTTAGTACCATCCTTTTCGCAAGAACCCTACATAACTAAAGAGTCTTTTTACTAACCCAAATGCATACAACTTGAAACCGATGTATCTAAGTCAGTCCATCGGCAATAAAATAATCTTTTAATTCTTCCTCATTTTCTCTAATAAGATGTTCTTTGTCTAACACATCTTTGTATTGATCGCGTATTGTCGCAGTGTTTTCCATGTGTCCAATTTTCGCCTTTTTGCATCCATTTCCTCTAATTCCAGTTGTCTTTTCCTTCCACTTACAGCGTATGGCATCATAATGGGGCAATTTCCTTTAGCGTAAACGGATAGAGTTTACTACCAATATTTACGGTTGTCGTACAACCTCTGGACGAATGTTGGGTATCTATCAATCCCAATTCCGAAATACTATTTCTTTTGGAATTGTAGAATATGGTGTTGCAGATTGTGTAAAATATGTACTACCTGCTTTAATGTAGCACTTGTGTAAGATTTTATTTTATCTTGGCTGTCTTTCCTCTACTATCTCCAAATAATTTAAGGTAAATAGTTAAAACTAAAAGCCAAAGCACATACTTTATCAATTTTTCCCTTTCTTTTGGTTTTCGGACAACAATTTGCAAACCCGTCAATTTCTTTGTATTACCATTCCCCAATACACGTACTGTAGCAGGTTATTATAACTAAACACAGCTATTTTGTAGCTTGTCCGATACTTACTCCACATTTTGGCAAGTGGTACCGAGTACATTGGCGCCTTTAGGAAGTATAACACTATCTTCAATAAGTTAAACAGTCTTTTAAGGGATTATACACCCGTTCCGCCTACATAGCTTCAATTGCACAGTTGTATATTGTCGCTTCCAATCGCGTAATACCATGTTCTTTGACCAAAGTAGACGCAAATGTTTCCCTTAAACGTACATCTGGACAACGTAAAAATCTAGTATATGATTGCCAAGTTGTTTATTAACACCAGGACTTGTTATCTGACACACAAATTTGTTGTATATCTTAATTCTTGCATTGGTTGTTAGCCATGTTAAACAATCAATCCCCAGTTTATCGTTGTCAACTATAATATTACACTTTTCTTCGTATTCGCCCTTATAGCAAAAGTTATGCTTTGTAGTTAAATAATTACACATCTCCATCTTGCTAAATATCCCGCAAAATCTTGGGTTACATCCATGTCAAAAAGATAGAAATAATCTTTTTCGAGTTCGTCTAATATATCTGGTAGTTCCTCCAATAAAGTTTCCAACTTAACATCTGCTAGTTCCACTTTGTATGGAACACATATAGGATTTTGGAATTTTTTATTAATGCATTCAGGTCTTCTTTTCCGATAATTTCTTTTACTCTCTGGCCCATCTTGTTAGTGCTTTCCAGAAAACGGAAGCTTAGCTTTAACACCATGCCTAGCGAAACAAATCGTTAACTTTCTTCGTAGATAGCTGTTAAATGCACCACAAATTTCTTTTTAGGATAAACATCCTTTTGTTTGCAGAGCTTGTTCGGTGTCAGAAAGGTCAAATTTTAACCAACATTATATTGTCACAAAATGGTTCTGTAATTGGTGTGTGTAGTCCACCAGTCAGCATCTGTTCGCCTTCGACATAACAAATATTACCAATATCTTTTACCAGATTATTGTTGCACATATTTTCTGTCAACAGCCATAATCCAAATCGCTCATTTGTCGGTTTCACTTTATTCCCAGAAGTTGAGAAACGTTAATCACCTTGGAGACGCTCATGTTTACCGTTTAGCTACTATCGAATACTAAATTGAATACGAAAAAATTGTTCTCTTAGTATTCTACAGAGTGAGGACGTATATTGCCGAAGATAGTCGATATTTGTTATCCAACCTAAGCCGACAGGGATGCGCATCTTCCTATGAATTATGTGATGTGGTGAATACCCCACATAATGCCATATGGCCCATGACCAATGACCACGACCATATGACCACATGACCATGACCATATGACCACATGACCATATGACCTAATTGCTTTATGGTTTTTTTAAACCCATTCACTAATTGCTTTAATGAGTTTTATTAAAAACTGGACCTAGGTTGTAAAAAAATGGTTCGCGCGCGGCCTAACTTTTATCATTCCTGGTCTGTAAGTAAAATTTGATGTATGTCGTGTTCTATGGTATGGTCCCGTAATTTCATGTTCTGTCATTGTGGAGTGCACGTGGTATGGGTTTGTAGCATCTGCTGTCAAACGCATGCTGGTTCGATGTCTATGCTGAACAATTCTGTTCGAGTCATTCAACTATCCAATGTGAACTGCGTAGGCAATGTGTTGAGTATATGTGTGTATGACGTGTAGACGCGTCGGCTGATGTACGAAAGTGATTCGATTAGAAAATAGTGCGTGCTGTACGAAGATGCATCTGGTTCGTGTTGAAATTTTGGCATGACAATCGGTAAATTCAAAATAGCGGTTTAGTACACTATTGGAGAACTCAAGAACTAGACGGTCCTGTTAATATGCTGGATATGAAAAGATGTTGCACTGTGCGCAACATGAAAAGCATCTGAAATTGTATATCATAAGATGTGCTGATGTTTAGACGATCTTGTAGTGATACCGTATGTGGTTGATCATGTCATTATCTGCTGTGTTCGTTGATAATCGAAGTGGGTTCTGGCACGTAGCGTGCTGGAGCTGAAGCTGGGCTAGTTTCTATTGATGGTGGTGTTCCAATAATGGTGGTTGGCAACTGGACGAAGTCAGTACGCTGTGTTGATGATGCAACTTCTGAGTGATGTTCGATGGAAAGTGTGCTGATTGTGCTGCCTATAATGTAATTATGGGAAGATATTTCTCGTTGAGTCATGTTACGTCTGACATGATAAAATTATGAAGATAGTTAATAAAGAATCTTGAATTTGTTTTTTCGTAATTATTCCACTGCAAATCCTTTGAATTTCGGGACGAATGTGGGTTTTAATCAAGCGGCTTTGATTTAAAAATGTTGGTGAGCATAATCCGGGTAAAGGGAAAGATTTTAAATAAAGTACATTAGGTTTAAACGTTTTAAAAATTTTGGAGAATTTCGTTTGGGAAAATGTTTGGAAAAAGAAAATTTTCCCTTAAAGGAAACGGAAAAAAATAAAAATTAATTTGAAAAATTTAAAAAAAAATTAAACCCAATTTTAATTTTTGGATGGTTTGCCATTTTAAGGGAAAATTTTGGGTTTTAAAATTCAAAATTAATTTGTAAAAAGGTTTCCCTTTCAAAATTCCCTAAAATATTTTCCCTTTAATGGTTACCCGTCGCGTAGATTGGTTTGGTTCTGGTTCCAATTGGTTAAGTCTTGGGTTGACGGAAATTAACGGTTCTGACAACTTTGGAACTAATGTGTTTTGGCCGATTATCCCGGATTAACGGGTTGTTGGGTTTATGTGTTGGGTGCCTTAAATCGGTTTTGTTGGTTATTTGGGCTAACCATCCTGTGTTCAAAAATTTCTGGTTAAGGTCAGAATTTCATGCACTTCCGATGATGTGAAAATTCCATAAATCTTCTCTTGGCTTTTTTGGGAATCAAAGGGAAATTTTTTTTGGGGATCCTAGAGAAATTGGTACGGCCGAAAAAAGGATAAAATGGATTTATGCATGTTGTCGGTGGTGAATAAATTCCTTTTCAACTTCATTGTTCCGGAAGGTTGAGTTGCTGCGTTTAAACGCTTGGCTCTAAATCGGGCTTGTGGAAAAATCGTTGGTTAAATCTATTTGTAGGAAACCTGGCTGTTTGAATTGCGTTGAATGTGAAATGAAGTGAAACTTGGAAGCTGAAATGGAAATGGAAAATAAGTGAATTTTTTGTTGAAAAATTTGGGATTAATCGAAAATGTCTATGTTGGTTAATTCGCTGAAAAAAATTAAACGAATTTATAAAGCAAATGGTGAAAATTTGGGAAAACATTGTTACTGGTGGTGTAAAGAAGGTTTTGAGAAAAAGTGCCATGGAAAAGGATAAAACGCGAATGAAATTTTTAACTTGGATATGAACTTCAGGATTTAAAAGGGTTTAAATGGGGATAGCTTTATTGTGAAGGAATGTATCAGTGCTTACTGTGTTAAATTACGCATGGGTGTGAAATTCAATAATGTTGAAATTGGAAATTTGTTTTAGATTTGTTAAAGTTTTAATGAAATCCAAGGTTAAATTGACAGATATAAGGATCTGGTGTTTAAGGGTTTAATTTAATGTTTAAGATTGTTGTTGGATAAGGATATGTTTAAATGGTAATAAGGCAAAATTAGTGATTTCTTTAAAAGCTTTGTATGGTGTGTACATTTAAGATTTTAGTTTGGGGTCCCTGCAAAATATATTGTTGGAACTGCAAAATATTTTTAAAGTGACTACCCTAATAAATACAATATAATTGTCAACAAAAAGTTGTAAATTAAAGACGTTTAATGGGGTCCAGATTAGAATTTGTATGGTAGGTGTTAGTATGTTGGAAAAATGACGATTGAAAAAGGGTTCACGAATTGATTAAGAAAGGGCTTACAATTAAACGAGCATAACCCAAAAGGGTTAAAGCAAATAGCAGTCGGGAAAAAATTCTCTTAATAAGAATTAATGTCATCGTAACGTCATTGGGAAATGGTGAAATGTTAAACCATAAAGGTGATTATTAAGTGGTTTAAAATAAAGTTTTGGTAAATAAAAGGCATGCTGGAATGTAAGTTTTTACATCACAAATTGTACGCACAATGGGAACGGTTTTTGTTTAAAAAATAAAGATACGTAGGTGTTGTGGGAAGCCCATGGAGTTGGAATCAAAAGGGTAGGGGAGTTTAGTTGTTAGAATTCGAAAGTGGAATAATTTTAAGTTTAAAAACGAAATTTAAAGGCCAATAAACAAAAAAACCGAAAAAGGTTTTCTAACTTAAAAGAAAGTTGGAATTGTTTTATGGCCCTAAGTAAAACCTGACTTTTAAAATTGAATTTAATGTATTAAATGGGTTTTATGGGGTGAAATTGAAAATAATAAGGAAATGCAGACATGAAGGGTGTATGGTGGAACGTTAAAAATGAATTCAATGAGGCTTCCGGAATTCTAAAAGGGTTAGGGCGCTGGTTTTCATATGCCACGAGATGGAATTTTCGAATTGGTTAAAATTGTTCCAAAAGGGAGTTAAGTTTCAATTGGTTGTTGAATGGGCACTTGTTGTTTTTAAAGTTTTAAAGGGTTTGCAATCGTAAATTTCCTTTAAAAGGAATTTGTGTTGGTAAAATTTTAAAAAATTTTGTATTATTAAAATTTTATGGTTAAATTTAGTGTTTAAATGTTTTGGCGGCCTTCTTGAGCCAAATCTTTGGGGCCGGTTGGAGGGTTTTTTTTTTTTTTTTTTTTTTTTTTTTTTTTTTTTTTTTTTTTTTTTTTTTTTTTAAATTATTGTGGTTTGAAAATCGACTAAATAAAATAGCAGACTGGTTAATGTATACATCTCACATCAAACTCGTTTCGTCCCAATGGCGATACGGTGTTTTGTTAACAAATAGTGAAAATACGTCGTGTTGGAATGATCGTTGACAAAAGAAGTGCAGCTGCGATACGTGGTGGTCTCCGTTAGAATAATCGAAAGTGGTTAATCAATCGTATTAGATGTTTAAATAAGCGAAAGTGTAAAGGCTACATAAACAAAAATTGTAATTATCCGACAAAAGTGGCGATGACACTTATAGAAGAAAGTATGGAATGGTGCTTTTAGTGGCTGCAGTAAAAGGGCGACTGACTTTCAAGCAACTACAAGAATACAGTAGCGCAGAGAAGGGGTATGCATGTATTACAGTTGCTGCAAAATATGTTAGTTTACGCGTCAGCTCGGAGTGTAATTGATCACGACTAAAGATCCTCGGAGGTTTAAAATTCTCGCCATTGTCGTTTGAAAATGTTTGTAAATTATCAGAACAGGAAGCGAGTTGAAGTATAATGGATGATTGACTGAGTTTTCTACCTTTACGAGGGAATGGAAGTTGAGGACATCGAGCATCTAATTCTCTATTTGGACGATATCAAGTACTTACCGGTTCTGAGAAATCATTAGTGCGACGACCGCTATGCAAAGTGTAAAAGCCTACGGGAAGCAAATTTATCAGCGAAAAAGCGCGCGGATGTGCTATGGTATAAAAATTGGTAGCTGTTGCATCGGTCCAACAGTAAGGTGATGACTTCTGAATTACAAGAATAGCGTAGCGCGGCGAAGCGGTATGCATGTATTATCAGCGCATTGTTGCTATAAATATGTTAGTTTACGAAGCTCGAACGTGCACAAATTCGTTAAATCATAATTAACCACGGTCGTAAAATTGTGAAATAATGGTTAATTTAATACTGCTAAGCATATACTTTCGTCTTGGTGATTCATTTGGAAAATATTCAAGCCCATTCTAAAAGTATGACGTGGTTATTTAAAATTAAATTCGTTTATTAGTAGTATCTGTAGAACAACAAGTTGTGTATTCTGGTAATGGTTTAAAGTGGTAGTAGCACTGCATTGCACGACTTGCACATTTGTGTGGGTGCTCGCCCTTGGATTTTTTTGCGGATCCGATACGGAAGAGTTCCGAGTTTTAAAATTCCTAAGCAACCGGTGGCATTGGCCTAATGTATTACCAAAGCAGGTTGATTTAGTGTGTTAATTGTTTATCTTGGAAATTGGTTTATTCATAGGGTCTCCTCCAAATCTCTTTGTTAAAGTTAGTTCCTTACGTTAAGCTTTAGTTGGATTTTGTTTTGCAAAATGGTCCTGAAAGTTTTAAATGGATGGTAGTCTCTTTAAGGAGGGGTGTCTAAAAACCGAACAAATTGGGTTAAATTAATTGTTACAGCACAAAACCCGTTTTCTTGGCGAAACTTGTTTTGAACAAAAAATTTAGAAAAAGTTTGGTGTTAAAGGGGGGGTTTTGGGGCCCGAAACAAAGGGGTTTTATCGTTAATGTTAATAGCGGTGGTAATAATAAACAATTTAATACCGACGTGCCATCCAAAAAGAGTGTGAATGGTGCTGCGCTTAAAGGGCATGTTTAAGGAAAGAATAACGCAGAAAAGTGCTGTTCGTTCTGCAAATATGGCGGGTCGAGTAAGATCCGAGTGCAAAATCCTGGTTAAAAATCAAATGTGGAATCTATACGGTTTGAAATGTGTAAATTATCGATCATTGGACGCGATAAGAAAATCAGATGGAATTGACGATGCAGCGGTTGGTGGAAGGATGCTGCATCATTTGAAAGAGTGTTTAAGAAAACGTGCCGCGATCATGCAAGTGTAAAATGCTGGTTGACAGACGTGAAAAACTCGCGGTATGATGTAAAATTGGTGAAGCTGCTTGCGTTTCAACGTAGTTAGACAAATTGTGTTATAAAATGAGTATTGTGAAAGTTTAATGTATCGTATTATGGTATGAGCTGCAGGAATCATGCTTGCGGTGGTCGCACAATGGTGAGTGGCTATCGAATGCTGGCGTGACAATATGGGTGAAGATGACGTGGTATAGCATAATGTTCGCTGATTCTTTGAACAAATATTGCGTGTGATCTAAATGGAGTTGTTGTTAAATGTATGTTTATTAAAAGTACCTCAAACTTGGTACTTTGAGAAGATGTCGGAAAATGGTTGATCGGCATGGTGTTGCATGTCGAAATAAGCAAAATGGTGCGTAAAACTGATTGTAAATGGCAGTATCTGTAAACATTGTGTAAGATTTATCGGTGTTGAAATGATGGATGCTCATGCATATCTAAATGTATGAACAAGTTAAACATTTATCTCTGAAATTGTCGGCTGTCTGTCCGTTTGATCGAAAGCGTCGTGAAATACTGGTCTAAAATGAGTCTATGAATTGTCATAGGTACCTAGTTTGATATATAAGGGCCTACAGTGGCCCAACATTTGAAATTAACCTTACCTCTTGCTTTTGTAGTCTAAAAGCTTTAATCGAGCCTGCAGAATTGCCCCAAAGAGTAATTCCATAACTAATGTGGGACTGGAAAATGCATAATACATATTAATAAGAACTTCTGTTGCAATTAGCTGTTTAAGGTTTCTAACTAAGAAATTTGTGTCAGCTAGTTTCTTACACAAATAATCAATACGTGCCTTCCAATTTAAATGGTTGTCAAGAATAACTCCTAATAGTTTTGCATGGGCATTTTCCTTTAGTTCAGTAGAAAATTTGATATACTGAGTTTTATTGTTATTCAATTTTAATTTATTACTAGAGAACCATTTTGTAGCTATCTCCAGTGAATCATTAATAAGAGAAGTTAACAAACCCTCATTTAGTGCTGAATTGATGATTATAGCATCATCAGCAAAGAGGACACCCTGTAATGGTTGTAAATAGTATAGAAAATCATTTTGCATAGACTAAAAACAGTAACAGGACCAGTACCAAGCCCTGGGGTATCCCCTGAGTGACTGCTCTTTTAGTTGATGTTTCATTATTGATACTAACATATTGAACCCTTTTATCCGGATAAGATTTTAGTATTTCTAATGAAAGTCATCGTATGCAGTGTTTGTTTAGTTTGAATACGAGTAAGTTATGGCACACACAGTCAAAGACTTTGGAGCAGTCGCACATGTTTAATGAGATTATGTGACTATTTTCTAGGCCATCTACTTTTTGCTTCACTATATTGCTCACTGCTTGAATACCCAGCCTTAAATTCGTATTGAGCATTATGGAGCAAATTATTTTGCTCAAAGAATTTTACCAGATGATTTTTTAATACTGATTCTAACATTTTTCCTAGAATTGGCACTATGTCTATTGGCTGATAATTATCAGTCAAGTTTAAATCTCCACTTTTATGGATTGGTATGATCTTTGATATTTTAAATGCATTTAGAAATATCCCTACTTCAAAGCATGCATTTAACAAGTAAGGTAGATGTTCTACTAAGATGTTGACTACTGCTTTCAGTATAATGAAGTTTAAATTATACACATCATCACATGATGGTGATCTGTTTAAAGCATTAGTCACTGGTTGACTTCGGTAGAATCAGTAGGGTACAGAAAAAGGGATTTTGAAGTCCTTGGAGTGAATGATAGGTAATGCATAGCATGATGATCATCTATAGGTAAGGAATTTATAATTTTAGGAACAATATTTGTCATTAAATTTATGGGTACTAAGTTTGGTTACAGTTGCTATCCTTATTATATTTCGTTCATAATTTAGCAATCGCCAGATATCTTTAACTTTGTTTCTAGAATTATTAATGAAATATGAGTATGCAACTCTTTTAGTTGATTTTAGGGTATTACGATATTGCTGACAAAGTGTTTTATATGTTTCATAATGCTTCTCATTTTTAAAGACATCATAGATTGTTTTTTCAGCATCAAGTGTATATTTATATTTTAAATT
Organism: Platerodrilus igneus; assembly: GCA_036346225.1. NCBI lineage: Eukaryota > Metazoa > Arthropoda > Insecta > Coleoptera > Lycidae > Platerodrilus > Platerodrilus igneus. The sequence goes on from JARFIW010001228.1 coordinate 908,511, forward strand.
ATGAATGGCACCACTATCTCATTTCACAGGGGGTTTACTACCAATAGTTTGATTTTTTAGTGGAAAGCTTACTCCATGAATGACTGTATTTGTGTCACATAGTAAGAGGCTAAGTTATTAACTTCATGAGCATTAAAGTATGAAGATAGAGAATTTAAACATCAGTCAATAAGTGAGAGTGATTCTCGTAGTCGATAAATTCCCATATAGGTGATTGCACGCTTTTTAATACTAGCTAAACTAGATTTGACATCTAGTAGATAGACATTTTGAGCATTGTGGTCGGATATATTAGTTTCCAACACACCGAATTTAAACGTTTTGCGATCAATGGACGTGTCTTCAGTTTTATCCTCTAAAAGCTGTTAGTGCAATATGTAAATAATTTCAAAAACTAAATACAATGTAACCAAATTTATTTTAATTATTGTCATTCATTATCACATCCAACCTAATCTTCAGTCCAATCCATACAACTACTTAGTAAAGGAGGATTGCTGAACAATAAGCCAGAGAAGTTATAATTTGCATTTTGCTACCTCTCATTATGACCTTAGAAGCTCTTCAACATACAGTTCCATCTTTATTACATCTGGCATAAATAACTGGAATTTGCAATGTAAGCAAGATAAAGGTAGCTTACAGGACAAAAACATGACAAGGATATTATTTAAAATACCAAAGTGTGCTTGGTTTCTACAATAATAGGAGAATCACATGGGAAATTACAATTTTAATGACATTTCATATAAAAATGAGCGTGAATATTTATTAAAAAATTGGAATATTACAAGTTTTAAGAAAACTTGAAGTAATTTTTTTTATAACTATTATAATCAAGAGTTCAGAGGTTAAAGACAACTTTGAAAGGTGACTTGATAACTAGAATAAAGATTTTGAATAACTAAAATCAAAAACAATATTTTAAATTTGATGTTGTAATTTTGCTCTTGAATATTTAAATGTTTTAATTAAACATCAAACCTCATGTACGCAACAATGTGTTTTGCTTATTTTGCATGATTTAGAGCTTATTAAAGTTTGTGTACCGAGAATGTTCAGCATATACTTAATGTATATTAAAATTTGTTTTAGAAAGTCAATGTTAAATATTGTCAGTTTAATTTCTTCCTTTGTTTGAAGAAGCCCTATTCCCTTCTTATCTTCCTTTCTTAGTTAGATGCCGTCCTCGTTCTTGTAAACATTTCTCTTACCCACGCGCATGCTTCAGCAGACCTGACCTAATCTAATTCTTTCCCAGAGTTTTCCAAATGCTTTTGCTATTAATTTATCCTCTTTTAATTGCGGGCTTTGTCTATAAAGAAAATCTTCTGCTAACACCCCTACAGCACTTTTCAGGTATACTCTGTCTTCAAAAAATTTTTCCTACTATACATTCTGAAAAGATTTGCCCAGATCGCATGCACACAAGCTCACCCACTCATATACTTACATGCCAAGCATACCCACACGTAAGTGTCCATGCATGTGTGTCAAGTATGTGCACATCCACATATGCATGTGAACATGAGCATATACACACCTGCATGCACTTACACACATATGCAAATGTATACAGACTGATGCATGTATGTGTAAGCATGCACACACATATACTTGCAAAATACCTTCACAAATGCACATATACATGCATGCATGTGCATATATTATCTATACACATATACATACAGAATCATGCATAGCCACACGCGTGCATGCATGCCCTTGTGCACTAATGCACATGCATCGATATATGCATGGATTTATGCATGCATGCACATACACATGCACACGTATATATATATATATATATATACATATACAAATGTACACACCCATATACTCACACACACATACACATAAACTTATATACACCCTCACCCACCCACACACACACACACAAACACACACACATATGCACATACATACACACACACACACACACACATACATACATATACACACAACACACACATATGCCCAACACACATGCACATACATACACACACAAACACACATGCATGCATGCATGCAGATGCACACGTGCACACACACGCACACGTGCACACGCACGAATGCGCGTGTGCGCACGCACACACACCCACATGTTTAAACTTTAAACATCATTGTGCATAATAACTTCTTTTTAATTCTTTAGTTTGCTAATTAAGTTGTATACCTAACCTTTCTTATTTGTTTCGTGTAATTTTGAGTATTTGATTATTCTAATATTTATACCAATAAGGATTCCTTCGCCCTCACTTGTTATACGGCTAAATAAAAAATTGATATATCTACATTTTAAAGAATGGCTTTAGGCAAATTAGCTCACTCAAATTTAAATTATTAACGAATATTTAGAAATTATATCTCAAGCTTATCACGTGTTTACTATTGATAAACTACAAAATCAAATAATGTTTACTACACTATTTATTTCTTTTAGGAACAGTTATTGAAGAACATGAAATATCTGAGTTGTTTACTCCTTCAAAGGAAACTAAAGCAGATACAATGAAAGAACGTAGAATTTCTATTTATGAAAAACTGCTTACTAATGTAACAGGTGATGGTAAGTATTTGAATCCTTTATTCTTAAAACAGGTACTACATACTTATATTAGATTTATAACATATTTTTAAAGTGGGCGTTTTATGTCTATTTTTAAATTCTGCTATAGGTTCAGACATATATATATATATATATATATATATATATATATATATATATATATATATATATATTCAAATTTGCAGTAATTAATCGAAAGTGTAAACTTCCTTTAAGAATGCTTGTGGATATAAGTATACTTTGTGTTACCTAAATAGAATGCTATTTTACCTGAATCATTCATGCAATATCAAGAAGAATTTCAATCAGAAAAAGTAATTTACTTTACTGAAAAGTAGCTTATAAACTGCTAGAAATAGATAGTCACATAATTGTTTGTTATTACATTAAATAAAAGTCTACATTTGCATGATAATGGTAACACTACAACAAATTTTGTTGTACATAAAACCAACAGTTAGTACATATAATATCATGTTTAGAAAATGCAGTCGATTTTGCATTAATCAGAGTACTTGACGTATGAAATGTTTTGCTATGAACTGAACAATTTTTATTAGTGTGGTGGTGTCACTTTATGGGTTTTAAACATAGATATAATAAAATTTCCTGGACAATATGCTTGTTTAGAATTGGAATTAGACGTTATATATATATATATATATATATATATATATTATATATATATATATATATATATATATATATGACTAGAGTAACTTTAAAATAATTGCTCCTGTTATACTACAAACAAGTGAAGCAATTTAACCTAAGTTGTATAAAAATAAGTGCTAATATTGAGAAAGTTATAAAAGGTGTTATTCAACTATTTAGATTTTTACCGATTTTAAAAATTGTCAGTAAACATGTATATTTTAAATTAGTTAAATAATAAGATTGTTTTAGAGTTTTAATTAATGCTTCAATTAATACTTCAAATATTCTTTTAATTTACACTTCGAGTATTACTGCAAATATTAGTTCAACTCCTTGTGCTCGATCAAGTTCAAAGCTTATTAAATTCTGTTAAAATCTTTTAGATTTAATTCTAATGCAGTTGAATTTGTTGCAAATTGATTTTTAACTTAGGCCTGGTGAAAGTCTTGTATAATTTTATTCAAGAATCAATCCTTGTGACAGAGATTTGTGTTCAGAGTTTAAAGCATTAAGAAACCGTTAGTCTGGAATTAATTCAAGTTTTGAATTCAATGTTCAGACAAGCTTTTAAGATTGGTATTTTCTGTAAAGGACTTTATAAAAATGTGTAAATAATCATTGTGCATTTAATAGTTTTATTCTGAGAGGTTGTAGCTTTAAGGTTTAATTAATTCAAAGATCCATTTAGGAAATTCTTTATAACATAGGGTAATTTACATGTATTTTTGATAAAGGGTATATTTTTAAAGAAATAAGCTTGGCGAAGAGAGTACTCTGACCCTGAAAGTCTATGTAGCTTTATTCTGAGTGTAAGTTGAAACGTTAGTTAGTTTCATAACTTGTAAGAATTTTAGATTTTCTATCTTCATTATTTAATGATAACTTTACTTTATATTTTCTTCATCTGGATCCTCAATTGTCTTTACCTCATCGACTTCCTCCTTTACTTCCTCTAACTGAAAACTGATTTACATTAATACAGCCTTTTTCGACTTCAATATTTATTTCCTCATCCCACTTAATCTACTTTTCCTCATATTTAATCATCTTATTTCCTGCGTCTATTCGCAACTTCAACTTATCTATTAAATCCATACCAAAATAGCATCCATCCTCAATCCATGTACAATCATAAATTCATGTTCAAACTGCATATTTCCTGACTCACATTTCCAGATCACCATACTATTTATACTTGTGAATTTTCTGATGTTTGCTGCTAACAAGTTTCTTTATGGGTATCAATTTATTATTTAATCGTTCAATACCACTTTTTATAAAATGTTCATAAATCAGCGATGTTTCAGTTTCTATACCTATAAATACTGTAATTGTTTTATTCTCTGTTTTAAATTTAAATAGGTAATAAGTTTATGTTTTAAGTTGCCATCACTTTCTAATTCAAATTTTATAAACTCTCGTTAATGTTGATATTGATTAATTGTAGCGGATGTGTTTGGTATGTTTCTTATTGAAAATCCTGCCTTGATGTAGATCGTCTTAACCTATTTATAGTTTTGGTATACATATGAATATTTTCCCTTATTGTATTACCTTTTATTTCTCCACTTCTTTGTGAGTTTTTAGTATTACTATTTTCTCTATTTACACTTCTATTTTCTACAGTTCTCGTCTCATTATTCCTTCCCACACCTCTTCGTGGTGTATTGATCTGGCTCCAATTTGCCCTTTATAATTTCCTGTATTAAAATTCTCACTATTAAAACGATGTAGTCCTGCATCTCCCTGGTATCTGTCAAAATTCACTGGATGGTTCCTAGCCCTATTATCTATTCCTCTTAGTTAACCCATTTCATCATATGTTTGCAAATACTTTAAAAATACGTTCCTGTCCTTACATGTGATTTTCCAATTCTCCACCCGAAGGTACTACATTAACTAGGAAGCGGGTTCTTTTTTTACTTGGAAAATTTCGAATTTTTGCCGAAGCCTTACTATTCCAAGCAAGGTAGAGATCTTTAACGTGCGTGACAACACAGACACGGGACCTCCATTTTACCTCTCATCCGAACGAGGGTGTATTTTTGTGAGAAATGCTCGCCTAACATTTTTCAAGCGGACTGTGTCGGGATTCAAACCCGGGACCTTGGGCGTAGTAGTCACACACATACCACTACGCCACGGAGCCGCCTACCTTCTTGTCCACAATATTTTGCAAAGCTATACGTCTAACGTATAATCAGTTTATCTTCCAGTAAAGGACCTAATTGCTTCGCCACACTGAATACCTTGATAGCATATAATTCCCTTGTCATTCCTGAGTCGGTGTTGTATCTTCCATAATTAAGTCATCCCTTACCAGAAGTGGTTGACTATCTCCCAGAAATGTTTGAAAAGTTTAAATTCAAAGTCTTTAAGCGTTCTTAATTCACTTTCTATTAAACTAAATCATATCTCGGAATTGCACTTTAACACCACCCTGGCTATGTGTAACTTGGTTTGTTCATCTAGACTTTTCGGTACTAAGGTCCTAACATTATTTAAAAATATCTTGGTATTTAACTTATTGTCACTATAAAATTTGGGATTTTTTCAAACAGAACATTACTTTGACTCCACCTCAAGATTAATATTTTGCATCCTATGCTTTAAATGTGCTATCTTGTTTTCAAAATCTGTCTTAAAACTTTCTAAGTCATCTTTAAATGTTTCAAACCCTTCATCACAACTTTCTTAAACTTCATTTACTTTCTGGGTTTAGTCATCTCTTTTTGCATGCTTCCTGATTTAACTTTATTGGAACGAATTTCTCTCTAACATTCTCTATGTCCTCCAAAATCTGTACTAACTTACTTCTTCCAAATCTACATACACTCATATTCAAATTAAAAAAAAAACACTTTTCCTGCAGGTGTTAATTATCGTTCATTTATACTCCATTTTTGAAACCATTTCAACGTACTTCAAATAATCTTATTTAGTTCTATACATTTAAAGCACTTTTTCTTTGCTCAATAAATAGTTTCACTATTAACAACTGTAGTATTTTTACTACATTATGTACTACAAAGTAATGTTTCAACAACTGACCTCTTGTATTTGATTTCAATTGGATTATGTAGCCACGCCTTCATGAGATATCATGCGTCCAGGACTTCATAGCAAGTTTAACAAACTTTAGTTGTCGGTTCTACGTTCTCATTGGTTGAAAATATATGCTTGTCCCCTATATAAGCATCTAGAATCTTCATGTTTTTCGTAAACCTTTTTCCAATTGGTTGGATTTGAAGGCATGATGCAATATTCACAGAACTGTCGTCCTCCAACAGCCTGAAGCTATGCTAATTAATACTGTTTACTTATTTTTATCGTATATTTACAATATTCACGATTTATAGCAGAAGTTAATTGTTTTATTGTATATTATAGCTTATAAAATAAACGTTCGTTTATCTTTACTGGATAATTGTAGAGTTCAATGCATTTCTTTTTTTCTTTGAGTATCGACTAATATTTTGAATGAATAGGCTTGTTATTAACTGAAAACACTTTTTCCTTATGAATATTATATATGCTGTAACATGCAGTTCTTGCACACGAATATTTTTGTTCTGTGTGAAAAAATTTTACATTTCTTACTCTCTTTTCAACCGCCTTCTTAATTCTAAACGATAGCTTATTCGTCACCCTGTAGGATTTTATTAAAATATTTAGTTGTAATTTTAAATGCTTCAATCTATTTTATTTTGAAATAGCGTTTAAATGTGGAATTCGATTATCAGTAACATTTGTTTTTGGAAATTTTATAATGATTGTATATACGTGTTTTCTACAAGGTTATTTCTGGTTTGTTTATCGTTACTCTATACCTAATATAAATTATTAATTGGTACGGTACATATTCTTTAATTTTATGCTGAAAGTTAGGCAACCATCCCCATGCGTCGTTCATAAATCCTTAAATTTGAAGTATTTTCGTGCTGTTTTAAAAGCTTGGCGACTGGTTCTGTTAAGCAGACGTTAATTGAGTTTTCCTATTATTGATTGTACTTCCGTTGGTGAGAATGAAACTATAAGTAGGTAGTTCGGCATACATCTCGGATGATTCCTTTTTATGAAACTTTAGTTTTGTTTGTATAAAATTAGAAATATGCAATGTCTTTTAATAAGGTAAAATACAATTAGTGGATATTTTTAATGAAACAATGTTATAAAATCGTAAAAATCATGGGACTATTGGATTCGTTTACCTAACACACTGCCACAGATAGCAATTCTAATATCTATAAGTGAACACTTAACACATTTGTTGGAAGATATATAAATTCATGTGATTATATCTTCATATTCAGTCAAGCGGTACTACAATGTTTTTTGCTCCATTTAGAGTTACTACTAACTAGTATGTTTTACTACAGAAAGTTTTAATGAATTTTTTCGATTTCCAAATTGTGGTGTATAATGTGATCTAGCAGATGTCGACTACAAATAAATTATTGTACCTACTTTCCTTGCTTCAGCGAAATATATAATTGCTTTTCCGTTAGAAAAAAACGTTTTGTTTTAAAATCTGTGACGTGATTTAGTGTTGTGGCTTTTAAACTGACTTACTTATCTTAACTTTGTTTTCGCAAACGCATTTATTTAATAACACTGTTAAGTTTATTATGCTTGCATTCTATATCATGAAAGAACAGCTGTCCTTGCACAAATCGGCGATCATGGGTGAAGCATATGGGAATAATCTGGGCGACCGTATGATGGCGGCGTTGTTTGTTTTATCAAATTGCTTTGATGATCGTTCCAGTGTCAGAATTTTTCAGGGGTGAAAACAGGATGTCTGGAAGATCACCTCTTGAAAGCATGATCTCACTAGTGTAACTTTCTGGGTATCGATATTTTGATTTTTCTGCATTAGCCTACGTAGTTGGCTTGATGTTGTTATTTATTTGTAAAATCAACTCAAAAAAATTTCTTGTAACTTACTTGACTAGTATTATGGGATGATGAGAATAAAGAAAAATGGTGAGCGAATGAGTGTAATAGTAACTAACGCATACAACATGTCCAAAAAGGAGACATATCCGGAAAGACAAAATGGATAGGGCTTAATCGAGAAGGTCTGACACTCAAAAGTCACTCAATGAAGTGCTAACGACACTAAGTATGTGCGTATGTACAGCCATACTACTACTCACTAACTAACGATCCTATTGACTAAAAAAAATATGAACTAGACGAAAAATTATAGACTTATAGATCTAGAAATATTTTACATAAGATTCTTTATGTCCTAAAACTAACTCTAATACAAGAATATTCACACACGGGCAAACGCTATTTAAACTAGACCTCGTAAAGTCCTGAGAACCAAAAAATTTCAAATCGAGAATCAAGATTGTCTATCAAAAAAAAAAAATTTGACAACTCTAACCCACATAATCTTTCCTAAAAATCATCTGTTAGAAGTCAACAGCATAAACTTAAACATCAAAAAGAAAGTACTTGAGTAGTATTTTCTACCTTTCAAAAAAAAATCCTATAGAACTACCCCACTAGACTTTCAACTCTAAGAACGCATAGTCCTACATAGACTATCATACCTCAACACTATGCTTTATTAACTCGCAACGGAATTCATAAACTTTAACTCTACCATTCCATGTCTGCACCACTGTGGACACACCAAAAATTATTCGATTTGCTACCAAATCAAACACTCTATACTATTACCTTGGTCAAAACATCTTCCACTCAAAATATAACTATCAACTTTGACCAACTTCAAAATAAAATCTCT